>BLSH010154595.1:244452-282679 GCA_018402905.1 Glandirana rugosa
TGGTCCCACCACGACACGTGGATCGCATAGAACTAAAATCGTTCCGTAAACTGTGATCACAACTCGCTTGGGCCTGACATTGCAAGCCCAGGCATGGCTTGAAAGCCCACAGGCACCGTGCCTGGGCCTGGGCCTGTAAAGTTTTTAGCAAGCCCAAGCCAGGCCCCAAGACGATAAAATGAGGTGCACAACTCTTCGACGTCCCGTCGGTTAGTTGCTACACTAACCCAAGGAGCATGTGACTGCAGCACTGTGACTCCAGCTTATAAAGAGGCTGGGTCACATGATGCACTGGCCAATCACAGCAATGCCATTAGTAGGCATGGCTCTGATGGCTTCTAAGGGCAAACCAGTGAAACACTTGTTGATTGGCTGCCCTGCAGCTTCTCAACACGTGGAGTAAAATAGCAGAACCCCGGACCGAACCCGAACGATTTTTGAAATGTCCGGGTCCGGGTCCGTGCCACGGACACCCGAAAGTTCGGTACGGACCCGAACGTTACAGTCCGGGTTCGCTCAACACTAGTGTCAAATGCCTTGCTAAAATCAAGATACGCTAGGTGCACAGCACCACCCTGGTCCAAAACATTCGTAATATAGTCCAAAAATTAAATCAGATTTGTCTGGCACGATCTGCCCTCAGTAAAGCCATGTTGCTTTGGGTCCAGCAAGCTGTGCGTTTTTAGGTGATCAATGATCCTTCTTTTCAGAAGTGATTCCATTACCTTGACTCCAATTAATGTTAAACTCACTTGGCTGTAATTGCCAGCAAGATGATGACCATCCCCGTCTAGCACCCACCATCTGAATCCCAAAATGTCAAATGCTAGAGTCTCTACTTCCCAGTGAAGTTTTGTCTTTAACAGCTAAACCTGGAAGGTTTTAATCTTTCTCTACAACTAGAAAAAAATATTAGGACTAGAGGTTCACCTCAGCTGAACTGGAGCTTTACCACCAACAATTCTGCGCACTGAACCGCTACTACAACTAGCTAGAGGAAGTCTACAGTGGGTAACAAGTCAAACCTTCTAAATGAAAGAGGATCTTGTATTACGATGATGTTAAAACCAAAGTTTGTAAATCATGTCTGATTTTGAAAGAGTTATTTCCTGGTCAACATATGGCCTGCATACCCCTGGGTGTAAACTACAAATTCTGGAGCTGCCATATTTAAATATATTCAGACTGCATATTGTTTACAGCTTGGTTTTTATCCGTCTCTTATTATGTCTCAAGGCTGCAGATACAAAAAGATCTGTTCGGCCAGTATTGAGGATAGAGCAGGGACAGCCCTGTCCATTAAGGGTGCACGGGCACCTCCTCCTCTATCCTCACCACCCCCTATATGCATAATGGATAGATTCATGCATAGCATGAATCTATTCATGACCACCATGGCCACCCCCTATTCATGCGTCCGGCCGCTATCAGGACGCCGGCCACATGAATTACAGTGGCGGGGGGGTTCTTTGAAGCACCTGATTGGAGCCATAGGATCTAAAAGGCTTCAAAATAGAGTGGACTCCAAGCACAGAGCACTGCGCTCGCAGCCCACTCACGTGTGTTAGAAAAGCAAATGAATATTCGCTTTTCCAACAGTGAATGGCCTTCCCCCAATTAGGAAGCACGGGTCTGCTCCCAGTTTCCCAATTGGCTGAGAAGTCAGGCGATCCTACTGGATGCCTTGGAGGAGGGGGAAGCCCCACCATGGAGGAGAAGCACGGAGGAAAGCTGCTGCTCGCCGGACACCACTGCCCGCCTGCTTCCTAGATGGGGTAAGTGTGGGCTTTGATGTCCTGACTGCCCTCCCGGAGGAGGGTAATGGGTTCGGGCAGTTTGCCACACCCACCCCCCCCCCAAAGAAAAAAAACACCGGCTGCCACTGGGAGAGAGAATGCGGACATAGTCATCACATTACACATATTAGAAAGTTTAGTCTGCCTTACTGGTTCAGCAATTGTACTGCTAAAATGTATTTATAGCTAAAGTGTTGGTGTTAGAGAGTGGATGAGTTAAAACCCCTGTCAGGTTTTTTTGTGTCCATGCTGAATACTCCTCTCTGTATAGGTGACTAGTTTTAGCTGGAACAAAAGTGAAGAAAAATCCAAAACTTTACAGTTGTCACCAGAACAGGAATAGAGGGGAAATCCTGCAATTGGGCACCTGTCATGGGGAAGGCTGTCTAAGAGGGGCTATTCCCCTCAATTTAGACTCCTCCAGTGGCACACAACAAAGAAAAACCTGATAGGAGTTTTAATCATTTCTACTCTATCCAAAACAAAAAAACCCCCAAAAGTTCTAGCTTATGATCATCTTTAAAATATTGTACTATAATGTCAAATTTCTGGGTTTTTTTTTCAGTCTGGCTTAATCACATCACCCCCGGAAGTCCCCCACCCCCCACACCTCATAACCAGGCCCCTTTTGCGATACAGCACTGCGTTACATTTACTGACAATTGCGCGGTCATGTGACATTGTACCCAAATAGATGTCCTTTTTTCCCCACAAATAGAGCTTTCTTTTGGTGGTATTTGAACACCCCTGCAGTTTTTATTTTTTGCACTATAAACAAAAAAAGCGACAATTTTGAAAAACGTTTTACTTTTACGCTATAAAGCATGTCCAATAAAAAAAAAAAATGTAAAAATCACATTTCTTCATCAGTTTAGGCCATGTATTCTGGTACATATTTTTGGTAAAAAAAATCCCAATAAGCGTATATCGATTGGTTTGCGCAAACAAACGTTCTAGCGGTTACAAACCATGGGAAGTTTTTATGGAATTTTTATTTATTTATTTTTACTAGTAATGGTGGCGATCAGCAGCTTATAGCGGGACTGAGACATTGCGGCGGACAAACCGGACACTAACTGACACTTTTTGGGGACCAGTGACACTAATACAGTGATCAGTGCCAAAAAAAATATGCAGTGTCACTGTACTAATGACACTGGCAGGGAAGGGGTTAACATCAGGGGCATCAAAGGGTTAAGTGTGCTCCTAGGGAGTGCTTTCTAACTGTAGTGGGGGGGGGGGTGCTTTGACTGGAGGAAGACAGAGATCGGTGTTTCTGCTTAGATGAGTGTTTATGTTTACTGTTAGATATGCAAAAATGTCAACCTGGAGTAGCTTTAGATCAGTTTTAACCCAACAGTATCACACAGTACTGACAAGCTTACATTCAAAGAAATCACAAAGAGAAGTCTCTTCCACATACCTTTAGCAGCTTGGCATGAAGCAGTAGTGTATAGGCAGCCTCTGTATAGTTATCACATTCTTTATGCAAGTCGCACAGTTTGTACAAATACCTGAAAAGCAAAGAAGACAAAGGACCAAACATGAACTCTGCACATATTATACAGCAGGTTATAGTCCTAAAATGAGGGGCCGTAGAAAACATAATGAAGAAGTAAAATGATACCTAGCCTATGCTTTCACTTGATGTACTTTAAGTGCTATGCTGTCTGGTACTCAACTCTCACAAACTGTGTATCTCTTCATTCATGAGGTGTGTTGCTTTAATACCAGGCAGCCTACAGAAGTCTGAAATCACATTCAAGGAGTTAACTTTTTTTTTTTTTAAGTGGTTGTAAACTCATACATATACCCAGTAAAGCAACTGGCCTCAGGTGATACACAGAGAATAAACAAATCCTCCTACATAAGTTGCACCTGTTTATCTGGGGTCTTCTCTTCTCTACATCTGTTCAAATTCAGAATGTATAAAGCTTGCCTGAGCTGTCAGACAACATGGGGCAGAGAGCTGAAATTACACACTGAAGAGCATGAGAAGCGTTCTGAGAGCTGATTGGAGGGAAGGGACACACCCCCTTCACACAGCACATAGGAACAGAGCTGAGGCTGTTAATTAGCTGGCGATCCCTCCCGTCACCTTTTTTCTCTTGGTGTCAGTAAAACTTGTCATAAGTGACTAATGCTGATAGCAGAGATACAAAGCAACTTAGGGGTTGCTTTACTAAACGGAAATATAAAGTGCAGTTGCACCCTGCAAGTGCAGTTCATCCAGAGCTTAAAGCGTTTGCTAACCCCCCCCCCCCCCCAAAAAAAATGCTGCTCCTGTCTCTTTAATGGGCAATTAGCAGCATGGTGCTTTTGCTTTTTAAATTATCCCTCTGTATCCCCTAAAATATCTGTTTGACAATGCCAGGTCATGACTCCCCCCCCCCTGTATATTGCTTATCTTGAGAACCCGTGGTCTATGCAGTCTACGTCACTCCCAGCTCTCCTATCTCCTGTGTGCCTGTCTTCAACTCCCCCCTCCCTCTTCCGCTTCTCCTCTCTGCTCTCATAATTAACTCTAAAAGCTCTTATCTCCTCTGCGTTAGAAGAATAAGTTCCCTGTGTCAGTGTTATATGAGAAATATTCTATATCTATATTGATAACACAGGCTCTGTCTCTCCAGCTGATGTCAGCAGCAGAGCTCAGCCCCTCCCTCAGGAATTTTCAGCTGAGAGAGAAAAGCTGAAAAACGACAACTGATCCTAGTAAGAAGGTGTGTTATCTATACAGAGAAGTATATAAATGTTATAACACAGACACAAGGCAACTTCTTGTTATAATACAGAGCTGATGGGAACTTTTTATACAAGTGGCTTAAACACTTTAAACACTTTAAAGTGGATGTAAACCCGAAAAAAAAATTAATTAATAGTTCTACCTTTTACAGTAGAGGATGTCATGTCATCTGTGCCCAGTCTTGCCACGGAGAGTTAATCCAGCTCTGAGCAATGCTCCTATCTTTTTCAGTGGGAAAAAAACAGACACACAGAGAAATATGTGACTGTTTCTTCCCCCCATGTTATGACTGACAGCTCATTTCCTGATCTCATGCACAAGCATACAGAGCTTCACATTCCCCCCACCCTTCTTTCTTCTCCAGCTCTCCCAGGATTGACTGCTCGACACCTCAGTATGATTGGGAATGCTGAAGTCATGTGGTGACTTTCCTGAGTTTTGACAGGATGTATAGAGATGGGTGGGGAGTCTTGTGCCATCATAACTCCACCCACCGAGCTCCAGCAAAGAGACCTACCCACTGATGCCAGAGTTTTATGGGGCTGCTACTGCTGAAGGGGGTGACAATTGCAAGGTAGGGATACATGCAGGAGGCATATACATTAATACTGTGCCATTAGTTTATACTGGGTGAGTATTCACTTTGCAAAAAATACCCAATCAAATGCAAGGAAAATAGAAAAACCAGCATTTTTGCTTGTACAAGATTGGGTGGTGGAAGTCAGCAGAGCTTCTGCTCATTTATTAAGCTCTGGAGAAACTGCTCTTGTAGAGTGCAACTGCGCCTTGCAAAGTGCACAGTCTATTTGCCTTTAGAAAACCAACCCATTAAAGCTCCTAATTGAGACAAGTACACACTACATAAGTATATGCTTATTTCACATCTGAGGTTTACAACCAATTTAAGGCTCTCAGTAGCTGCCTTACAGAACCCACATAAAACAATTAAGCCATAACATTAATGGTCTTTCAGACTTTTGTAAGTAAACAGATTTAAATTCTTCATTACTGCCAACACCATTTCATTATACCGAATGATTCTAGTAGTTATCCATATTTTGTGCAGTTCTTTACTAGTCACACAACTCATATAATTAAGTACTCAAAATTCCAGTAACTTGAGATTTCTGATAATGGCAGCCCTCCCCCTGTGTCCCACTCCAACAGATAATGTTCAATCATTGAGTTGATTAGATCATAACATGACTCAATTACTCTGCCTGCCCACTGATGGACCACTCCTGTACAGTCTAAGTACATTTTCACATGCTTCAGTATAACTCCACTCATCCTACTTACCTGTCATCTTCTTAGCACGTACACCTCCCTCTCTGTGCCAATGATTTATGCCAGATCATGCACCTTTAGCTCCAGCCTAATACCATCAATGTATTCACACTCACTCCCCATACCATCTTATGTTCATATATAACTTGCCAAAATGGTTTAGTCCAACTCTTCTGGCAGGATATGTAATAGCATCTTTGTGTGCATCCTAAAGCCGGTCATATATGCATTTACTTGCTTCCAATACCATCTTATGTCTACATATAATTTTCCCCCCACTTTGCCACTACACAAAAACCTAAAGTTGGGTACACGTGTTGAATTTCTTCTGAACAACTGTAATGGAAATCATCTTGCCATCATTGACTCAACTCATTTAGTTCGAAAGTCCATAAAATATCATCCAGATCTGCTATCTGAATGTACTTCCAGATGTATTAATCAGGTCTCATTACAATATTCACCATTTTTCCCAAATGAAATCACATTCACAGAATTTCGTTAGAGAATTTCTTTTTCATCATGCCCCTTCAAATTTTTTAACACTAAGGGCGAACATGAATGTCGATTTGACCCCACTAACTGTTAGAAAATGGAACAAATATTCCAAAACTGATAATCTTCAAACTAAATTTTATATTTGTGTGTACCCAGTAATAGACCTTCCTTTCAGCCTGGATCCTCATCAAACACCAGTGCTCTATTTTCTTCTATTCAGCTTATCCATTGTTATTTTAGCCACTTTGTTCCAATTCTTTTTATCCCAAAGCCCAATCTATTCCTTTCCATCTGTCGAGATGCAAGACTTTGGGCAGCCTCCATTCAGTGCCAGGACAGTTTACGGTTTTGTAAAAGAAGCATGCATAAGAAAGCGGATTATGGAATATAATGACACTCTTCTGAGATAAGGAAGGAGGAACATAATGACACTAGGCTGAAATACAGAGCAAACAATCTGTATCAGAGATTTTACTACATAAGTTTTTTTTCCCCATCATTTTTAAGGGGTTGTAGAAGTTAAAAATTAGAAGCGCGTTGTATTTTAGGAGCTTGTAGCCTATCCAGCAAGCTGAAGGCAGCAGTTGCTTTAAAAATACACTTACAAGCATTTGCTCATGTATTTATATTCATTGTAATGTTATTGTCCTTGGACAAATGGGTTACAAGTGATTACTCAGGTTTTAAGATAGCCATAACAAGGTTGTGAAAAATGTTACAAAACTTGTTCCTTGGGTCTACAACAAGGTAACAGCATTCCAAAAGTAATTTTCAATATATTTTAAAACTGAATATTTTTTTATAATAATATATTGTGATATGGCCATAAAGGTTCTTAATTAGTTCCCTTCTGTGATAGGATGACAATGCTGTGAACCCAATTTGCTCATGTCCTGTCACCCTGTCAAACGAGCTTATGATGGAGACCACAAGTGTTTTTTTTACCAATACACGTTGCCCAAGCATGGCCCACTGTTGTCACGATCAGTGCCCTAAAAAAATGTCATGCAGCCATCAAGGAGGCTGTAGGAGATCAGCAGCACTGAAATGCAACAAAGGGTAAGAGGAAAAACAAGAATTTAATTCTAAATTAAAGGGAATTGTTTAGAATATTCAGAGCTTTAGCAAACTAAAGGTCAATCAATTAGGGAATGCAGATATTTCAAGTATATATCATTGATACACATTGCCCATTATAGGTACATACATCTGTCAGGCCATGTCCCTTTAACTCAGACTGTATACTTTACATGCAAGATCTTTATCACCCCAAAAGCTACTCTTCGTGGTAGACATCTTTGCTGCAAGAGATGAAGAAAAGGCTACGCGAGGGCACGTCCCACAACTCTGAAGAGACTCTCTTACAAAGTAAATTAAACCCCAACTCCATTTTTTTCCCCTTTTTTTAGTGTTCTGGACAAGGGTTAGAACCTCTGTCAAGTTATTATTGGGTTGTTATTGTTCTCATTGTCTCTGCTAAGATTTCCCCTTACTTCTCATCCTGGTGATGGGAGGCACCAAGGTAGTAGAGGAGACTGCTTCCTATTGGCCAAATACTTGGGGGGCACACCCTAACAATGCATTACATTAAAGATGGTGCTTCAATAATACCATACAAACAGAGCATCTTATTATAGCGCACACATAAAAAAAATGACATTGAACTCCTTCAAGGTTATTTAAAAGCACCTAAACATATAAAGTAAAAAATAAAAAACCCCAGAAGTTAATTCTCATCATTCATAAATGCGGCAACTTTTGCACAAACCAATCAAAACACGCTGATTGCGATTTTTTTTACCAAAAATATGAGGAAGAATATAAATCGGCCAAAACTGATAAAAAAAAATGTTTTTTTATATATTTTTTTGGATTTGGATTTTAGCAAAAAGTAAGAAAAATTGTGGTTTTTTTTTTGGCAAAATTGTTGCTCTTCTTTTGTTTATAGCGGTGATCAGAAATGATGCAGATGCGATCAAATACCACCAAAAGAAAGCTCTACTTGTGGGAAAAAAAGGACACAAATTTTGTTTGGGTACAATGTCACACGACCGCGCAATTGTCAGTTAAAGCGACGCAGTGCCGAATTGCAAAAAGTGCTCTGGTCTTAACATGGCAAATCCTTCCGGGGCCCAAGTGGTTAATACATTTTTAATATTCAAAACAAACTCACCCATCCATCCTTGACTCCATGCTTTATTTTGTTTACAAATCACTATAAAATACACGCCCCCTCCTTAGCATTTCTAGCGGTGTCCATCTTAAGTAAAGACAGATTGATGTAGTATTTACTTTCTAGAATCTATATGCTCTTAGTTTAGGTATACAGGCAGGGGTGTGGGATTAGCTGGAAAGCCTCGGCTACTCTCCTCCAGATGAAAGAAAAAAAAAAATGCCCATGAAGGCCCCTTTTACACGAAGTGACCGCTTGGATCTGTCTGTCAGTTTTTCTGACGGTTCCGAGCGGCCACCCATAGACCTCTATGGGCAGGCGGATGTCAGCGGAGATGTGTCCGCTGACACCCGCATGCCATCCGATCCGACATGATCCGCTCAAAATAGACATATGGGTGATATGTTCACGCATCCGCCTAGTGCAGTGGTTCTCAACTCTGGTCCTCGGGATCCCCCAACAGGCCAGGTTTGCAGGTTAACTGAAATACATCACAGGTGATATCATTTGCTGCTCAGTGATTGCAGTGTCCTAGTCTGCATCTCCCCAAGGTAATACTTAAAATCTGGCCTGTTGGTGGGTCCTGAGGACCGGAGTTGAGAACCACTGGCCTAGTGGATCCATTTCCATCCGATCTCCCCATAGATGAGAGCAGGGAGCTGTCAGGTCCTTCCCTGCACAGCGTGCATAGACGGAGCCGTCATCCGCCGGCTCAGCGGAGATCATCGGAGAGATCTCCTGCTGAGCTGGCGGACCCCGCTGAGCGGATCCTTTCAATGTGAAAGGGGCCGAAGACTCCTGGAATGTATGACATTTTGGCATAGGCCAAAAAACAGGAAGCAACTAAAGAAATGTAAAAAAAAACCCCCAGAAAAACACAAATATTTAAAACATGTAAAAAGAATATATAGTCTCATTTACTAATGCTAGCAGCATAAGGATTAAAATATTGTTTATCTTGGTAACTTTATACAGAGAGTTTGGTTTCCACTTTGAAGCAACTGCCTTGGAAAAAAAAAGTTTGTGTACTGCCATTGTTGGGCAACTTTTGAAAAGCTAATTCCCTGGCTGTATCTGGCTTCAATACTTCTGAGTCACAAATCAGGACTAAGCCTGCTGTAAATGAGTGGCAGCCATGAAATGATTTTCAAAGAAGAGGTTAGGAATGGCAGCCTCCAAACTTTTCTCATGACAAAATCACTTTAACAGAGGTTCTCACACTTCTACACTGTATGGGCTCAGTCACACTAAAGTGATAGCCACACATTTTTTATGTGTTAACATGTGCTGTAATAAGACATTATGAATGGGCTGCCAACACACCCCTCCGGACAAAAATACATGAATGACCCTTTTTTCAAAAAGTAGTGTACCACAAAGCGTGGTATGGTGCACTACGATGGCTCATGTGTTGCACTCAACTGTATAGTGCACTGGGGTGCCATTCTGGATGAATAACACCGCAACACACTGCACATTAAGCAGATGCATTAGCATGGGTTGTGGAAACGTGCATTGCTGCAACACACAAGTGTGAAAAGACCCTAAAAATTTGCTCAGCGATGGTGGCCAAGGAGGTGCCAACTTCCTCTATCATGCATGGGGCAGAAAAAAAAAACAATCCAATGTAGTCCTAGAATAACCACATCTTCTATCTACCTAAAAATGATCAGAACAGCTAACCATCGAACAGGAAAGCTGGCAACACTCCATACATGTGGTGAATGCTGCCAGAGAAATGTCCTAAATGAGCATCTCTGCACACAATCTGCACATATTGCAGTCCTTTAAAAGCAAAGTTCACCCGCTATTAGGTTACATAATGCTTTCTGAACTTGGCAGATATATTCATTTTTGTGCTTCAGGAAGAACAAGCTTCCGTTATTACATTTTCAATAATATAAAATATAGTAACTGTGTAATCAGCTAGCCACAAATTGGAGAGGTGAAACAGTAATGCATGCATTCTTTTTCCATAAAAAGGTAAAGCCTATTGAAGCTACAATAATGGAAGAAAATGAAATTCATACATAGAGTGCATTTGTTCAGCTATCAACGAGCAGGGATACAAATAATACAATGAATATGAAAAGGTACAAGAAACAGAACTGTAACTTAAAATAACATTTATGTAAAATGATAGACTGTTTACAAGTTGATGCTTTACACAGCATATTATTTTGTTCAAGCACCTTCCTAAATCAGTTCTAGCTCTGCACATACAGAATGAATATTAAAACCTGTGCTTTGCCCACATATGGGAAAAAAATAAGTATATTTTAATATAGTACTTCCTCTCTAACAGCACAGCACCTTTTGTTTGCGTTCCTGATGCCCAGTTCTGCTGCTGGGGGCGCTGAAAAAAAGCTGGTATTTCCAGGTATGGAGGAGCATTTGACTTGTTCCTCCTTTGGATTTGACACTCTAATGCCTTCTTTGTGTCACTAAATCAATTTAATGAGGGGTCAACATAGAAAAAAAAAATTCATATATTCACATATTCAGTACATCTCTGCAATAACTGTACATTTCCCAATGGTTTATTCCTTTAAAGAAGTAGGGTGAATGCTATTTTGGATATACGTCTCCAGTAGGTCTCAGGAGTGCAGTTTGTTCTGCACTTCTGTGACCCATTTTCACCCATCACAGAGCAGGTCCAGGCTCTGAAATGATCCTGACCATATGGCTGGGAACCACCCAGATGCCCGGACTGGGAGCTGGCTCAGCCTCTCTAGGAGGCTGCTGAGAGTCTGAGCCAGCCACTTCCACCCCCTCCGCAGCCCAGAGCTCCAGTGAGTGCTGGAGAGGCAGAGCAGAGAGCTGGTGACTGACAGTCACCAGCTTTCTGCTCACTGAAGGCTGAGAACTGAGTGATCAGGAGTCTTTGATCAGTCAGTTTTCAGTCTTAGAAGTGGTGAGGGACAGACGCAGCATCAGATCAATGCCACATTCCCCTAGGAGAGTATATATATTTTTTTTTTTTCTTGAAACCCATATTTATCTTTTAACAACCCAAAAAAGTACAAAAATCCAGTGCAAAGACATTCCTGCTGCTTCTTTATTCATTCTGCATATCTGTGCTTTTTCCACAGGACCTGCTGCTTCTTGATCATTAGATGAGTAGCCCTGACATGGGAAATCCCTGTTTCTACTAGTATGGTTACCTCCACCCACAGACAGTGTGGAACAGGGCTTGGTGACTTTAGTAATGGGGTAAAGGTCATCTTCAGGGAGCCTTATAACTAGTTATTTGCCCTCTGCTTTATGGACACAGGTCCCATAATATAGCTCCTGTTTAAAGCCTGACATGTGATAAGAGGGAAACGGGAAATGTGTTTTCTGTCGCAAAATATTTTTGGTGCTGTCAGTCCAGCTGGCAGCAAAGTATATGGGTATGGGGACAACAATACAAGCATCAACAACACCAATTCTTTGCAAGAACAGTTACCAAACTCTATCCTCCACTGCAGAAGTAGGCATTACTGCCATCTTGTGGGATGTTGGTGGGTAATACCAGCAGCAGAAGGGAAAGGAGCAAAGGTGAAGGCATGATGAAAGCACTCACAAAATTTCCTGTTACTAAAAGTTTAATGCAGCCACCCATCTCTCTCTCTCTGCACAACTTTAATTGTAGAGTCGCATAAAACAAGAACTCCACTTCACTAGTGCACCCTGGCTTTTATCTTCTTCATACCATCAATATTTCCATGTGTTCCAATATCGTTAGTGTAAGTGGGGTTCATGAAATCCCCCATCCAGAGGAAATTCCTCTGTTGTAATGGCCATTAAGTGAACTCAGTAATGGCTTTAAAATTTCACAAAGTAGAATTGCAATATATTAGATCTCATAATGGAAAGATTACAAACCTTATATACATCTCTTCTCTCTCAATCTCTTTGTAGAAATTCTGCAAAGACAAGAGAACAAATATTAGTTTCAGCTACCATTCCTTGTCCTTCTGCAGCTTTAAAGGGGATCCAACAATTTTTTTTTTTTTTTTTTTTTTAGGAATTGCACTCGTTCAGTAAAAATATTAATGGGTAAGTGTATGCACATTTGTGTTTCTGGACTAGTATGGTTTTTGAGATGATTGTTTTTTAGTAGATTCTATTCCTGTATCTTTAATGTGCAATTAGCAGTATGGTGCTTTTGCTTTTTTAAACTATCCCTCTGTATCCCCTAAAATACCTGTGTGATAATCTCAGGTCATGACTTCCCCCCTGAGTGCGGACTCACCTATCATATTAGCTGATCCTGAGAGCCCGTGGTCTGTGCATTTTATACAAGTGGCTTAACAACCACTTAAATTGTAGGTATCACATGATATTCCCAATTCCCAAGCAGCATCTTCCAACTGGTCAATATATCTCATAAGTCTCTTGAAACTTGTCAAAATGTCCTCACACTCCTATTGTGGCATGCCAGAGGTTCTCAAAAGGCTCCTTAACATGTGTTAACAGTGATTTATAACACTGAATCAGGCAATACCAACCTCTTGCTACTTAATGGTTTCTTGTAATATAACAGTGATATCAGGTAGGTGGCCCTTATGTCAAGCAAAAACTCAAATGCAAACCTGGGAGTTGGTTTCGTGAGGTCATAAATGGCATCATGTGAAAATACAAGTTACAAATTTCAAGCATAATAAATGTATGCACTTGCCTCTTTAGTTCAGTGTTTGATTTTATTTTTAACAACTTTATTTTCTTCTAGTCAGAGGGAAATATTTTTCCTTCTGTGAATCCAGCTACGTTTCTATGCTGTCTAAGTGAGCTTTACCATTGGGTTTTTTTTCCTTTCCATTTTCTTTTCTGTTTCTATACTAAGGCCCTATGCTTGCTAGCTCCAGCCTTTTTACATTATAGTCAACTGACATATAAAAACACAGAGCTTGTTTTTAATTAATTCACTATTTTTTTAGTCCTCTTTTTTTGTTTTTTTTCGTTTTGGGCAATGAATGACCAGCAACCAAGCAACAAGAAATAAGAGGACTGAAATCACAATTAAGACCAAATGAAAATACAAGCATTATTTAAAAACAGACTGAAGTAAGACTGCACTAAAGTAACTTCTCTTCACTCTCAGATGTTATTCCTGCTTATGATAAAAAATGAAGATGGCCTAGTGAACACACACAGTAGTTTGCTTGGCTAAGGAGGGGGGGGGGGTATCCTCAAGATATGTGAAATGCATGTTTAAGTAGAACTATAGGCATTTTTTTTTCATTTTGGATAGAGGATTATAACCCCTTTTGGTTATTTTTTTGCCATATGTGCCTTATTGGGGAGATTTACCTTCACTTCTTGTCCTCTACCCAAAACAGGAAGTGAGAGGAAATCCCTGAAAACTGATACAATTCCATGGGGACCCCCAGGTCACCAGAACCATTGGAAGATTTATCCTCTATTACTTTTCTGGGGACATCCTCAAATTTGAGATTTTCTTTTACTTTCACATTCAATGCTAAACAGGTCAACAGGACAAAAAGAGGACAAATCTCCCTAATGGTGGCACAGACAGTAATAGAAATGGACGGGTGTTCTAATCCCTCTCCACTCCAAAACTAAAGAAAAAGTTTTGCCTTAATTCTACTTTAAGCAAAGCAGGCTTAAATGTCTACAAAATATGGGAGAGGGTGGATTAAGGACCTTTAATATGTTTATGGAGTACAGCAAAATAATTGTAAAACTAAAATAAAAAAAGTGCAATATAACAAATTTTGAATAGTGTAGTGAAGAGTTAAAACCTTACATTTTCTTTTTTTTTTTGCTGTACTTACTGAGTGTGATAGGACTTGAGGGGAAATTTCAACAACAGGCACATAAAATAACATAACTTTTGTTTTGAAGAATGGGGAATATTTAATTTCAAAATTTGTATGGCTGTCTGTGTCTCCACCGGAGAGCTTTCCCTCTACTTCCTGTATGGTCGCCAGGCCGGGAAGTGAGGGAATATGTTCCCAACAGTGACACAAATCAGAAATTGTACACATTTTCTACTCTTTCAGAAAAACAAAGTTTATGCCGGAGTTTCACTTTAGGCTCCATTCACACTAGTGCGTTTATTGATGCATTTTTGCAACTTGGAGAAATGCAGGGAATTTTTTTTTTTAACATGGGTTCCTATGGAACATGTTCGCATCAATGCTTTTTTGTGCCTCTGCGTTTTTTGGAAAGGGTCGGGGACTTTTTTTCATGCAAAAAGCAGCGTTTTGCATGTAATAGACTTCAATGGGCAAGCATGGAAAATGCAAGTGCTGCGTTTTTACGTTTTAAATCTGCCTAGCAACAAAAATTTCCCAAAACATAAAATATTATAAAAAAAAATAAAATATAAAAAAAAATGCAAACACGGCAAAAGGACACTGAAAGCAGAGCAAAAAGTAGTGAAAAAATGCTGAAAAGCAACATGCATTGATGTGAATCGAGCCTTAAAGCATATTGATAAATATGCTTCATGCTATTAAGAAAGCATATGTTTCCTCCCATCTTCTCAGTAGACACTGACCAGAACGTTGACAGTGCAGCTCATCCGGTTCTCTTTGTTCTCATCATGCATTATTGTTCTATAGTCCAACAGTCTCTCCATCAGACGAACAACCAAGTTAACAAAGGTCTCTCCAGTCTTTGCCAGATACTTATGTTTCCTACAGTGCTCCAAGAGTCTGCAAGAAGTAGAAGAAAAAAAATTCACTCCAATCTGGTTCCTGAATGTTATTTTAATCCCTGCGCTTCATTAACACATGTTAATTATAAATGAAGTGTAAAGTTCACGGCTTGCTTGTTATTGTCTCCTGTGTCTATACTTGGGTATAAAGCTTAGCGGTTAATCAACACTTACATTTTCTCAAACAACACTTTGTACTGCTCATCCCCTCGCCCTCCTTCCACTTCATGGTCCAACTTTGTGATAATCTCATTCTCAAACTGAAAGACACAGAGAATAAACACAAGTTTATATGTACTGACAGCATAAAAAATATACAAACTTTTGTCATAGATTTCATGAAAGATAATGCACCATTAAAGCTGAACGCCAGGCAGATATAAAAGACACACATTAATATAACATTGTATTCATTATTACATTCTAAAACGTATATATTTTTTTAGAATACCTGAATTTAAAGCAGAGTTTCATCCACATTTTTCACTGCTCACCATGCAGCACTAATGTACATCCTTAAAATGAATTGGCAATTTATTATTTTTTTCTGTTCACTTACAGGATTTATGCCTATATCTAATTTTACTTCCTCCTTTAGGGGCCGCAGCGCCGTATGTCATTTCCGGCTTTGCATTGGCTCCTGGGAGATCTTGATCAGCTTGACCTGGCACTGCTCCCGTAACATTTAACATTGGCGTCTATGTCAGCTTGACATGGCACTGCTCCAGTGCCATGTCAAGCTGACCAAGATTTCCCATAGAAGCCAATGTTAAATGTTACTGGAGCCGTGCCATGTCAAGCTGACCAAGATTGCGCCGCACTGCACATGTGTGAGATGGGCAGGTACATGCTGGGTAGCCAGCATGCATGGAGTCCAGGAAGGAGGACACTGCGACTTCAGATGCCCACACTGGAGATGGCCGCCCTGTGCAGGAACTTCACAAAATAAGAAAACGATGCTGCACAAATATTAAAAACTGGGCATACTTTACAGCATACCTTTGTTACATTGCATGAGGCATGAGTATTCTAGGGGTATTTTTATCTTACAAGTCATATTTCGGCTGGAACTCCACTTTGGCTTGAGATCAGCCTATTGTAATCTCTAAAGAGCAGAGCTCAGACTGTGGGAAGAAAAAGCAGCACATGGAGCCAGTCAGTTGTGCTGTAGTGCAAGGAGAATGCTAACAGGAGGAGAGGCTCTTGCCTTTCTCTTTTCACTGTCCAAATCACAGATTGAGGGAGGAAGAAGACCTGTAGGTTTAGCTAAAAAGCAGCAAAGAAAAATCAGGTTGTCTCCTCATACAGACAGTGCTGTTCTGTGTGGAAGAACTGTGCAAATTTCAGAAACGGATGAACAAAAAGTGCATGACTCGCCGTTATTGTTACAAATATAACATGCCCGTAGGTACTTTTCTACACATGGTTTGGAGGTGAGAAACATTTTGTAATTAGTTACAATTATAAAGTGACAGGCACAATGTGGATCCCTTAAGTCAGCTACTGACCTTGCTAACATGTAGTATGCCTTTACTTTCTTTACATTCTAGTACATGCATACATTGTAGTAAGGTTAATAGCAATGACATACTAGTTCAATTGATAAAAAAGACGCAGATCCATCAAGTTGATCAAACACAACAAAGCCCACATCCTCAACCATAAACCAGCAGCTGATACTGAAGATGAAACCCTAATAAACAAGATAACTCCCCAGATCAATGTTATTTCCTTTTAGTAATTAAGAGACATTCGTGTTACACTCCTAGGAACACCACTTGCCACTTTTCCTAGAACCCATTTTTGTGGAACTACATTTTCACAGCTTACAGTTGAGAACCCTTTCCATATGCAGAGGTTCAATCTGTTCCTCTTGTTACTAACAATGTCCCTCATGTCTTTTGTCTTGACTTTAAAGTTAACAACGTTCTAATTAATTTTCTGTATGGGTCATTTGGATCTTTATACAAGATATGTATAAAGACCTTAACCTCTTTCCAAGAGTGAATAAATCTAGTTTCTTTCCTTATAGCTGAAGTCACATAGCTTCCCTTTTCTGCAATCTTATCAGGTCCATGACATCCCTTTAGTAAACTGTAGCCAAATCTGAATTACAGGTTAACCACTTTCATACTGTGCAAATTCCAGCACTCCTCTCCTACATGGAAAAATCATAATTTTTTTGCTAGAAAATTACTTAGAACCCCCAAACATATATATATATATATGTGTGTGGCTGAAAACCAATGCCAAATGTGCCCGCTCCCTGTCCAGCCTGGCGCTCCAGTAAGTGCTTGAGGGGCACAGTGTAGAGCAATCACTGAACATCTCTGCTCTCCACTTCAAGCATACAAAGAGCTGAGTGATCAATGGTCATGTAATCGCTCAGCCCTATGCTGCAGCATGGATGTTTTTTTTTCCCTAATTCCCATAAATCTCCTTTAGGCTGGGTTCAAACCCTTGTGACTGGCTGTCTATGGAGACGGTTCACACATCTCCAGGGCAGCTGCGGAGCGGCTTGCACAGGAGTCCTGTATGTCTTTGGCTCCGTTTTCATCCCTGATTCGTCCCTGAGATGGAGAACAGGGACTCACTGGACCCCTGCTGTGAGCCGCTCCGCACTGAGGTGTGAACCCAGCCTAAAAGAAACTCATGCTCCCTGCTAATTGGGAAGCTCTAGCTCTGATTTGGCAGGAGGCTGTGGCTTAGAAAAGGACTCCCGCCGCTGGTAAGAATGATCAAGTGGCTGAACAGCCGCTATGATTGTTCTTATGGTGTAGGGAATCGCCGGCTGAAAAAATGTTATCTGGATGATGCCTGTAGCTGCTGGCATCATTCAGATATCCCCACTGAAAGCCCAGGACCTCCATATTGTCGGAATCCACCCCGATTGTCAGCTGGCTTTGGCTCTCAGTGTGTGGCTGAGTTCCGAAGCCAATTGCCTCCGCCCCCTGTCCAGCATGGTGCTCCAGTAAGTGCTTGAGGTGCAGAGGGTAGAGCAATCACTGACCATCTCTGCTCTCCACTTCAAGCATACAAAGAGCAGAGTGATCAGCAGTCATGTAATTGCTCAGACCTATGCTGCAGCATGGATAATTTTTTTCCTAATTCCCATACATCCCCTTTAGGCTGGGTTCACACCTATGCTAATTGGATGCGGGTTTCCCCACATCTAATTTGCATGACAGGAGATTGTGACTGACTTTCTATGGGGCCGGTTCACACAACTCTAGGGCAGCTGCGGAGCGGCTTGCACAGGAGCCCTGTGTGTCTTTGGCTCCGTTTCGGCCCCGATTCATCCCTGAGACTGAGAACAGGGACTCACCAGACCCCTGCTGTGAGCCGCTACGCACTGAGGTGTGAACCCAGCCTAAAAGAAACTCATGCTCCTAATTGGGGAGCTCTAGCTCGGATTTGGCAGGAGGCTGTGGCTTAGAAATGGACTCTGCATGATTTAAACTGAAAGTTCATCTGGGCTTTAAAACTATATATTCAGATTCCAGCATATGTCAAATTGTGACCGGTTCACTTTAAAGTGGTTTCATACAAGCTAGCTGGGCTTTTCAAATACCTCAAGCAACATATAAAGAAATAATGCAGACATTTGTAGAATTTTACTTGCTAACTTTCATATTCCTTTTTTCTCGCTTTCTTTTGCATTTCAGTTTTTGGAAAAAATTAGCATAATTAAAAGAACAGAAAACAGGATGTGGCTTTAATTAAAATTACTATCATTATCTCTTCCCATAATTACATATTACCTATTATCGCTTACAACCTTTCAGGAGAATTGTGCAGTTGATTAATTTAGTATGTTAAATACGATCATAAATTTGACCTTTTTTCAGAGCAGAAATTAGCTGAAACTGAGATATTTATATTCGTTTAGATAAGTATTGAGGGGAGAAGGCGTATCGCACCCTGGCGTTTGACCTTTTGCTGTTCTCAGGCTGTGACCTTAGAGATAAGCCAATGCACTACACTGGATACATACAAAATTGACAGAACTTTTTTTTTTTTTTAATTCCATAGTCCTTGCACATCCATTGGCAAAAGGAGGAATAAACTGTATACAGTCTGTATGGCTAACGCAGGACGAATATCATGGATATGCTCCCACAGGCCTCTTTCACTGGGCTGCTCTTATAACCTCTGTTGCTGCACAGTTCCCTGTACCCTTTGTAAAATAAACTGTAATGCCAAAACATATTACATCTTCACTGATACATCTACAACATTTCAAGTTAAAACACGTGCCCAGATCTGGTTCTGCTTAGTCATTTATTTATATGGGCATGTGCAAGTCCAATGTTGAGCTGTTCATCCTGAATCAAATCTTTCTAATGAAAAAATGTCTGATAAAACTTTGCTGATACTTACATAATGTAATGAAATGTGCTGAAACACTTGGACAGTGTGGTATTTTAGTAAAAAAAACCCTCTTTCTTTGCAGCACAGGGTTACTGGGTTCATCTTCAACTATATAATATGATCTTCCAGGTACTGATGGGCAAAATGAAACTGCGCTGAATGGGGGCAGAGATGCATTCTTTTCCAACACACCAACAGCCATAAGAAGCATGTAACTAGCTAACAGTAAGCATTACATTGGGCTACTTTTTGAAATTTAGGATATGAAGGTGTGTGTGTGTGTGTGTGTGTGTGTGTGTGTGTGTGTGTGTGTGTGTTTGGGAGGGTTGTAAATAGTGGTGGTGTTCAAAAATAACAAACATGTCATACTTACCTGCTGCAATGGTTTTGCACAGAGCAGCCCCGATACTCCTTTTCTCTGGTCCCCCACTAGTAGTCCTGGCTCTTGTCCCCTGCTGAGCACCCTCAGAGCAAGCTGCTTCCTCTGGGGGCACTTGTGCATGCTCGCTCAAAAGCCGCTATTGTGTGTCAATAAGACATGCAGTGTGTCTTGGCCCCACCCCCTTCTCCCTCCTCACTGGCTGTGACAGCAGTGGGAGCCAATGGCTCCTTTTGCTGTCCCTTGGACAATGAGGAGGGAGAGCCCTGAGAGCACATCCCTGGATCGAGATCTGGCTCAAGTAAGTATTAGGGGGGAGCAGCACATTGAAGGTTTTTTTTACCGTTGTGCAAGGAATGCATGAAGGTTAAAAAACTTTCAGCCTTTAGTGTAACATAAATGTGAATGTGGATGCAACATAAAATGTAGCAGTAGGGTCGTTTGGCAGTAGATGAGATGTGATGTGATCTGTAGAAATAGTATAATTGTAGATATAATAGTTTAATTCTGTGTTATTAAAGATACAGTATTCAGTCATTGAAGTATGTTCACCAATTAGCATTTGAAAGGACAGAGCAAGCTTCTAGGCTAGGGTTGACACCTAGATGCCAATAAAATTATACCATCCATTCCTGAAGACTCAAAAGAAAGTCCTAGTCATTTTGGTTACAAGAAACAGCAGGGGATAGTAGAAGGCTCCAAACCGTCTGCCAGCTTTGATTTATATCAACAGATCAGAGGAATATATTTTATCTATCATAAAAGTTAAAATATTAGTTGCAGAGAGAGGAAAATTCCTTCTGATCATACACATGTTGGGCTACATATACATGTAAATCTGTATTTGTAGTGCATTTAGAATCCAGGAGAAACACACAAAATGGTTATATGGCGCCTGATCATGACAGTGGAAGAATGATTGGTACTGTCGCGATCGAACCGACATGCTGGTATCGGAAATCCTATCCCGCCTCAGCAATCAGAGCCATTCCTGGTCCATTCAACTCAGGTAATTTCAAAACACTGAACCATCCTGTGGCCTGGGATGGGAACACCCCCAATGGTTGATTGGCCAAGAGCTAAAGTCTAGCCCACATCCAAATTCCAATTGAGGAGCATGGGATATAGACGGGTTGATTCCCACAAAGCCGGTGCAACTGGGGAATTACAAATGTTTCTGACATGCTTCTGTCAAAGGATAAACTTTTGTAAAGTTTATTTCTGTTTTTATTCCTTTTTATTTTCATTGTGAATAGCTAATTGAGTATGTCTTTTTTTTTGTAATTATTTTTCTTTGTATATATCTTGTGCACTGCCAACCTTCAAGATATTAAATTATAAAATTAATAAGCTAGGGCTTATATCTCTATCTATACAGATTGTACACTAGCAGATCTGCCATCTGTGTATGTGGGGTTGCCTAGCAGACCAATCAGCAGACAAACTTCTAGGATATAGCAAGCTACCGTTTGTTGTGTGATGTGTGTGGACAGTGGGAAGAGTGATTAACACAGGGGTTCTAGCTCATAGGATAGCTGCAGGATTCCTAGTAGTGTGTGCTAATTGCTAGACTGCTCCCCAACCCTAAGAGTGCACCCGATTGTATGTAAGATTCATATCTGCCTGTGTATGGTCAGCCCGCTGGATTGGAGTGGAATCTCCCTCTAGTGGTGGCCAGAGGTAGTGAAGGCTGTGAAAGTGCATCATGGCCAGTCTTACTTGCTTAGAATAAGCTCCCCCCTCATTCTGCTCTACCCAAGTCAAGGACCATGCTCCGGTTAGCTAGCCGCAACAGGCATGCGTTTTCATGACATTTAGAGTCACTTTAAGCCAATTTTGGCTGTTTCCTGCTAAATTGGCTGAAATTTGAGCTATGAATGGTCCCGTTGGCACCACCTGGCTTGACAAAACTCGAACATTTTTGGAGTAAGTAAGTGACTGTGCTTTGCAATATCGTTGCACAGAGCAGTTAAGTATAACCTTTTCTAATTTAAAACAAAAAGCCTTTAATATCCTTTTGTGGATTGATAAGCTATATTACAATTTTGTTTTGGGGTTTAATAGCATTTAAAGAGCCACTTAAAAATGCACACTTAATAAACAATGTAGTAATTAAATTTGGTGGAAAGTTGGTAAAGGCCAAATGACAATAAGCTACCCTAATACAGGAGTAAAAGATGTGAAATAGACTTTCACAGGAGCCAAGTCTAGCCAATGCTATACTTTGTTTCAGAAACAGCTGGATATGTTTCTAAGGGCTCTTTCACACATTCATGTCTGTTTTCACAGACTCCACTTTCTCAGTAGGGATCGCTCCGTTGATCTCCGCTGAGCCAGCGGATGACAGGTCCGTCTCTGCTCACTGTGCAGAGATGGACCTGTCCTCTATGGGGGATCGGATGAAAACGGAACCGCCTGTCCGTTTTCATCTGATCCAATCCTCGAATGGAAAATAGGGTTTCCACCCGTCTGGGTTTAGCGGAATGGAGGTCAGCGGACATGTCACCGCTGGCATCCATCGCTGCATAGGAGGTGCATGGAGCATCCATTCAGGTCTGCCTGAAAAACTGACAGGCGTACCTAAACGGTCCGCATGTGTGAAAGGACCCTAAATCCAAATATCGCCTGATAAGAATACACACAGTGTGTATGTATAGGTGTGTGTGTATATATATATATATATATATATATATATATATATGTATTTATATATGATTTAGAGTTTTAAAGATGCAGGTTTTGAATGTATATGCTTTTGTCTTTTGGTTGAACTCTATGAACTGGTGTTCTTTTTTTCAAACTACCGGTAATTATGTAATGGATACTCTCTGGAACATTACAAAAAAGTATTTATGTCCAAACGATAAGGCCCAAATTTGCAGTTCAAGACCAAGCACTCTATACTTTATCAAGCCTTCAGTGACCCTAGTATGACATTTAATAATGGCAGGGCAAGACATTGAAAATAATGTGTTCCAAGGGTTCAGTCTTACTGCATGTGGAACCACTATAAACGGTTGTAATGGATCCACTAATGCAAGAGTTCAAAGCCGATCCAAGATTATTGCTGCGGTGCTTTAGAACTTACAAGTTGCTGGGGAATAGCAGAACAACACAACTCCCTAACCATTAAGGTCTCTGTTCCATTAAAACTTAATGAGTACAGTTCTAGTTTCTTAAATGCTCTATGCGCCAATAATTATTAAGCGTTTGCTCTTTACTCACCTGCATTGGGATGCTCTAACGGCTCACAATATATCTACACTGAACATTTACATTTGGATCTAGACCGTTAATTTCCATCACAAACTTATTAAGTCTTTCAGCTATTTCTGCTAAGTCTGAAAATGGTCTCTGGAGCTGCACATGGCTAAATAACACTTCACAGGAATTTACACAGATGAAAGACATTTTTTCCATCTTTAAAATGTTGATAGGATTTTTTATTTTTTCTAGTAGGTTGCAGAATTGTCATAAATTTAAAGGAAACCTGTACAGAGAAGAGATATCTGGCAGTGCTTACCCCTCCTGAAAACGCTAACTGCTTGGCTATCATACCAAATTAAAAGCTCTAATAGTTTTTGAAGGTTACGGCCTGGCACAAGCATTCTAATCAGGAATTCTGATTTTGATCGGACTCCCTAACCTGCATGCTTGTTTCAGGTCCGTAACGCAGTAATGAAACCAGAGACAGGCAACTAGTATTGCAGAAGGCACTCAGCAATGGCAACCCTTTCTCTATTTGTCTCAGTGTAGGTTTCCTTTAAAACTCAACATCAAATATTTTGAAAGGAATAGGGATAAGACTGTGGTTATCCTTAGGGCTAGTTTACACTTGCTTCGGCTTCAATGCTCATTAAAGCTCATACAGCTTCAACAAGCTTTTATGATGTGTTTTTGAGGCTTCGGCAGTGCTTCTAAGAAACTTCAGTGAGGCTTCAACAAGGCTTCGACAAGGCTTCAGTGATGCACTTTTAAAGTCTTGTTGAAGCTTGCTAAATGCCTTGTGTGTTTGTTGATATCCCACACCTGCAATTTCTCCAAAATAAAGCGAAGCTAAAGCTTAATTACAGCCTCTGAAAAGCCGCAGGTGCTCTAAGCAAGCTTCAAACAAGCTTTGTCACAGACTTCTATGGAGGCGTTGGAGAGGCTCTGAAGCCTGGGGTATAATTTTTGAAGCAAAGCTGAGGCGCAGCTAAACCAACGCAAGGTGTAAACTGAGGGCTAACCATTTTATTAATGACATGGGCTTTGACTGGTGTTAAGGGAGCTTTAACAATGCCTGTCTGACGCCCTGTTTTGAAGCAAGTGTAAACAAGCCCTTAGGATGTGAAACTCACTTGAATTCAGTAGTAGGCATCGCCAGCATCTTTCACAGAGGGCAACTCAAACAGCAATGGTCGAGAAAGGGAAGGAGGGGGGCTGGGAGTCTGATATGCAAATAATTTAGGTCTGTCCTTCTGTCTTACAATTGGTCCATCACTGAGGAAGGCTATTTTGTTAACCAGCAGTGTGAAGAAAACTAGAACAGGGCGTGTCAGAGCTAGCACCAAGCAGCAATCGTACACAGCATGTGACAGGTCACGGTGCTGCGTGGGCCTTCGAGCGGCACTTTCTGAGAGGACCTCATATGACATCTACTCAGAACAGTAAAGCCACCGCCTGGCCATCATTCTGCAATAGGCTGGACAGGTAGGTGATAAAGTGACATTGGTAATTGCTCACAAAACCGACAGAAGAATATCAAACAATTGATGTATTTGATTCAACCCACAATATTTCACTCCTAGATCCTGAATTAGAGTGGCAGAAAAAAAGGTATATCATACTCTAGGCCAGGGGTATCCCAGCCTGCAGCCCAAGACAGCTATGAATGCAGCCTAAAAATCGTAAACTTACTTTAAAATGTTGATTTTTTTTTTTATAAAAATGTTGCCGAAGAAAAATGTGACACTCTCTTTACTGGACTTTTATACGTTTTATCTTCCCAAAAAAAAATATCCCACTCTTCACAATTCCACCTTATTCATGTCATCAGTTTTCGGCAGCATCTATATTTGTGAGCAACTATTTTCAAAGATGAAGCACACAAAGGGCAAAATTAGAACCAAAATATGAGACTTGCTACTTCATCCATCGAACCAGATACTGATGCATTCGCTTATCAAAAACAGTGTCAAATATCACACTACTTTTATGTTACCTTCTTTTACTTTTTTAATAAAAATATTATAAAAAAAATATTTAAAAAAAGTTAAGCAGTTTTAACACTCAGGTACATTATCTATACCAGTGATCGTTAACTTTTAATCTGCCCGACTTTTCCTGCTTTCAGCTCTCATTGTTATTGTATTTTATTTGTGGTCCATGACCATTCCTCTTCTTCCAATGTGGGCCAGGAGAGGTTGGATACCCCTGGCCTAGACTATAAAAGGAAATACCACTCATTTAAAATAATATACTATTCATTTTTTTACAGAAACATTGCATACTTGCACCTTGACCAAAAAAAAAAAAAACCACACTAGAACAGAATACTACGCATGAACAAACAAGAGTATGTGAATTGACATTACCAAACTACAAAAACATATTTTTTGCCATAATTGAAAATGCAAATTGTCATCGGAACAGAAACAGAGTGGACATTTTTCAATGTAGACTCCAGCAAACACAGTCTAAGGCTGGCCAGACAGAAACAGAGTGGACATTTTTTGATGTAGACTCCAGCAAACACTGTCTAAGGCTGGACAGACAAACACTTTTTTTTGTGGAAAGAGAAAACGAAGAGATTCTCTATCCGCACTATATATAGCGTGTATGGCTGAATCTCCTGCTGCGGCTTCTGTGTTTTGATAGCCGTGAACGCCAATTTTCATAATACCTAAACAGCAGATGCATCCAATTGCAGCCGCTTTTATGCAGATAATTTTGCACCCAGATCCTTTGATTTTTCAATGGGAGGATATTGGGAGGGTGGGGGGCCAAAAAAGCCTACCACTAATTAAACTTCTTCAGGAAGGCACCGCTCCTGGCTCCTTCGCTTCATTGGGCGCCCCCATGGAGAGCCGCTTTCCATGGGGGGCACCCGTGCGGGCACGCTCACGAGTCCCGCTGCTGCGTCCATTGAAACAGACAGCAGGACTTGGCCACACCCCCGGCTCTAGTGTCACTGGATTTGATTGACAGCAGCGGGAGTCAATGGCTCCTGCCTCTATCAATCTATTCAATGAGGACCCGAGAGAGCGGCTGGACTCGTGTTCATAGCTGGAAGAATCGTGTTCAGGTAAGAAAAAGGGGGTGGCAGCTGAAGTTGAAACCCCATGAGACTTTACAACACCTTTAATAGGTGGTGAAATTCATGAAGAACTGGCTAAAATTTAAACCATGTATGGTCAACCTGAAAGGGGATTTCCCCTCACTTTAAACTAAAGATACTTCATCTCTTGGGAAAAGTCTATCCTCTTTCCTCTGGACCAGACGGCCACTCCCTTAATATATGCGGGATCGGAACTACAGGTGGTCTCCTCATTTAGATATCTGGGGGTGATGGTACAACTACCGCTCCCACGATACATTGAGAACAACATATGCCCCTTATTGAAACAATTACAAGAACACACTCAGAAGTGGATGGATCTCCCGCTGGATCTCATGGGTAGGGCCAATATTATTAAAATGATCTATCTTCCCAAACTACTCTATGTCCTGGCCAATGCGCCATGTAGGGTCCCCAAATCCATTTTTAAACGTATAGACTCCACATGCATGACCTTCCTCTGGCGGAGTAGACCCCCTAGAATAGCACTTGAGACGCTCCGACTTCCGTCTCACTTAGCTGGTCTGGCCTTCCCTAATTTTTACCTATATTACTTGGCTTCTCAGTTAGTATCTGTCCATGACTGGCTACACCCTAGTGACACGGAGGGGGCCATTGTTTCGTCCATGGAAACACTCCACAATGTGATCTATAGAGATAGTGTCCCTGATAGGCTAGGGACAGCTATAATACGTATGACCCTATCACTCTTTCAGACGGTCAAACACAAACTGGTCCAGAAATCGTGAGACGCCTCACCGAACACACCTCTATGGTACAACGGCACGCTTAGGGAATTGGAATCTATACCGGACCCGGTGAAATGGTCATCAAAGGGAGTCAAATACCTGTGTCATCTCTTTGACACACAGGGATTTAAACCCTTCCGACAACTCCAGCTGGAGTTTGATCTTCCGAATTCCTATCTATTTTACTATTACCAATTAAGACATGCAATTAAAGCGCAATTTGGCAATCTAGATAATGTAATCCACATGTCCCCCTTAGAACAATTACTTAGGGACCCGGCCCCCACTAAACTAATTTCAACCTACTACATGGCCTTAACTGCGGACAATAACCCCAGATTCCGGAATGCCCAAACTAAATGGAATAATCTAGATATACAACTCACAGAGGAGGATTGGTCGGAATTCTCCGACACTTTCAGGTCCTCGGTAATATCCTATAGAGATCGAGTGATTCAAATTAAAGTCTTCCACCAGTCTCATCTCACCCCTCATAGACTATATAAAATGGGCCTATCATCCACAGATACATGTTTTAGGGGCTGCAGCCAACAAGCAGATTTTCTGCATTGCTTCTGGTCATGTCCGATTGTACAGCACTTCTGGAAAGACATTGGCTCCTTCATCTCGACAGCCTTGGGCCTTCCTAATATTATTAACCCCAAGAATTGCCTTTTAGGAATCTTTGGGGACCTGTCACTATCTGCCCCAGCAAAGAGGCTCCTTTGTATCTTATTCTTTTACGCGAAGAAGTCTCTCTTGTTGACGTGGAAGTGTTCACAGGCACTGAATAAAAATTTGTGGTTGAAATTGGTGAACGAGGCACTACCCCTATATAAGATCACCTTTGATCTCCAAAAACAGAGTAAAGGATTTCACAAGATTTGGGGCAGGTGGCTGGCCAGCCCCCTTACACTATGTCCCGTCCTACCATAGGGGGTAACACTGTCTCCTTCACTCTAGATTAACACTGGCCCATCTAACTTGTCATAACTAACAACATGCTATGTCATATACCTAATGGACTCAAGTATGCTCAGTTAAAGATATACCCAGATGCCGTCTATTGTAAAAATGTAAATGGGAAAGTTTCTCACTAACCATGTATAAGCTGCCAATACTTTGCCGATCGGGTATGTTGCCCGAAATACGGTTGTTGGTTTATGTGTTTGTATGTTTTTTATAATCAATAAACATATCTTTAAAAAAAAAAAAAAAAAAGATACTTCATCTCACTTTTAATTGTGTCTCCAAGAAGTCTGCCCAATGTGACACAAACCGAACAAAAAAAACTGTCAGTGATATTAACTATTTTCTATTCTATGCAAAACTACAAAAAAAATAAATAAACGGTTTTGGGTTTAAATAAAATTTGAATAAATGTTAATGTTTTGGGGACCCCACACAAGGTTTTCCCAGTATAGTACAGTTAGAAAAAGAGAAGACTATGCAGAATCAAAACCTGCAATTACTCTCGACTAAAGAAACATTTGCAGTATGTCTAGCAAATACTTCAGCTCTATTGCCAATTATAGATCGTTATCAAACTGTGAATTTCTCAAAACAGCGAACTGCTGATTACAATTGCAAATTTTTATTGAATTCTTTAGTTTGTGAGTGCCATTTAAATACACATTTTTTAACCAATAATCATGTGCTGCTTGCTTGTACATTGACAGACAGCTGAGAATGCTCTATAACAATCTCATGAACTAGCATTGTTGCTGGAGGTGGATATATATATATATTAAAAAAAAGGACTGTTAGCAGAGCAACAAGTTCAGAGAGACTTAATTCAGTCTATACTTTTCTCTATATAAAAGATGGAAGAACAAGCCAGAGCATTAAGAAGAGATGGAAGCTGCTGCCTGTCCACGCGCTCCTCTGAGATGCAGCACAGAAGCGTGGGAGTGAGTGGGAGATCAGTAAGATGTCATTGTACACACCAGAAGAAAGGCACAGAGGCCTTTAACACAGTAACAGCCATGCAGCTATTGTGTTTGCTCCGTCTACATTGTCTGGTGTGCAGAGTGCAACCTTAATTAATCCTCTGGGTCATAATGCAGGGATAACACTTTGCAAAGGGAAACTATTATTACTATTTTAGTTTGACACCTATGTAATGCTATGTCCCTACCATTTTAATTCATTGTGCACAAGGTCAAGAACCATAAAATGAAAAAGTTGCCCTATGTGAAAGACGTAATAACATTACATCTGTGTATATAATGGACCACATTTGCAAGGAAAGTAAATGGCTAAGTGGGCGGCACAATAGCTTTCTGGTGTGGGGTCTTGGAATCTGTTCCCTCCGGGAACGCTATCTAAATGGGGTTTTTATCCTCTTCCTGTATCAGAATGGGTTTCCTTCAATTTCCTTCCACATATTAAAGACCTACTACCACACAAGCCCGCAGCGTGCAATTGGCAATTAATTGCTTAACAGCAATGTAGAAAAAGACACATTTTCATCACATTAACCACTTCAGCCCAGGAAGGATTTCCCACTTTAGGACCAGAGCACTTTTTGCTATTTGGCACTGCATCGCTTTAACTGACAATTGCGCGGTTGTGCGACGCTGTACCCAAACGAAACTGGCGTTCTTTTTTCCCCACAAATAGAACTTTCTTTTGGTGGTATTTGATCGCCTCTGCGTCATTTCTGATCACGGCTATAAACTAAAAAAGTGGGTCAGTTTTGAAAAACAAACAATATTTTTTACTTTTTGCTAAAATACATATCCAAAAAAAAAAAAAATAGTATTCATCAGTTTTGGCCGATATATATTTTTCTACATATTTGTGGAAAAAAAAAATTGCAATCGGCGTTTATTGGTCTGCGCAAAAGTTGACGTGTTTACAAACCATGAGAATTCATTGTGTGTTTTTTACAATTTTTCTTTTACTAGTAATGGCGGCGATCTGCGATTTTTATCGAGACTGTGATATTGCGGCGGACACGTCGGACATTTTTGACACTTTTTTGGGACCAATGATCTTTATACAGTGATCAGAAGTTTAAATATCCACTGATTACTGTATAAATGTCATTGGCAGGGAAGGGGTTAACCTGCAGGGGGCAGTGAAGGGGTTAACTGTGTTCCCTTAGCGTGTTCTAACTGTGAGAGGGTTGGCAGGGGCACCAGAGATCTAACTGATCCCAAGTACAGGGATTAGTAGATCTCTGACATGCTGCCTGTCAGAACGGGGAACCACCGTTTTTATATCGGCGGTTCCCCGTTCTGGCTCTGTACAAGGAGATTGCAGGTGGGTAGCTGCACGCCCATGAATCTCCGTTTATAGATGGTGATGTGCAGGACAGAGCCCCACTGCAGCAGTAAAGGCGTGATCCGATTAAATACACTACAATCAGATTGTACATTCTATGTGTAATCTCCCTTGGACTTACTAAAAATGGGTTATACCAGTAACTACCTAAACAAGCTATTCAGTTGTTATCTTGTATGGAAAGCTTTTGCACTACTTAAATAGGTTACCCCAACATTTCATATTCCTGATATGGGTCTGTTGTGCCATGTACTTGTGTTAAAAAGTCTCCTGTTCCCTTTGTATTTCCTCCTTAGTGTGAAACACCTGCTGATCAGTGGTGGCCCGTCCATTAGGGGCACACGGGCGCCGCCCTCCCTATCCATGTGTCCAGCCTCCTGATCTACATGCATGGATTCCAATTGGGTTTTTTTTTTTTTAACCACTTCAATACTATGCACTTAGAACACTTTACTACCAGACCAATTTTCAGTTTTCTGTGCTGTTGCGCTTTGAATGACAATTGCGCGGTCGTGCGACGCTGTACCCAAACAGATTTTTTATCATGTTGTTCCCACAAGTAGAGCTTTCTTTTGGTGGTATTTGATCACCCCTGCGGTTTTTATTTTTTGCGCTACAAATAAAAAAAGACCGAAAATTTTGAAAAAAAAGATTCTCTATTTTTGTCACAAAACTTGGTAAATAAGTACATTTTCTCCATCACTGGTGGCCACTGATGAGGCTACACTGACGGACACTGATGTGGCAGTACTGATTGGCACTAATGAGGCGGCACTGATGATGAGGCACTTATATGCAGCAATGATGAGCACTGTTAGGCGGCACTGATAAGCAGCACTGACGGGTACTGATAGGTGGCACTGATATACAGCACTGACGGGCACTGATATGCAGCACTGACGGACATTGCTAAGCGGCACTGATAGGCACTCATAGACAGTACCGATTGGCACTCATAGGTGGCACTGGGCACTGATAGGTGGGCACTGGCAGGTGGCAATGGTGGGCACTAATATGTGGCACTGGTATGCATTGATAGGGGCACTGGTAAGCACTGATAGGGGCTCGTTCCTTGGTGGTCTAGGGTGGCATCTGAAGGTGGCACTGAGTGCCATCCACATTGGGCACTATGTCTCTTACCTGGTGGTCTAGGGGGGTCTCCCTGGTGGTCCAGATCGGCTCCCTGGTGGTCCCTGGTCGGCTCCCTGGTGGTCCTGGGTGGGCACATCACTGGTGGTCCCTGGGCAGGCACCCTGGTGGTCTAGGGTGGCGATCCGAGGGAGGGCTGTGCTGATAAATCATCAGCACAAACCCTCCCTGTCAGGAGAGCAGCCAATCGGCTCTCCACTCCTCAGGTCTGCAGACCTGAGTACAGGAAAGCTGATAAACGGCTTTCCTGTGTTACACTGTGACCAGCCATGATTGGTCACGGCTGATCACATGGTAAAGTGCTTCGGATGGAAGCACTTTACCGAGATCTGTATTGCGGGGGGTCAGACTGACCTCCCACACCACCGATCGCCGCGATGCGCGCCCCCCCCGGGCGCGCGGCGGCTTGTTATCCTGGAGGACATCATATGACGTCCAGTCAGGATAACTAAGCCACTTCCCGGCCGTCATTTTGCATACAGCAGTCGGGAAGTGGTTAAGCATTTGATTAGAGTAAGAGGCTCTAATAGGCTTCAAAAAAGGGTGGGCTTGGGGCACAAAGCACTGCGCATGAATATTCGCTATTGTAGCACGGATTCTCCTCCCGGCCAATCAGGAAGCGGCTTGTGAGACACGTCACCCGATTGGCCGTAAAGAGATCCATTCGGATTGGCCATCAAGAGGAGGAAGGAGGAGATGCTGAGGAAGCAGCCAGAGAGAACAGCCCGGAGAGAAACCGATGCCCGCGCGATGGCATAAGTGCGGGGCCCTGACTACTGAATGACCGCCCGACCCTGGGAGGTGCCGCCCATTACCACCTTGACCCGGCCAGCCGACCGACCGACTGACCAACAGACCAACCTGGGCGGTGGTGGGTGCCGTCCGTGATCCGACCGACACTGCTGCTGATTCTGCCAGTCCTTTGCTTTTCTATTTAAAGCTGACTATGCTAGGCATAGAAGCTCATCTTTCCCAGTGTGGTCAGATTTCTGGCTGTGCTGGGTGAACAGCATGTCTGTCCGCCAATCACCAAGACTTGTGCTGACACACACCCCTGCACAGCAGTGGAGAGCGGTTTCTCCACCCCTAACTCTCTAAACCTCTTATGCAGCTGAGAACAGAAATTAAGTGATCACTTATAAATAAAAGGGAAAAAAAAGGTATTTATAATGTGATATGTATACGAGGGGTGTTAAAAAAGTTTATTCTCTTGATTATATTTAATAGAGTTAAAAAAAGTGCAGAAACTTTTTAAAGAACGTGTGTGTGTGTGTGTGTGTGTGTGTGTGTGTGTGTGTGTGTGTGTGTGTGTGTGTGTGTGTGTGTATATATATATATATATATATATATATATATATATATATATATATATTGTAACTCCCCCATAGCGAATAGGTGCTTATAGAGTTGATTTTTGTTGAGAGGCAAAGTTATCCAGGCCTGGCTGTTTTGATTTGGGCAGGGGAGTGGCCCAGGGAGAGTTGGAGACTGCAGGAAGGAACACCCCTTAGTTACTCCTCATCTTGGGGTCCAGAAGGCTTTGGAAATAGGGGATGGATGAGGAAGTGTAACTTTGTGAGGTATGTTAAGGAGCCCTGACCAATCCCCAACCTGGATTGGCAGGGGGCAGGCCTCCTTAGATACTGTGGTCTGCCCAGCTGGGGGAGGAGAGTGTCGGGTGTAAGAGTGGAGATGTAGCAGAGGTTGCTGAGGCCTCATCTGGGAGCTCCTAGTCTGGGGGGTTGACCTTGAGGCCCGGTGGCTCGGGTGCAGCCAGGAGTGGAGAAGAGATCCTGGAGCAGCAACAGAGAGACTACAGTAGAGGCCCTTTAAAGGATCCACACCCGTGTTGTTGTCAGTGAGTGACCACCCTGGGAGCTGGAAAGTGGACTGGAGCAGGCTGGGAGTGTACAGTGTACAGTCTGTAGAGGTCAGAGGTGCCATTAGGGAAGTAGGGTCACTGGGCAGTGGAGCAGGCCGGAGCAGCCAGGAGGAGCTCCAACGTATTTAGCTATACTTTATGGGCCCGCGGCCTTACAATCTGGGGGCCCGTGGCCCTTGCCTGTAATGGGCTGTACGGAGGTCCTGCAAACAAAGACGCAGGCCTCACCATGTGCCAGCTAAGCTGGAGGAAGATGTAATGGAGGCTTGATAAATATTCTTTCAGGCCTCACATGTGAAAACCAAGTGTGTGCAGGAGAGAGGAACTAAGGAGAAAGTCAGAGTTGAAGCAAGTCTGTGCTGGAGGAAGGAGGAGTGTATATACTGCAATGTATATAGAAGGTCCTGTGTTTTGATCCATTTGAGCATCCCACAGTCACCCCTACACTATTCCAAGTTTTATCCCCTAATAAAACTCAAAAAAACCCAAAGTACCGGCCTGTTCCGTGAATGCAGATGAATGGACAAATGTGTGACTGAGCACAGAGTGATATATATACATATACACACACACACACACATATACAGAAATAAATGTTTTGCCTTGCATTTCTATTCTAAACAGAATGGGTTTATATATACTTTAAAACCCATGTATAGTTTTATTTATTTTTAAAATCAATAACTAACTGCGAAACTGAATCATTAAAATCTCATTGCAATTCCCACCATCTGTCTCTGCAGACTCATAGTACTTTCTCTGTCATCAGGTGCCACTCCTCTTCAGGACTGAATAATGCTCAATTTCATTCAACCCTCTTCTTATCAATGCAAGTTTATCAATATGCTTATCAAACCATGCATAGAACCAGAAGATATGTGCATAATATATAATGGAAAAACCATGACAACAAGTCAGTCAAATGTGAAAAGCCTGTTATCTTTAAGTAAGTTTTTACTTTAAATTAAAATGAATTGCAGATTTTCTTTTAAAGCTGAACTCCAATTTAAAAACAATTACAGTTATTTTTAAAAATCATTAAATGTACTTTAACCCTTTCACCATCATGTCTGTATTGGGATTGTGTGAGAAAGCGACAGGCAGCCTCCTGCTTGTCAGGTGAGAGCGTTCGGGCGGCGCTACCCCCCTGGTACCGGCGCCGCCCCCGCCATGCTTACAGGGCTCCGCTTGCCCATCTGCGGGCCCAGGATGGAGAAGGAGAAGAGCAAATCCACGTCTGCTCTCCTCCCCTTCTTGCAGTGACCCAAAAAGCAACGTCTCTGAAGTCACTTCCAGGTCAAGCTCAGCCAGGAAATAATGTTTTAATGCATTATGTCGATTGCGATACACATAGCCGTGCACGCCGGAGTGAGAGCAATAATTCTAAAACAAGGCCTCCTCCGTAACACTAAACTGATACCTATAGGGGGCTTCTGAAGCCTCGCCTATAGAAAATATAGGGTACTGAAGTGTGACGCCATTTCACAGCGCAAACCAAAATGTAAGGTTTGGCATGTTAGGTATCCATTTGCTCGGTGCAACCTCATCTTTCATATTTTACCAAACATTTTGGTAAGTTATTGCATTGGTTACCCCTAAGATTCACGTTCGAGTGTTTTTTAAAGCAAATTTTGCATTTCCTAGAGCTTTGCGGTAATATCATGTGGCATAAAAAAATGGAACTATTACCATTTCATTTTCTGGGGTCTGCTTTCAGAAAATATATAATGTTTGGGGGTTTTGTGTAATCTTTAGGCCTAAAATTATTTTTTAAACATGTGTGCAAAAAAAGCAAAACTGGCTCTGACAGCGAAAGGGTTAAATGCAGCTAGTGTAAGTACATGAGTTTAACGTGACCACAGCTTGTTGCAACCCCCTCTACGAAAGCACTCTGATTGGAAAAGAAGGCGCAGCACAAAGCCGATCAAGTGTCATATATTCCCATCTGTTGATATGTTCTGACAGGAGGAAAGAGCAGACGGCTGACTTCGCCAGTCTGCAGCTGCTCCTTTACTGTTCACTCAGAGGAGACCTAGTTGTGTTGCTTTAAGTGGTTGTAAACCTCTGAAATTAAAAATAAACAAAGCAAAAATGACTTTGGACAGTCTATGCCAGTGCTTCTCAAATTGTGTGTCATGTGAGATTTGTAGGTGTGCCGTGGGAGTTTTGAAAAATATTTAAAAATTGCTAGCGCAGAACGCAATCGCTCTAATAATATTATAATAGTAGAGACCATTCCATTCCAACTTTGATGGTTATAAATAAAGTTTGTTCATTGTTTAGTGATGGAGAAATACTTAAACAAGTCTGGAACTCTGAAAGGGAAACTGTTAAATGAAAAGCAAGGAAGCAAGCGAAAGTACAAAGAAGATTACAATCGCTTCAATCTGATTTGCTCTCGAAAACAGGCACATCCCTCACATTAAATTTAAAATGAAATATATATCTAAAAATAAATACGTTCTTTACCACAAAAATTGTTAAATCTTTTCAGGTGTGCCGTGTACATTTTTAGATTTTTCGGTGCGCCGCAAGACAAAAAAGTTTGAGAAACACTGGTCTATGCCGACACCTGAGAGTGATCCTGAGAGATGGCCTGCTCCCCTCCAGCACACAACAGGCAACTGACAGTCTCAGTTGTGCATTGTTGCCTATAAGACTGTGTGGAGAGGGGGTGGTGTTAATTCCTTCTACACAGGTCTCAGATTACACTCAGCTCCCTGTTCTATGCTGTACAGTGTGTGACATCAGTCCCTCAATCCTGCCTTCTGGAAGCTCAAAAATGCTGTGTAAAGTGTGTGCTTTAGAAGGGTGTAGAGGAAAGAGGGCGGGTGATAAACAGGTAAAACTTAGATTTGTTTAATCTCTGTGTATCAGCTGAGGCCAACCACTTTAAAGTGATTTAAAGGCCCACTTTAACCACTTGCCGACCGCCCGTCGCAGCGTGACGGCGGCAAGGTGGCTTGTTATCGAGAACCGCCGTCACACTGTGTTCGGGGGGAGCGAGGGAGCGGGTGCGGCAGACTCGATCGCCGCCGGCTACCTGCGATGGCTCCCCCGCACTGAAAGAACGGAGGTCCGTGTAAGTAAACATGGACCTCCGTTCTGTGAGAGGGGGAAGGGCTGTGATCACAGCCTTCCTGTACATGGAAGCCGTGATTACTCCCCTTCCCCTGCTAGGGCAGCTCACACACAGTTAGAACACGCCCAGGGAACACAGTTAACCCTTAGAGCGCCCCCTGCAGGTTAACCCCTTCACTGCCAATGGCATTTACACAGTAATCAGTGCATTTTTATAGCACTGATCGCTGTATAAATGCCAATGGTCCCAAAAAAGTGTCAAAATGGTCCGACATGTCCGCTGAAATATCGCAGTACCGCTAAAAATCGCAGATCGCCGCCATTGCTAGTAAAAAATAAAACCCCCAGAAATGAATTCTCATCATCCGTAAACACGGCAACTTTTGCGCAAACCAATCAATAAACCCCAATTGTGATTTTTTTTACCAAAAATATGATGAATATAAATCGGCCAAAACCGATAAAAAAAAATGTTTTTTTAGATTTTTTTTTTTTTAGATTTGTATTTTATCAAAAAGTAATACATTTGGGTCTTTTTGCAAAATTGTAGCTCTTCTTTTGTTTATAGCGTCGATCAGAAATGATGCAGAGGTGATCAAAAAAAAAATAAATAAAAAAAAATAAAAAGGGGCAGACTCGATGGACTACTCAGTCTTTTTCTGCCGTCACTTTTCTATGTTTCTATGTAAATACCACCAAAAGAAAGCTCTATTTGTGGCAAAAAAAGGACACAAATTTTGTTTGGGTACATCGTCGCACGACCGTGCAATTGTCAGTTAAAGCGACGCAGCACTGAATCGCAAAAAGTGCTCTGGTCCTAAACTGTGAAATCCTTCCGGGGCTGAAGTGGTTAAAAAAAAAAAAAACTTCCCTCCTCTGTGCAGTTGGTTTTGCACAGGGCAGCCTGGATCCTCCTCTTCTCGAGTCCCTATTTGCTGCTCATGGCCCCTACCTCCTTCGAGTGCCCCCTCAGCCAGCAACTCTCTATCGGGTCACCCAAGTTGATTCAGAGCTCCGTGTATCCATTCAGACACAGAGCTCCAACCTGGTCCCACCCCCCCTCCCCTGATTGGCTGACAGACTTTGATTGACAGCCACGGGAGCCAATTGCGCCACTGCTGTGTCTCAGCAAATCAGGAGGAGTGCACTAGATGGCTGAGGGGATTGTAGACATCGCTGCAAAGGGCTCAGGGTAAGTATTAGGTGGGTGCTGTGAAGGCTGCTACACACAAAAGGTTTTTTTTTTTTTTTAAGATAAAAAACCTTCTGCCTTTACAACTCCTTTAACTGCAGCAGAAAAAAAGTTATGTCACAAAGCTAACTTTGCTGCGGGGCAGAACTATACAAATCTTAGGATGGGATGAAAAGTAAAAGAATCCTTTGACCGGTACAACAGCTCCCACCTATGTATTACAATGGTGTATTTAGCCATTTGCCCGAAGTTCAGCTTTCAATTGCATTCATAGAGTGTGTGCTAGGAAAACCAGCTTACCATCTGAAAGCTCCTTGTGGAATGGAATTCACACTGCATCATGTCAAAGAATATCGGGATGGTGGCTTTACGTAGCTCCGTCTCCGGGATCAAGGTCATCTCCAAAATAGGGCCAACCATTTCTGGAATGAATTTGATTTTGTGCTGACCTTTGAGGGAAACAAAACAGCGAATATCAGAACACTCACAAACATCAGAGGATGGAGAAGTACGTCAGTAAAATTCTGCTTCTCTCCTTGGAATTTATCCTTATTTAAGTAGATAACCTTCAGGAAAAAGAGCTGCATTATTATATTTTAAACAGTGTATAAGTACAATTACCAGACAACTATTCAAGGGGGAATCAAAGCAGC
>BLSH010154595.1:386575-400871 GCA_018402905.1 Glandirana rugosa
AGGGCTGGCGCGCGGCAGAAAAGTGCCGCCGTCAGCCCAAAATGTTGAAAACCATTTATCATTTTCCTTCCACTTCACAATTATGTGCCACTTTGTGTTGGTCTATCACATAAAATCCCAATAACATACATTTACGTTTTTGGTTGTAACAAGACAAAATGTGGAAAATTTCAATTGGTATGAATACCTTTTCAAGGCAATGAATCTCCCTAGCTAAGCCTGAGAGACCATTGGAGGAGAATGGTGGAAGTCTAACAATCCATGTGGTTTTCATAAAGCACTTTTTATCTCCCTGTAATAGGGGGTCCAACACCTCTGGTGAGGTGCCATCTATCCTTGGAGCACTCATGGTGAAGCAATAGAAGACACCCCCTGGTGGCCAAAATGCGAATCGCCGTTTATTTACGGCGATTCGCGCCCAGCTCCCCGACTGCCGCCGTGAAAAGACGGCGCGCGGTCGGGAAGCAGTTAATTTGCATTTATGCACTTTTTTTTTATGTATATTGTATGTTTTGCATTAATCTCAGTTGTTTATAGAGATTTGGAATTTAATCATGATTTTGTATGGTGAAGTGCCACTACCTCTACAATTTCATTTTTTCACTATTTAAGAAGTGTTACACATCACGCTTTTTTAAAGGGGCAACTATTCACTTTTTGATGCTTTTTTAGGACACCTTGTCTGTTCAATCATCGTAATAATAAAACTGCATCGAAATATCATTCTGTTATGTTCTTATTCGCCTACATCTATCATGCTAATTTTGCCTAATCAATATATATAAATGTATATTTGCATATTTCCTGTTTTTATATGATGATATATCTATCATTTACTATGTCTGGTTTCAAACCTTGATCTTGTAATAAACTTTGCACTTTTTGTACATTTGGTATTGTTTCTTGGCTTACTCAACAATGGGGCTCAGCAATCTCTAGATCGCGATGTACCGGTAGATCTCGGTCTGGACTTGCTGACCCGCCATCCCATAACATCAAACAGAGTGCAATGCAGAGGGGCTACTTGTAAAGTTGGAGTTGTAGTAGGGAGCAAAAGCCGTATAAGCCCGATGCCTCCTCTGTAGTGCCGGCTCCGGTCCCATGCAGAGTACCAACTGCACTTCACTTCTTATCCCGGCTAGCGGTCTCCAGAGTGGTGCCAGCAGTAGGAAAGAACAGATCTTCAGGTCAGTGTGAAGCAATACACTGGACATTATAGTATAGTTCTGCTTTCACACTGATGTGCTGTGGTTTATACACCCCATGGGCGCAGTGCAGTGTACCCACAGCTTGCTGCGCTTAGCCATAGACTTCTATTATATCCTGCTGTTTTACCAGCCCCTAACTTTATGTGTGAACGAGCAGAAATACTGCTCCTCTGAAAAGCGATCTGAGTGTGTGTTGATAGCTGGCAAGGAGGCGATATGTTGCCTTCTCACCACCTGATTTAAACCCATGATTTCCATGCAATGTCCGTCATGCAATTTGTGGTTTAAATCAGGTGTGCGGAGGCGACATTGACCGGTGATCTGTGACTTTTCCCGTGTTGTTCAGGTAGATCTCCACCTCTCTAAGGTTGCCCACCCCTGCTCTACAAAGTCCCACATTGTTTTTCTGCAAATTAAGGTATTAGGGACTGAATTCCGCCAATATCTTTGCCCTTCAGCTCATGTCAAACACTTGATTTTTCTGTGTTTTACCTGCAATATTTTTGAGTTGGTGAGAGGGTCTCTTTCAAGGTAAAAAAAAAAAACCTCTCGCACAGATTTCATACATTTCCCTGCATGCTCTTAAAATACAGTTTATCTGTATCCTGTGCAGACTCACATTATGTATTTACGTGGCAGTCAGTCAAATCTCTGAAACAATCCCATGATTGAACCAGTGTTTAAAACTAAAGATACAAATCTGAAATCAGACTGCGAGGAAAAAGGTTGTGGAAAAACAACTGATGGATAAAAACAGTTGCGTCGGTATGGTGCTTGAGGACACGAGAACAGTAAAATACCAGCCCTTTGTTATTATAGAAGGGAAGGTCTTCTCATACATATCTAACCATGGAATACATGTGGGGATGCAGTTCAAGTTCACTGCAGGAAAGATTGTACAATTACACAATGTTCTTATCCCACTAAGCACTGCAAACATATCAGCACAATGTAAGACAAAGACATTCAGGACTCACTTGTTCTGCATCATATTCATTATGACCCAGTCTGAGGGGTACACATTCTTCCCTATGAGGTTCTTAAACATGATGAATGTTTCCATAAGAAAATCCTGCAAATAGAGAACAGAACAAGTAGCCCGTTTTAGGTGTTAAAGACGTTGGTCTCATTAGATGTGGTGGCTACATTAGTTTTCCTTAATCAGGTTTTTTTTCACCCCTTTATGGTCACCCGCTAATCCTGCCAGTAACAAACGTTTTGTCCTAGGGTTACAACACTCACTGTACCTAGGGAAGAGAGGTGTTGTCATCCTAGGACAGAAAGTATGTTAGGACTACAGAATACTTCCCTCTACCATTCATAGCATAGGGGCAAGGTGTTCTGTAGTCTTGGCATACTTCCGAATAACATCGGAGGAGGTAATGCTACGGAGAACACAGAACGGTACTGGGTTTCTGGCAGCATTAATGAGTATTTGCATTTCTTGAACTGATATAACAAATTGTTTTCCAATGGTATAGGACGCAAATAATAGAAGTTCATTGTTCTCTTTTATATAAACTTTAAATTATAAACTAGTTTCTTTTTATTATTTTTTTTTTAATACAAACAATCTTTGTTTTACAAATAGGCATTTAACACATGACAAAGAATTTACTGAGCACTATGGATTTGCTTTTTAGACAGAACAGCAGAAGCTGCCTGCTTTCAGGCAGGGTCTGTCCTCCTAAAACATGGATGTTCAACCTGTGGCCCTCCAGCTGTTGAGTCACTATAAGTCTTTGCAAAGCTGTCAGTTAAACAAGCATGACTCCTAAAGGCAAAGGCATGATGGGACTTATAGTTCCGCAACAGCTGGAGGGCCACAGGTTGAGCACCAATGTCCTAAGACCTCTAGCTAAGATCTTAATTTGACCTATTAAGCAGCAACAACTAGCAAGTTATGTAAACCATGGGCTTCAGTGAGCAAATCTGAAACAACTAAACTCAGAATTTAGGAAAAATCTTGTTTACAACAAAATGCATCCTTTGGGATGATAAAAATTAATTTGCTACCCTCGCCAACTGGGTGGGATCGGGACACAGTGCTCTGCACCCCAAGCCCACCCTTTTTTGAAGCCTATTAGAGCCTCTGGCTCTAATCAGGTGCTTCAAAAATTCACCCCCCCACATTGGAATGCATAGTCTGGCACCCTGATATGTGGATCAGGGGGGGCGGCACCCGTGTGCCCTCTATGGACAGGCCGCCACTGCTAAGGAGGTGAAAATGTTCCCCTGATATAGAGCAATGACTGTCTAGGAATAAGAACCTTTCCAGATAAAACCCACAAAGGTATGAATACCTTCTTAAATACTGCACTGTGATCATGTAATTAGGGGAGAGAGACCACAAACTCAGTGGCAGAACATCCGTACTGGGCGCAGGGGTGCTACCCCCCCCCCTATCAATGCTCCCAGGTATTTTTTTTTTTTTGAAGCACGTGATTAGAGCTAGAGGCGCTAATAGGCTTTAAAAAAGGGTGGGCAACGAGCACAATGTGTGACAATACAACGAGCACAATGTGTGACAATAGCGAATTAATAGTTTATGCTGGGTTTTGATCTGGCGACCGACCAGGGTGGCTGCATTGTTTGCCCCCCCCCCAAAAAAAAAATAGCCGCCACTGCACAAACTGCTGTTAACAGCAGCCCTAGTGTATGTCTAGCTAAATTCTCCCCTCTGTATGATTGCAGAAAGCTAGCTGTGGTCAGTAGAATGCACATCTAATAGGGGGTTCCTGACATCTTCCTTATATTTGGGATTGCTCTGCAAATAGATGCCTTTTTACACTGTACAGTGCTGACAGGCTATATGTATACAAAAGCAATGTTTACATTGACCTAGGCCTGAGAGGACAGGAAAACAAAAATGCAGAGGTGTTTGGTAAATTTACAAAATTATAGCCATTTAAAAAAAAAAAAGTTTTTTTAAATAAGTCATTTCTTAGCATCTCTCACTCTTGCTAGTACAACCTGAGAAATATAGAATTTACAACAGAGTCACTCATCATAACAAATCTAATGTGACCATTTTTTTTTTCTAATGTGGTTTGATTGGGTTCATTGTAGTCATCTTTTAGCAAATGCATTCACCTAAAGAATATCACCACATTGCTTTGCAGAGGATATAAAGGTTCCAAACCATACAAGGAAATTAATACTTACCACCACATCTGTTCTCGTTTTCCCAAGTGTTTTGATAAGATGGCTGTAGTGATAATCTTCCATCTGACGTAAAATCGCCGTCATGGAGGCAACAAAGTTTCCCTAAAATACATTTAAAAAATCATGAAAATTACAATTTTGGAAAAAGAGTCACTACTTATGACACCAAGAAGCATACCGGCAAATTTGACAAGGATTAGTTACAGTGGCACCAGTGACCCAACAGCCACTATTAGAAACCTTCAGAAACTATCTATATTTGAACACACACAAAAAATGGTGTAAAAGCTGTATAGATCCTTTAATAGTCTAGACCAGAGATATGCAATTAGTGGACCTCCAGCTGTTGCAAAACTACAAGTCCCATCATGCCTCTGCTGCTGTGTGTCATGCTTGTGGCTGCAAGGGCCTTGCTATGCCTCATGGGACTTATAGTTCTGCAACGGCTGGAGGTCCGCTAATTGCATATCCCTGGTCTAGACTATTACCAATCATGAAATCCAGTATTGCCAATGAGCATGTCAAGTGAAAATTGTGGAGAACATTAACATGCAGAATTATTCTTTTGCACAATATTTTAAATTACTAAAGGGTTGTCACTTAAAGGGATTTTTCAATGTAAAAGTGCAGTGCGACAAAGGGTATCCTCTTGGTAGGAATATGGAAGTCCTCAACCCCCACTTTCCCTGAAAAACCAGAGCTGCAAATTGATTTTTTATCTAGGATGATGTGGAGGTTTAAACAATGGCCTTTGTGACATATCCATTCTTGTACAAGAGGGCTCAATGAACACCACTCCCCTCTTACTGTATGTGGCGCTCTCTCTTCTTCCCAAAATGCAATGCTAGGTGCCGTAATGGCCAGTTACTAGATGGCAGTGCCATCACAATAGGGTGGGGAGAGAGTTTCAACCTTGTTTAAGTTCCAACCAGTGTAACTTTGAACATGTATGTGACTTTTTTTTTCTTCACGACAACGGTCCAATACCAAGAAGCGGGATCAAAGCAAAACGTAACCCCAAAAAGCGAGTTTGTTCCATTCAATCCCTTCATATTAGACCAACACTGCCACCAAATCCCCCCTTTCCCAACCAAATGCCTGCTTTTTTTCTCCATTTTTTTTGTGTTTATTTTTTACTATTTGTCCTCTGGCCCCGCACCTTACTAAGGGTGCATTCACACCTACGAATGCGCCTGTACTCCAATTAGATGCGAGAACCCCATTACCTGCAATAGACAGCCCCATTGGAAGCAATGGGAGGCTGCCTGCTACCGCAGCTAAGCAATGCCACTCGCATATAACCTCTCATGCCGCAATCAAATGCAAGTGATCAGCCCTGGATGCAGGCGGTCTGCGTCCAGGGCTGATCACTCGCATATGGATGCTGCATGGGTGATTACATACAGTGCAGGTACATTTGCAGATGTGAATGCACCCTAAGGCAGAATGACGTATCCCTGGTCTTGTAGCCTCCTGGGGCACATACATCACATCTACCAGGAAGCTGCAGTACCAGGATGGAGGTCAGGGCCAGGTGTGCCATCGGCAGCAGTCTGTCTGAAGAGGCAGTGAGATGACGAGTCATTCAAACAGTAGATCGCAGGAGGACAACACTGGATTCACTGTGCAGGTGAATATGTGGTTTGAAGATAACCCAGGACTAAAGGTAAGAGGAGAAAAAAAATATGGGGGAAGTTATAATCCATCTTAAAAGGGAGAGAGAGGCAATAAAGTAGCCCTGTAGTTTTGCCCCATACAAGCAAAGCACAAGTTTACTTTGGACTGTAAACTGGATGGTTCTTGGTCATGCTTATATTCTCGCTCTGCCCTTTGCAACTTGTTCCCTTTTCTATTTCATGTGCAGTCCTGCGAAACGTGTTGGGAGTTTTACAGAGTATATTATTTACCTGAATTTAGAGAACCCCTTAAAGACAAATGGAACTGCTGCACTGGACATATTGGCTGAAAGTTCATCAGGGTCTTTCCTTTGAATTTATGATCTCCTGGGCCAGAAAGCTAAAATCAATAGATTCTTCATATAGCCATCTCCGAAGTAACAAGACGGACGAAACAGATGATAATACTTTAATGTTTCCTGTGCCTTTACTGCTGTGCGTATTTCAACTGGACACCAAGATATTGGTTTACTTATTAACAGTATTATGAACAGTGACATGGGCAATTTATAGCAAATCCATGCTTTATGGGGGAGATAAGGGAGCACATTCATCTTCATCATGAGGAAAACAAAAGCTGCATTTTGCACATTTAGGATGGAGCATTAAGGCCTAGCTTAATAAATACATTGACTGCATTCTTTCAGTCACTCCTGCTGAAATGCATTAGCCTGTGTTGCAAGTCATGTCTGATTGCTGTAATCATCAATCAAAATACGTTACAAAGGTTAAGACAAAACTGCAAAACACATCTGAAGCCGGCACAGAAATCATTCAGTATGCATGTCATTTGGGTCCCTAGAAGCATAAAAACCCATTTCGGCTAACAGGCTTTTCATACCAGATGAAGGGACATTATGTTCAAGTACTCTCCCCTGGCCAGAGCACACTAGATTGGAATCATCGCTATTATTCTGCCATATCGGCAGCTCAACGGCATTTAAAGGGAATGTGACACAACTTCTATACATCTGAAATAGCAAGATATCTATCTGCATTACAGTGTGCGGGAGCGAATGCTTAAGAAAAAGCTGTCACTTTTTAACTAAACTAACGTATTCATCAGTCTGATGTGGTTCATGAAATGGTATAGTAAATATTGTATAGAAATAATGGCTAGCTCCAGAGCTGGCTTTCCACAGACCGCATTAGCTGAAAGTTTGCTCAAAGCATCTATTTTAGGTACTTCTACATTACATCCTTATTGTCATCCATTCCTACTTTCTACACCCCTATCCTTCCTACGCATTTACTGTACCTTTCACATTTTAACCTTCCCACAAGCCAACCTTCCGCACCGCTATCTTTCCTACATCTACAATCAAATCTATCCTTCCTACAGCCCTATTATCTACATTATATGCCTCCTACACCCCCTACCTTCCACATTGTAGTTCGCCTACATACCTACCTTCTATACCCTACCATCTACATCGTATGCCTCCTACAACTCTACCTTCCACATTGTAGGTCTCCTACACAGGGGCGGACTGACAACTTATGGGGCCCCTGGGCAATAGGCGATCATGGGGCCCCCTGTGTCCCACCCACACTCAAGCCAAACCCACACAAATGCCCCACCTACAATTACATGCGCTCATCACAGAATTTCTCTGCTCATCTGTAATGCAAATTGGATGCGGTGAAACCCACATCCAATTCGAATCAGTGTGAACCCAGCCTAAAAGTTGCAATGGATGATCAGACAAGGTGAATGTCTGCTGCATGCAATCAGGGGCCACCCTGCCAATCAAAAGCAGCCTGCAGACACTGTGATGCCCACGGACCCCTTCGACTGTTACAAGCCTCCTTCATTGACATATAATAATGCACAGTCCCATAAAAACTTGCAATGGATGATCAGATAATGGAGCAATCAATTTCCAAGTTGCCTTTATCAGAAAAGGGTGGCATCTGCTATTTTCAAGCAGGAGGTGTCCTACCAATTAGAAGCATCATGCAGATATTGGGGTGTCCAATGACCCCTAAAACTGCTATACACCCCTCCATCATGCCCACTGTGATCTCTAACCTCAGTAAAGCCTCTTACACACCAAATATTGGGATGAATGATTGTCCGATTTTTTTTTTTGCATGCCAGTCTCATATCAAAAATGAATAAGTTACTAAACTTACGAAAATTCTCTTATGATAGAATACAACTTTGGAAGTGATGTAATGTGTTTTATTGTAGAGTAATGCATTCTTTTGTTTTCAAACATGCATTGTCTTGCTCTTCCGATTTTTTTCGGACGATAACTGTACAAATTAAACAAAAATCATGTGTTCTGGTATTGCGTGAGAAAAAAAATTTCTGCTCGTTCCTTCGGATAATTTTGCATGAACGGTCGTGATTGGCTCTTAAAAGCTATGTACTAAAGATCAGATTATTGTATAATCGATTTGAAAGTAGTATGTTTTGTCTGATTTTCTGATCGTGTGTATTAAGCTTTACTTTAGAAGTTGCAATGAAGGATCAGATAAAGGTGACATCAATGGCAATCAAAGAGGGTGGTCAGCTTGTCAATAATGAGGTATCCAGGCACACCCCCACATCCCACCGACAACAAGCGGTGTGCACAGATCCACACTCTCCCCATACAGACATGAGGCAGAGCAATGACACTGAACAATGGAGGGAGGTACAGTGACAGGACAGGCTTGACACATGCACTGGCAACCCCCCAGAGGAAGCTGGCAGCCCCGAACCCTCCACCAAATTCCTCCTTGGAGCTGCACATTGCCAATCTGTCCATACACGGGGCTGACAAGTGTCTGGCCAGCTTGGATCCAATTTTCCCCCAGTGCAGGACAGGTTAAGCAGTGATCAGAGCCACCTGGTGAGCCCTAGGGTGCTATGTCCAACTCATCCTCTGCCAACAGTACAAAGCCAGGCACAAAGCTGTAAGTACAGCTTAATGAGCATACTCACAAAACCAGGCATAAAGTAGTATAACTGGCTTTGTAAATACTGCATAATAGTACTTACAAAGCCTGCAATAAAGCAATAGTTACAAAGCTAGTTAAATAAAAAGCCTCAACTCTTTTGGAGATAGTGATACTGCCTGAGCAAGGTGCATAGCTGCTGAGAAGGACTGAGAGACAGCAAGTGTACACTGTACATGAATCAGAAAAGCCTAGCCATGAACCTGCTTACAGTAATTAGCATAACAATGGTAATTACCATTTCAAAGGTAGAGCTGCTTAGAGAATCCAACTGCTTAGGTGCATAAGAAGGGCCGAATGGACGCTGCAGGAAGAGAAGTGGGCGGGAACAGTGGTGGTCGAGAACCAGTCGCACTGTTCTCCATGTATACAGCTGCTGGTCGGCTTCTATGTGCGGCTCTCATGTGCCAGCCAAAGTGCCGCTGTGTGCAATCGGATTGCTGACCCATAAAGCTACCAGGACGGAGCCTCTCATGGGACCCCAGGCCCCCCACAGGCCCTCGAGCACTGCCTGAATTCCCTAATGGTCCGTCCGCCCCTGCTCCTACACCCCTACCTTCTACACCCTATCCTTCATACAGTACTACTATCTACATTATATGCCTCCTACACCCCTACCTTCCACATGATAGGTCTCCTACATCCCTACCTTCTATACCCTACCATCTACATCGTATGCCTCCTACAACTCTACCTTCCACATTGTATGTCTCCAACACCCCTACCTTCCACATTCTATCCATCCTTCCTACACATACCCTTCTGTCTACATTCTACTTCCTACACACTTCACTTCTACATCCTATCCTTCCTACACCCATTTCCTCTATAATCACGTGTCAAACACAAGATCCACAGGCGAATCAGGCCCTCCAGGCCATTTTATGTGGCCCTCCCACCTCTTCTGGTGCACCACCCTCATCTATGCCTCCACTTAGCTTCAGCAGTTGGCAGCAGAGAGGAGGAGACTATATTTAAAAAGCTTTCACTGGACCCAACCAATCTTAACAACCTACACCACATCTCCTTGTTCCCCTTTTTATCCAAGCTCCTTGAACGCCTGGTGTACAACCGACTGAGCAACCACCCTTCCGAGAATGGCTTTCTTTATCCCCTTCAGTCTGGATTTCGTCCTCAACATTCCACAGAAACTGCTCTGCTAAAACTAACAATCTACTAACAGCCATAACCAATGGACAATATTCTGTCCTACTCTTGGACCTTTCTGCTGCCTTTGATATGGTTGACCACCCCCTCCTCCTCAAAAAACTCCATGCCATTGGTCTTCGTGACTGTACTCTTCGGTGGTTCTCTCCTACTTATCCAATTGCACCTTTAGTGTTACTTGCACTCTACTTCCTCCGCTCCTCTTCCTTACTCTGTTGTGGTCCCCCAAGGTTCTGTTCTTGGGCCTCTCGTATATTCAATCTACACCTCCTCCCTGGGTCAGCTGATAGCCTCCCATGGCTTCCAATATCATCTCTATGCTGAGGATACCTAAATCTATCTCTCGACCCCTCAGCTCACTCACTTAGTCTCCTCATGTATCACTAATTTACTAACCGATATATCAATCTGGATGTCACACCACTTCCTCAAACTCAATCTATTCAATACTGAACTTCTTATTTTTCCTCCACCACTCGCCCCTTCCCCTGATCTCTTTGTCATAATCAATGGCACAACTCTCAGCCCATCACCGCATGCCAAGGTCCTAGGCGACGTCCTGGACTCTGAACTCTCCTTTAAGCCCCATGTCCAATCACTGTCAAAATCAAAATACACCCCTTTCTAACCAATGACACAACAAAGCTCTTAATTCACTCCCTGGTAATCTCTCGCCTCGATCTACTGCAACTCCCTTCTCACTGGCTTACCTCTACATAGGTTATCCCCCTTTTAATCTATCATGAATGCTGCTGCTAGACTCATACACCTTACCAACCGCTCTGTGTCTGCCACTCCTCTCTATCAATCCCTCCACTGGCTCACGCTCACCCAACAAATTAGATTCAAAATACTAAACTTATAAAGCCATCCACAATTTAGCCGCCAGCTACATCACCAGCCATGTCTCAAAAAACCAACCTAATCATTCTCTTCATTCCTCTCAAGACCTCCTGCTCTCTAGCTCCCTCGTCACCTCCTCCTTTGCTCGCCTCCAGGGCTTTTCCAGAGCCTCTCCAATCCTATGGAACTCCTTACTCCAACCTGTCCAATTATCTCCTACTCTATTAGCTTTTAGATGATCCCTAAAAACCCTCCTCTTCAGAGAAGCTTATTCTACACACACCCAAGAACTACATTTTCATTTTCTTCATCAGTTCATCCCCCACAGTTATAACCTTCTGTTTCACTTGACTCTGCCTTCTAGATTGTAAGCTCTAATGAGCAGGACACTCTGATTCCTCTTGTATCGAATTGTATTGTAACTGTACTGTCTGCCCTGATATTGTAAAGCGCTGCGCAAACTGTTGGCGCTATATAAATCCTGTATAATAAGTGAAAATGTCCAAATTGGGCCCAAAGTGTCAATATTTTGTGGACATGCTTAGCCAGTCCATCACCTTTACCCTCAGCTCCTTTAGCAGTGGTCATCTTCGAGGTGTTTGGGGTCCTTATGTTGGAATACTGCCCTACAGCCCAGTCTCCGAAGGGAGGGGATCATGCTCTTCTTCAGTATGTTACAGCACATGTTAGCGTTCCCTTAATGAACTGTAGCTCCCCAGTGCCGGCAGCACTCATGCAGTCCCAGACCATGACACTCCCACCAACATGATTGACTGTAGGCAAGACACACTTGTCTTTGTACTTCTCGCCTGGTTGCCGCCACACACACTTGACACCATCTGAACCAAATAAGTTTATCTTGGTCTCATCAGAAGAAGGGACATGGTTCCAGTAATCCATGTCCTAAGTCTGCTTGTCTTCAGCAAATGGTTTGTAGGCTTTCTTGTGCATGATCTTTAGAAGAGTCTTCCTTCTGGAACGACAGCCATGCAGACCAATTTGATGCAGTGTGCGGCATATGGTCTGAGCACCGACAGGCTGACCCCCCACTCCAACATCTGCAGCAATGCTGGCAAAACCCATACGTCTATTTCCCAAAGACAGCATCTGGATATGACGCTGAGCACGTGCACTCAACTTCTTTGGTCAGTTATGGCGAGGCCTGTTCTGAGTGGAACCTCTCCTGTTAAACTGCTGTATGGTCTTGGCCACTGTGCTGCAGCTTAGTTTCAGGGTCTTGGAAATCTTCTAATAGCCTAGGCCATCTTTATGTAGAATAACAATGCTTTTTTTCAGATCTTCAGAGTTCTTTGCCATGAGGTGCCATGTTGAACTTCCAGTAACCAGTATGAGAGAGTGAAAACAATAACACCAATTTTAACACACCTGCTCCCAATTTGGACATTTACACTTAGGGGTGTACTCACTTTTGTTGCCAGTGGTTTAGACATTAATGGCTGTGGGTTGAGTTTTTTTGAGGGGACAGAAATTTACACTGTTATACAAGCTGTACACTAACTACTCTACATTGTAGCAAAGTGTCATTTCTTCAGTGTTGTCACATGAAAAGATAGAATAAAATATTTACAAAAATGTGAGGGGTGTACCCGCTTTTGAAAGATATTGTAGTTGTGTTAACAGAGATCGTACAATCAAATTGTATAGTGTATGGCCAGCTTTGGGAAGATTTTTTATATGTTTAACCTGGACTACAAGTATTAACTTGCTGACTTGTACAGTGAAGACAGATGGTAGTATACTGCGTTTAACTTGTTCTATTCCTGTGCTTAGACTAAGGTAAAGGGAAAATACAGTGTATTTGCAGAATGAATGTGACCATTTGTGTTTGAACAATATTAAAATATTGATATAACTTCAATATTTTTACATGCTACCTGTAAATTTCTTTAGCAAATGTGAAGAGTCTCCCCCTGGTGGCTATCTGCATTTTACTACAATGACTTCTTCATCAGCAACTGCTAAGGTAAAATAACAGACAGACTTTCTCGGATGGAGAAGCAGTAAAGCACAGTCACTATGATGTTCCACCAAGACAGGAAGTGAAGGCTGCATATGTATTGAACAAATGTTGCTCCCACGGATATGTACAATATTCTTAAAAATTATTTACATTTCCACATATGTAGATACAAGCAGTGCAGCGCTAAGATGATGAATAAATATTACATTAATTCATTAAGTTCAATCACTAAATTAATTTAATTGATCTTAAAAAAAGCATGTAATGACATCCAGAGTGTAAAAACACATTTCCACATATGTACCATATATTTAACACAAACACAGATACATGTAATCTGATCACCGGTAGTGATGTTAATGGTCTATGGTCTCATATTACCGCGGATCTTTCAACTCAAAATGTTTGTTACCCTAACAATATTCCTGATATGTGCCTGCTGTACCATGTACTTGTATCCTGTTCTCTTTGTATTGCTTCCTTTATGTGAAATCACTGATGTTCCTGCCAGTCCCCTTGCTTTCCCTTTTAAAACCTGACCACACTAAGCAGGACAGCACACTGTGGTCAGTTCTCTAGCTATGCCGATCAGACTTGTCCTGACACGCCTCTGCTGCACATCCATTTACTGGGTAGCTCAGTGTGCTGCTGGTTCTTTTTCCCCCAGCTCTTTGCGCCTGAGAAAGGAGGAAATGTAATCACATAAAAAAAGGAAAAGAAAAAAGGTATTTATATATATATTTTTATATGTATACAAAAATGTTTTGCCTTTCATCTCTATTTTAAATGGAATGGGTTGTTTTACAAGGTGACCGTTTACAATCACTTTAATATACAGTGGCAGCTGGTGGTATATATTTTTTTGGGACTGACAGGGGGGGGCCCAAACAATGCACCCACAGCCACCCTCACCCCCCTGGTCAGCGAACCTGTATGGCACCCCCCCAGTTACCAGCCCCGCACATAGCCAATCTATGGCACGGGCAGAGATTCCCTCTGGGTAATGGGTGGTGGCTTCCCCTGCATTTCCTCCTCGGCATCACGGCTGCTGAGTGTCCTTCCTCCTCCTACTTGGCCAATAGGGTCATTTCGTCTTTTGGGGCTCAGGACGCTCTCCTGATTGGCGGGTAGGCAAAAATTAATTTGCTATTGTCACACAACTAGGTGGGCTAGGGGCATAGCGCTCTGTGCCCCGAGTCCCATTGGAATCCATGCATCAGGCGCCCCGCATGTAGATTAGAGGGCCGAACGCATGGATAGGGGGGCGGCGCCCCTGTGCCCTGCATTACGGGCTGTCACAGTTAATATAA
>BLSH010154595.1:411550-454998 GCA_018402905.1 Glandirana rugosa
GACGGAAAGGGGGGGGGGAAAAAAAAAAAATCCCCGCCTTTCCTCCTGGCTGCTGGGGTTTTTTTTTTTAAAAGAACGACCCATCGGCGACCACCCCGCGCACCTCGAGGACAAGTGGGGGGCGTGGCGTGGCTAGCAGGTCGTGGCAAGCATGGCAAAAAAGCGGCGGTACGCCACTAGCCGGCGGTAAAACGGCATCGGCGTCTGTATAACCAATTGGTGAATTCCTGGCCTTCCTAAAGGTCGAAATACTGGCCTCGGGAAAAACGCTAAGCCGCTACGCAGCGAAATTGACTGTTAACGCGCCAGCACGCTGCAACGGGTACAACGTCGCACGACCGCGCAATTGTCAGTTAAAGCGACGCATCGCCGAATCGCAAAAAGGGCTCCGGTCATAAAGCTGGAAATCCTTCCGGTCCTTAAGTGGTTAACCAATATGTCTGCGGCTACGGCAAAATGGCGGCCGATCACCGCATGGCGGCGAAAAAACGGTACGAACGGTGCTGGACGATCGGTGCGGTGCGGGGGGTGAACAGGAGCTCCACGCGCCCCACCAGCGGCTACCCAGCAAGAAAATTTTTTTTTTTGGGGTCGTCGGTCCTCCTTTCCGCCCCTAAAAAAAAAAAAGGGGGGGGGGAAAGGCAGGAACTCTCACTCACCACTCCGACGAGTGCCGTGGGTAGCCACCCAGTCGCAGACCTTCCGCCCCTTCTTGGGCGGTATGCTGCAGGCAAGAGAAATCGCCCTTCCCGAATCGCATCCGGGGCTGGGCGCAAGGGGGGGATCACCCCAGGCCACCCGCACGGAACGGGCACGATGCGGCGGGTCCCCATACGTCGGGACTGGCTCGCATTGGTCGGCCAGGTTGGGGAAAGTACAGAGCCCATGGACTCTCTATGCCCCGACCGGCTTCTTGATAGCAGATCGATCTTGATAGAAGACAAAAAATTTAAATAAAAGAATGGTCACAAACAGGACCACAATTCCCCTACAGGGAAGCCAGGTAAACTCCTTGCAAACTAGGCATTTAGACTGGTGAGCTATTCTATGGAGGGGGTTTATGTGGGAAGAGAGGACGAGCCCATGGGAGGGGACAGCTGTTTCTTTTCCCTGCCTAGTTAACTCCTAGTGAGACCAGCATATACCCCACACGTAATGGAGAGCTCCGTCTGTCAGTGAACGATAGGAGAAATAAAATTTTATTTAGGCCAGCAATGGCAGCCCCCCATGCTTCATTTGTGAATATGTCACTTTAAAGTTGAACTCCAACCTTACCCTTAGTCTTTCACAGCTGTACGCACTCTTCTCCTGTACTGAAACTGTTCACTCCAATTGCAAAGTCAGATGCAGCCCACCTCATTTCCTGGCTGGAGGATGGCCAACATTAAGCCCTTTCTTCCAGCCTTACTGTCCCTGGCCTGCCCCTTTCATTCACTGGATTTCAGTTCCTTCAATCGTGGAGAAACAGCATCACATGTGGGCATAATCAAGGTCAGTCAACCTGCCTAGGAATGCCCACTCCTCCAGACTGACATTTACCAATTTTGATAATACCCAAGAGCCTGCACACTGCTTGCATCAAGCCTTGACTAGAGACCCAGTAATGACGTCACTGAGTTTACACCCTGTTCCAAATTATTATGCCAATGATATTTTTCTCATTTACCTAAATAATTGATATAAACAACAGTCAGCATAATTCTCATGTTATCAACTATTAAGAGTACAATTCAAACTTTATTTGAACAAACCTCCTAACAGCATTTTTTTGCAAAATAAAAAACGTATAATGCACTGTTCCAAATTATTACGCACAGTAAGTTTCAAAACACTTTATAGGTTCTAAAGAACTGAAAATTGTCATTTGTTGTGTTTGCAGCATATTTACTGAAATCAAAAGCTATTTCAATCAAACTTTGAACAACATTTTAACAGGTCACATTACATTTTAACAAAGGATCCCTTATTTGACAGCAGCTTCACAAGTCTTGCATCCATTGAACTTGTGAGTTTTTGGACAGTTTCTGCTTGAATTTGTTTGCAAGATGTCAGAATAGCCTCCCAGAGCTGCTGTTTGGATGTAAACTGCCTCCCACTCTCATAGATCTTTTGCTTGAGGATGCTCCAAAGGTTCTCAATAGGATTGAGGTCAGAGGAGGATGCAAGCCACACCATGACTTTCTCTCCTTTTATCCCCATAGCAGCCATTGATGCAGAGGTATTATTTGCAGCATGAGATGGTGCATTGCCATGCATGAAGATGATTTTATTACGGAAAGCATAGTTCTTCCTTCTGTACCAGGGAAGGAAGTGGTCAGTCAGGAACTCCACATACTTTGCAGAGGTCATCTTTACACCTTCGGGGACCCTAAAGGGGCCGACCAGCTCTCTTCCCCTGATTCCGGCCCAAAACATGACTCCACCACCGCCTTGCTGACGTTACAGCCTTGTTGGAACAGGGTGGCCGTCCACCAACCATCCACTACTCCATCCATCCATCTGGACCATCCAGCGTTGCAGGGCACTCCTCAGTGAACAGGACTGTTTGAAAATTAGTCTTCATGTATTTTTCTGCCCAATGCAGCCGTTTCTGCTTGTGAGCAATGGTTAGTGGTGGCCGAATGGAAGGTTTATGCACAGTTGCAAGACTCTGGAGGACTCGAAACCTTGATGTCCGTGGGACTCCAGAGGCACCAGCAGCTTCAAATATCTGTTTGCTGCTATGTAATGGTGTTTTAGCAGCTGCTCTCTTGACCTGATGCATGGATCTGGCAGAAATCTTTCTCAATGTGCCTTTATCTGCACGAACCCGTCTGTGCGCTGAATCAGCTACAAATCTCTTGTGTGATCATCTGTGCGATGATCACACTTTAGTTTTCATACCTCGTCCAAGGCATTGAAATATTTCACTCTTTTTGGCAGCAGAAAGATCCTTTTTCTTCCCCATATTGCTTGAAAATGGTGCTCTGCTTAATAATGTGTAACACCCTCCTTTAGTAGTTTTTCCTTTAATTGGGCTCACCTGGCAATCTAATTATCACAGTGTGCGAGATTGTTTTCAGTGATCAAAAGAGCACTGAGACACAATGCCACCCATGAGTTAAACTGAAAAACAAAATATTTAATCTTTGTGACACTGAAATAGAATTTGCATAATAATTTGGAACAGGGTGTAACATATTTAATGTAAAGAAAACTGAAAGGTGTTATTTAAAAATTTTGTTAGCATGCTGGCAAGGGGTTAAAAAATCAGGAAAGGCATACAAAAAATGTAGGCCGAATAAACTTCAGCTTTAACGTAACACATAAAATACCACACATCAACATTTGTGTAGTAATACATTGCAACAGAATGTCTAGCTGTAAGGGGGCCTAAAACAGTTTGGCTTCAGAAAGCACTAGAGGACTTTCTGAGATCTGGGGTCCTCTACCAGCCAACAAATCAAATCCATTACTTTTAGTCTCTTGTCAATCCCCATCCCAGCAAATGCATTTTTACAGCTTTGTTAAAAAAAAAAGATACCCAAACTGTGGCTATTTAGGAGGAATGTTTTCTAACCGGGATACAACATTTGCTATCTTTTAGAAGGCTCTAAAACATCTTTAAAAATGTGAACATAATTTTTCTTTCTATATCCCGCCACATTACATATTAAACAAATGCTTTTTTTTATAACAGAACAAAAAAAAAAAAATAAATAAATAAAATGACTATCTTAACTGTATAACTCGCAAGAATCATCCCAGCTAGCAATTTGTTTAACATGAGGATGTTATTGGTTGCAGACATTTAATCAGCTTCCGTTGGTTTCAATTTGCACTTTTAAAGAAATATTTTGCAAGAGAGTCAAAGAAGAACAGGCGGCATTGTTCTGTTTGGCTGGGATCCAAGGATCACTTACGTTCAAGTACTTTTACGGGAAGAGATAAAAGGGTAAAAAAAAAATTGGGTTGATTAAAAAAGATTTGCATTAAAATATAAATTGCAATGCAGAAGAGTCTGAATCCGTTAGTAGTAAAAGGGACTATCTTATTTGCATATGAAAGGGCGCAATTTGTCGGGATGCAAGGATATTTATTGAGATGTAATTGTAAGCAAGATGGTTATTTGACCAAGCTATCTTCGCAGAGAAGTCAAGCAAAGTGTGAAAACTGTGATAGCAGAAGTTATTATCGAATAAGGCAGCGGCAAGGCAAAATGTCATATCAAAAGGGTGAAAGTGGCTGGTTTCATATACTGTATGGTAGTTCTTTAAATTAACTTGCTTTCACGAACCAGCAAATTGCTACTGGAGATGTTACTAAAGCTTCTGTAGCTGAATGGCCTAAAGGGAGCGATGTACTAGGTGATATTTTGATGAATACCTACAAAAACCCTGTCAATCCAGCAGCTAAGGCAAAAAAAGTCAGTGTTAAACATGGGAAAAATTGGTGAAGATTTTTCACCATGCTGGAGAATTTTATCTCATCTGTATATCATACCCACCCTACTGGAACAAAATCACAAATCATTTTATCTGCATTTAATATTAAGGCAATAGTAACAGTTTTTTTTGTGGTCTTTTCAATACCAAAAATTGTTCAGTAGTAAAAAAAAACAAAAACAAAAAGAAATGTAGAAGCTTGTGTAGAAAATAAAAAAGAACACAAGCAGATGAATACATACCAGTCACCAGTACTACACGTAAGCATTCTGAATCTAATCTTTATCCCCATTATAGATCATACCTTGTTCTGTGCAAAGATGGCCAACTTAATAAAAGAGCAGAGCCTTGCTTACTTATGTCAAAGATGCCCCCTGATGACTAGAGATCTGATCACTGAAGGGGGATATTTAAGGATCAGCAAGAGAGGTGCAGCAAGCACAGAGCCACAGAACAAATGAAGCAGGGTGATCCCTGCACTGAAGGTCCTCAGGCACAGCTTCCTCTCCATTAAGGAGAGAAGAGAGCAGCTTAATAATGACCAATTCTCAATTCAATTCAATCTAGCAGTCATACACACCGTGCTTTAGATGACCTCACATTGCAGCTATACCAGTGTTATTAACCGTCAGTATTTTTACTGGCAGCCAGTAAAAAAAAATGCACTTTTCTCCTACCAGTAAATGCCAGTGACAGGAAAAGGTTGCCAGTAAGAAATATGGCTGTGACGCACTGCACATGTACAGTTCCGTTCCAGGGCCGGCAGAGACCATCCGAGTGGCTGCTAGTGTATTTGGGCGGCACAGGTGGGGGGTGGGTCTGGTGGAGGCGTGTCATGGGATGTCATGGTGCAAGGGAGCTGAACTGAGTGTCCGGAGCCTCGTGTGCGGGTCTGTGGGACGGGAGCATGGCAAGCCGTGAACTGGACTGTATGTGCTATTTGGATTGGAGTGGAATAAAGGGACCACCTGGCATGGAGAGAGACTGTCACTGTGACTGGGATGTGTTGTGTTGGTGATCTGTGCTGCTGCACACTGCGGTCAGTATCACTGTGAGAATCGGTTTCATGTGTGTGTGCCACCCATTCTAATTTCTTGTCCTCCTGAGTTCTGTCCCTCAGCTACTTACTATATTGAAAATAAAATAAGATTTTTTTTTTTGCCTTAATATCTACCTTAAATAACATTGCTAATTGCATATTGCACTTGCTTGCAGCCTAAATACTGAAATGTACACTTAAAACTCATTTTGTAACTTATAGAAATGCCAGTAAAAACTTAGTTATGCCAGTACATTTTGGGTGTCAGTAAATCTCAATCTGGTAGGTTGGAAACACTGAGCTACACAGCTATGTAAGGCAGTGCATATGGTGCTGTGCTGCACCATCTATACTACTTTAAACAGACTGATTCATGTGGAAACACATAGGGGCGACTGCTAGCAGCTCATAAGGGAAGAGTTCACAGGCAGCACAGGGGTTAATCACAACTATGATGCTCAAGGCACAGGAAGCAAGTTTCTATTTAGCAGAATTAATTTAAGATGATCTTTCAGGGTATACATAGTCACAATTAATATTTGTATACATACCCTCTAAGGTCTGTTTCACATGAGCCATCAGCTTGTATAAGAGCAGTGCATTCAGCAAGCTTTGTTGAAGCATTTAAAGTACCATTCAGCTCCAGTTTCTAAATGTTAAACCCAGATTCTAATGGAAGTCACTTTAAACAAGCTGCTAGAAGGCTTCAGCACTACTTGAAGCTTGTTGAAATTTCTCTGAAGCCTGCTAGCAGTTGGTTTAAAGTGATTGCCAAGACTTCCATTAATTAGGAACTGTATTCAACATTTACAAATTGGAGTTGAACAGTCCTTTAAATGCTTCAACAAAGCTTGCTGAAAGCTCTGCAAATGCTTTGTGAAAGCTTGCTGTTCACACAGCTCTTATACAAGCTGAAGATCACATGAAACAGGCCTTAGATAGCAAATCATAACTTTTGAGTTCAGGTTCACTTTAAAGGTGTAGTCCACCTAAAAAATAAATTAGAAGGTATGATGTGGCACTTAACTTCCAATATGCAATCCCAAACAGAGAAGGAAAAAAAACCCAGCACAACAATGTTTGAAATGGTGCAAATAATATAAATGTATCTATCGATTTTGAGTTGTAAACAGACCCATGGGTACTATTCTATACACTGAATACATTTATGTTATTTGCACCATTTGAAACACAGTTTTGCTGTTTTTTTTTTCTGTTTGGGATAGCATATTGGATGTTAAGCACCACATCATATCATGTAATTTATTTTTTGGGTGTGGGGACACATTGTGCCAATGTAAGCAGCTGCTAAAGTAACAACATTAATAAAATATAGCGCATAGGGTCTATTGCACTCTAAACCACCTAAAAAATAGTCACTTTTAGCAGGCAGCTGAATAACCTATGTTTACGGGCTTTGGGAGCACGTCTTGTGCCTGGAAGAGGCTGGTGATGTACAGGTAAGTCGCTGTGCCTGTAGGAGCCAACATTGGTCCACATTGGTTCTTATCTTCTGCTGTTTCTGTTGGTTCTTCTTGGTGTACCCATGGCAAACTAACTTGTTCCAAGCACCTTACATCAGTGGTTCTCAACCTCAGTCCTCAAGTAACAGGTTTTAGGAATTTCTCTTAGATAAAATAGCTGTCCAAAATACCAAGTCATTGACTCTGATTTAAAGCACCTGTGCAAGATAAAGGAAAACCTACAAACATGGCCTTTTGGGGGTACTTGAGGACTGAGGTTGAGAACCGCTGCCTTACATAGCATCCACCCCCAGAGGGGCTTGCTCACCACTGACCACCTGGAAGTTCACCACCTGCTGGAGACTTATTACGCTTTTTAATATCTTGTAAATGTGAGTTCATATTTATTGTTTTTCATTTCATAAATATGTTTGAATAAATACTACACTTAGAAGGTGGAGCTTTTCTCTTCCCTCTTTTTTATATGAACATGGTTTACTTTAAATAGAAACTCCAATTTTGTTAAAAATCCCCTACATTTGAACTATATTCATTGCAAGACTTTACTGCAAATTCTTACCAGGCTCTCTATTTCTGAGGTTAATAAAAGTCCTGCCAAAACTTTTTAAAACTCACTACTAAGCAGAAGAAACGTTGCAGCTTCAAAATCCCTTAAGATCCTAGCGTGGATCTGTCTTCAGGTCTCACCAAAAAGCATGCATTTCCTGAATGGGCAGCAAAATACACTGGAACATGCAAAAATAGTACAAACAATACTTTTTCAGAATGCATTGCAATAAACAAAATGGTGCTATAATACCATGCGATTTGGTGCTCACAAACGCGTTGCGTTTGAGAGATGCGATTGGGATTCCATTAACAATTCACTGGCACCCACACACTCTCGCAAGGACAGTGCGTTCACGTGCCTTTCCCACACCACGTTTTGGTGTGAACCAGCCTTTAGAGAGCTCTTATTGCAGAGTATGAATGTAAGTTAACTTATCTCTATGCAGATTTCTGGGAAAGGCAGTGATTTAATCACGTGAGAAGTTCTGCAAACAAAATACTGTTGCCATGGTTGCAAGAAAGATTTGAGCTTTTCGGGCAGTCACAGAATGAAGGCTGGCTGCAGCCTGAAATGAAAATACATTTTGTTTAACCAAATACATAGCAAATGTGTTAAGCAAAAAGTAAAGATTTCAATTATTCACAGCAGCCTGCATGATAAAATGTGTGTGGGCTGGTGTCGGATTTGTAGGGGTGGTGCTTTGCGTTGTTACAACACAAGTCAGTGTTTACTTTTTGAAGTGTCAGAAATTTACGCTTTATTAAAGTCTATGAACCACAGCTTGTTGCAATGCGCTGTGGTGACATACAGTGCAGTGAGTAAAGCTGAATTCCAGGAATTCCGCTCCTTTGTAAAAAGTGAAGGCACACTAGGAGTTAAGTCCAAGGAGGTGTGGGACACCTCCTAGGCTTATCTCTATTTACAAATGACAGGTTTAAGGCTCTGCTGAGGATACACTTCTGAGCTACAAAAGAGAGAAGCACACACAGCAGCTATACCTGCCCCTCCCCTCCGCTGCCCATTAACAGAAGATTTTGTATTTTGTGAATGTGTTCAAACAATACAAACGTTTCTGTGATTGAGCAGGAGAAGGGGAGAGGCAGGCATAGCAGCTGCAGCGAATCTACTGTTGAAGAAACCGAGACCAGAAGGTCCAGCATTGGGCTCCAGGAACTATGGCGAGTTCTATAAACTAGTTAGGTGTAAATACTAGAGATAAGTCCAGGAGGTGTCATGCATCTTGTTGGACTTAAGTCATAGTGTGCCTTCACTTTTAACAAAGGAACTGAATTCCTGAAGTTCAGCTTTAACCACTTCAGCCCTGGAAATATTTCCCCCTTTAGGACCAGAGCATTTTTTGCGATTCGCACTGCGTCGCTTTAACTGACAATTGCACAGTTGTGCAACGATGTACCCAAACAAAATTTTGGTCATTTTTTCCCCACAAATAGAGCTTTCTTTTGGTGGTATTTGATCACCTCTGCATCACTTATGATCACCACTATAAACAAAAAAAGAGTGACAATTTTGCAAAAATATATATATTTCTTACTTTTTGCTAAAATCCATAAAAAAATATATATAAAAAAACAAATTTATTCATCAGTTTTGGCCGATATATATTGTTCTACATATTTCTGGTAAAAAAAAAAAATTGCAATTGGCGTTTGATTGGTTTGCGCAAAATTTGCCACGTCTACAAACCATGAGAATTCATTTATGGTGTTTTTACTTTTTTTTTTCTGGTAATGGCGCAATCTGCAATTATTATCAGGACTGTGGTTTTATGACGGACATGTCGGACATTTTTTACACTTTTTTTGAGATCATTGACTTTTATACAGCGATCAGAAATTTAAATATCCGCCGATTACTGTATAAATGTCATTGGCAGGGAAGGGGGTTAACCTGCAGGGGGCAATGGAGGGGTTAACTGTGTTCCTTAGGCGTGCTCTAAATGTGGGGACACTAGGCTGGCAGGGGCCTAACAGATCTAACTGAACCCGGTGACTGGGCGTCAGTAGATCAGCATTATGTCTCGTCAGAGCTGAGAACCACCGTGTTTACATTGGCAGTTCCCCACTTTTCTGCTATTGTAAGTAATCGCGGGTTGCCGGCAGACAGAGTCTGCGTGACCCGTGGCCACACTCCTGGAGCTCGCGGCTGGCACGAGAGTGCCCCAGCGGTGATCGCATCCTAGCCGTGCGTGTGCGAACCGCCGTTTATAGATGGCGATTCGCGGTGTGCTGCCACCTTGCAGCATTAAATGTATGCAACGCCAGCGTTAAGTGGTTAAATAAAATTTTATGTTCTGCATTTTTTGCAGCACACCGCAACCCACCTCAACACAGCACTGTGGTATGGACAGAGCACATAGATAATTGTTTTCTATGTACTCTTGCATTCTGATCGTTGTGGCTAAACACAGCTCAGACAGTGTACAAGAGCTGTAAAATGCCTCCCATGATCACAGAACTGGTTAAGTGGTAAGGTATGCCTTGCTTTAAAGCTGAACTCAAGACAGCTCTGTAATCATTTTATATTTCTTTAAATACAAGCAGTTTAAGTACCTGAATATGACCTTCTATCAGCCACTTAAAGTCCCTGTATAGCAAGGCTGGAGTATGAGAGGATGAAGCATCACAAGGACTGTCTGACTACTAGAATGTATTATTTATTATAGGAAGTGTCTAGTGCGGATTGTGTGGACACCAGCCGTTGGTGACCAAGGTATACTCCATGAGACAAGAGACTGTCCTACACTATATTACCATAAGTATTGGGTCACCTACCTTTACACGCACATGAACTTTAATGGAATCCCAGCCTTAGCAGATATAGCACCTTTGGGATAAATTAGAGTGGAGACTGCCAGCCAGGCCTTTTCGTCCAACATCAACGCTTGACCTCACAAATGTGCTTCTGGAAGAATGGTCAAACATTCCCATAGACACTCCTAAACCTTGTGGACAGCCTTCCCAGAAGAGTGGAAGCTGTTATAGCTGCAAAGGGTGGGCCAACTCAATATTGAACCCTACAGACTAAGACTGGGATGCCATTAAAGTACATGGGTGTGTAAGCAGTGGTTCTCAACTCCGGTCCTCGGGACCCACTAACAGGCCAGGTTTGTAGGAAAACTGAAATGCATCACAGGTGATATAATTTACTGCTCTGTGATTGCAGTGTTCTAGTCTGCACCTCCCCAAGGTAATACTTAAAATCTGGCCTGTTGGTGGGTCCTGAGGACAGGAGTTGAGAACCACTGGTGTAAAGGCAGGCGTCCCAATACTTTTGGTAATATAGTGTACATTTTATAAATCGAAGAAGTACATTTTGCCAAAACAGATCCAGGTGATGTTTTGCTGCTTTTAGACTTTTTGACCAAATAGATAAGAATTGCGACAGCATCATTGCGTGAGAGCATATTTGCACTTCTACCCTTTGCACAAAAAAGGTTCCATTACTACTTCAGAGCGGATTGACTTCTATACAGAAGTCGTTTTGCAAGTCGCTCTGTACGGGGCAGCTTCAGAGTCGGACGGGAATCGGGCGACTTTGAAGCCGCCCCTGTGTGAACCGGCACTTATAGTCTATCCCACACAAAAAAATAAATAAATAATAAAACAGAAAAAAAAATATTTTACATTGGCTGGATTGTCGTCCTATTTAATATTTTAAATGACACGAAAAACCTGCAGACAAAGAAAGTGAGAGGGTAGAGCCCCATTACACAGTCCAATGGCTTTTCCCCCCTTTAGCAGCTCCGGAGACAAACTCCTCTGAACTCCATTGTTTTACACATTGCTAAGCAACAAAAAGCTTCTGCTTCCTGACTCTGGGCACCTCCATCATCAGCACCACAGCAGGTTTTTAAAGAGTTCAGCCAGGGTAAATTAAATAATAACAGAGGCAGTTAATTAGCAGAGCCCTGTGTCTGAAGCAAACACAGTTTATTAAAGTAAACCCTTCACCCAGTTTCTGGTTGCAATCCTTTATCCAGATCAAGATTTACCAGGATGCAACCTATCAATCCACTGGGAGGCTGTGACAACACTTCAAAATGAGGGACAGTCGCGGCGCTGTCACTAGCTACTGGTGGATTGATAGGTGGAATTCTTCTTCAGGCTACGCACAATGGTGGTTTCTATCGTACACACAAAGATAATTAAAGGTAATCTTAAATTATCAGGTAACATATGCGGAAAGCTGTACCTCATGCTAGATGATACGATTAACAAAAAATTTGTTTAACGTTTGATGGGCAAACTTTGAGTGGAATTACAGACTGAGCAAAGGCTAGCTGGTGTGCTCAGATGTGACCCGAGCCACAAATTTAATTTCTACTTCAAGCTCAAAAAAGTTATTTTTTTTTGCTTCTACATGATGCATCCAAAAACAAAACAAATAGCACAACTGGTCACTTGAAATATTTAGGAGTATTGCATTTGGCTCCCATTTAAAGTGGTAGTAAACCGCAATATGGGAAAAAAAAACCCCTCTGCAAGGCAATGTCATAATATGTTAGTATGTATCTAATACTAGCACATTAAGAGACTTACCTTTAAAACGAAGCCCTCCAGCATTGCACTGTCATTGCTGAGAGGGCTTCCATCTTTACCAGGTCTTTCTTCTGGATACGCGGCCCCCGGCTACATGAGTGGCCAGGGGCGGGATGATGTCACTCACGCCGGAGCCGCCGTTTACAGCACAGGCGGTATGCCGAACCCTCAGAGAGCATGTCACCGGCTGTGTGCACTCGGAATATCTCCTAAACAGTGCAAGTTTGAGAGATATTCATAGTACTGACAGGTAAGCCTTATCTTATTAGCCTTATTATATTTACCTATAGGTGACAGATGAAAAAGTGGGGTTACTACCATTTTAAAGCGGAATTACACCGCATCTGAGCGGCCACAAACCAAAAAAAATGCTATTTCTTATGGACGACAGTCCATACCGTCACCCAGAAATTCAAAGAACGTGTGATACCAGGCGACTCAGTGTTCTTCTTGCTACATGTTACCACCATTCCACCCAAGCTGTACCATAAATCGATAGTACGCCACTTGTTGAATGCAGCTAAATCATGCATTCCTGCACTGTGGAAGAAACAGGCACCCCCTGGTGTCGGCAGTTGGAATGCGTAAAGTTGAGGAAATTAATGAATTGGAGGATTTGATCCTTACGACACAAAACAAACATGAGAAGTACTCCAAAACATGGAGACATGTTCATTTTGTCAGATGAGGGACTATCTTTACTTAACGCGTAATGGGGACTGTGCTAGCCGTTAAATGACGAGGACCCGTAACCACCTGGGTCCCACGCAGTCTCTCCCTCCCCTCTATCTATTCTACTCTCTTCCTCTTTTTCTTTTATCTCTAAACTGTAACCAATCTCCCTTTCTTAGTAAGTTTTCTAGAAACACAAAGTTAAAGGAAGGACGTGATTCGTACCTCCTTTCCATTTAAATGAGGTCTTTAATATTACATGCCCGGATGGGGATTGGGAAACATAGATGAATATGTGTAATGTGTATATATCATAACCCCGATTCTTGGAATTGAGACTCTGTACAAGTTATTATGTGATATATGGGAACTTTGTTATCCCGGACTTCCTTTTTTTCTCAATAAAAAATATATTTGAAAAAGAAAATAATGCTATTTAATTCTTTTTTAGTTTTCAAAAGCAATCTTACCCATCCATCAATCCATGTCTCAGTGCTTTATTTTGCTGAGAAATCACTTTGAAAAACACCCCCTAGCATTTCTGGCTGTGGCCATCTTGAGTAAGGGCAGATAATTCATGTATTATTTACTCCTTATTCCTGCATTATTTCCTGGAATCCACCTGCCTTTAGCTTAGGCATGCAGGCAGGAGAGTGTGTTTAGCTGAGGAAGTCCCTCCTCCCCTTCTGAAGACTCCTGGGATGTATCACATGCTTTGCCTAGGCCTGGAAACCAAAAAGAAACTGAAGAACTGTAAAAAAGTAAATATGTTCTACTTTCCTGTCTACTTACTAATGCTAGCAGTATAGGGGTGAAAATAGTTAATGTTGATTGAGAGAGTGAAGTTCCACTTTAACTTGCTTTGGAGCCTCGCTTCAATCTAATTTTCTCTCGAAAGCAGGCACATCCCTTCACATTAAATTTAAAATTAAATATATATGTAAAAATGAATAAGGTCTTCACCACAAAAAATGTTAAATCTTTTCAGGTGTGCTGTGAAATTTTTTTTTAGATCTTGTTGGTGCGCCGCAGTACAAAAAAAGTTTGATAAACACTGACCTACCTTATCAAAGACAGCAAATACCCAACAAACAAAAAACAAAAGTGCCCTCTAAGTAATGGTTAAGATGAGGGACACCCATTTAGGTGAGTGGCATACCTAAGTAAAACTTTATGCTATTGACACCATACCGGTCGCCTTTTTTGGTAGAATATACCTAACAATGACTGGTAGGGGGTCACTGTAAAAAAAAAAAAAAAAAAAAAAGTACTTTTATGATAGCTATGACCTAAATGTTTTCCAAATACATTATATTTTAAATTAGTAAAAAAATAGATTTGTTTAATCTTAAAAATAATTGCTATCGCTCTAAACAATTATAAACAGTTCACGCTAGGCTATGCATACCATGGTTAAGGAACACTAGAATATACAATTACATTTTTTTTAAAAAGCCAGCTATATTTGGAAGCATAACAATTGGCCTTTATATAGGATCTAAATTTAAAAAGGATCTATAATTTACCAAAAATAACATTGAACGATTACCTGTAATTAATTCACCAGATGCACAGGATATTTATTACAATGCACGCACGCTCTTACACTCAAAGAAGTTACCTAATGAATTTTAAAAGGTAACAATGTAGCAAATCGGAGTAGACTTTTACTTTGTAGAACACAAGGTGGCACTCCTTCCCTTACAAATGCTCTAGCACAATCTCTATGGTTTTCATGCAGTTTGAGTGGTGACTTCGAGATGGAAGCAGCATTTGTGTTTATGCTCTAATCATTCCTCCAGGCTTTTCCCCCCTTTTTCGTAGAGGAAAAAGAAGAAGAAGAAGGAAAAAAAAAAAAAGAAGAAGATCCTAAAACAAACAAGTTTTAATAACCCAAGACAACTGCTTTAATATAACAGCCACCAACTCTCAGGAAGCCAAGGATATTGCTAGCACTGCAGCAGATGCGGAGCCACAGAACATCCTTTGCATCCAGTAGGCTTGCAGAACTGAACCTAGAGAAATGCATCAAAGGAGAACTTCACAGTCATTTACTTATTTTTAAGGATACATAAGGTAAGCCCCCCCTCCTTCCCCCCTTTTTCCTGTAACTACTCCTCGCTCCGGTAAGACCTAATTGTCTTCAGGCTGTCTTCCGTCTCCTTGTATATGATTGCATTTTCATTAACTTGACATCTTTATTAAGAGCCTTAGTTTCGTAACAAGTAGTGCTTAAGCTGTTCCAGTCTATTGCTGTAGATATAGGATGAAGTATTTTGATTGTTACATCTAATTTGTCATACCATTACTAGATTCCAAACTGCCTTGCTTATTTTTCTTCTAGAAAGCCATCATCATGTAGAAAGCACCAAGACAGGTTGCAATATCAGAGCAGTAGACTGCTATATATAGCTTGGGTTACATGTTTCTGTTATGCAGAGTGGATATTGCTTATAGATAGCATTGGTAAATGACGCCTTCTTGATTAGATCACAAAATATAAACCATCCAGTAGTTGATTAAAAAAAAAATTCTCCAGCTTAGAAAAAAAAAAAAGCTCTGCAATTATTCCTCAAGTCATGACAGGATTCAATAAAAAAAATGCTTCCTAATATAGAGATATATAGATCAGACAAGACAAGGTGATTGCAGCTGATCTTCCAGATAGCACAGAGCCTGTACCTGTGCAGACTTGCAAGCTGTCCTGTCACCTTGCAGGTAATAAAGAGAATCCCTTAATAAAGGACATTAAGTCTGGGCAAGCTATGACCAGCAACATAAAAATGTTTAGGAGTAAATTAACTAGTATGGGCAATCATTTATCATTGGTAAATCCCGATAGGCGCAGTGGCTCTCTCCACCACTTTAAGCAGAATACTTAATGAGCCAGTCTAATGTAACCATCCATCGAGGACAGGAAATACGATACGAAAATAATTTCCACAGATAAGGCAATGTGCAAAGGTTCTATTCTGTATTAAGTCTGAACTGCTCATTGGCAGTGCCAGTATGCAGGATCTGTTCGTAATTCAGTACTGCAGACGTATTCTGGCAGCCTTTTGTTACTACTTATTTACTGTGTTTTTGGGGAGGTGGGGGTGATGTGAAGGTGAGGGGGTTTAGGTGCCAACTGATGGCTAGAAAGCCCTGGACACAATCATCTGTATAAGCAGTTGCACGCTCGCATATATACAATCAGCACATGACCAGCAATTTAATTAGAGTCTGGAAACGCGTTGCTGGTCTAATCTGCACACACATCACCTTGCCAAAACAGTCCGCCCTGAGATTCCCCTTCTCCAGCTTTCCGTCACTGAGGCTCAGAATCTGCGTTAGAAGGCTCTCCTGCCTCTGAAATATTCATGATATATCTTTTGAGGTTAGGCTGGAGAGAATATGGAGGCTTCAAAATTTATAAGCATGCAGCAAACATACTGAGCAACAAATTCATATATCACTGGATATCTGAATTGATGTGGGTCATGCACAAGTGCATGGTGTACGTGTCCAATTCTTTTTTAAATTACTGCACAGACTTGAGCAGTAATTGTAAATATTATTTTTATTTATGAATTGGTGTCGATCAAAGCTCATTTTTTATAAACAAGCTTAAAAAAAAAAAAAAAAAAAAAAAGTACATTTTAGGGCACAATGTAATTCATAAGATGACCTCTTAACATTCTGTCTATTCTGCAAAAGGCAAAAATTGATTGGCTGCTATACGTTACTGCACTTTCCCAAATCAAATTTGTTACTAACGCGAATATAATAAAATAAACATTGGTCAACACAATATTGAAGGCAAAGGTGTGAGCAGACTTGCTACATTTCAAATGGCATGCTTGAGCTGCTCATTTATAGATAAATTCCCATTGCCGGGAACAAATAAAAGCTTTCACAGAAGGATGATATTGGACAAGTGATATTTTATGGAGAAAGCAATAATTAAAAATGAGAATTTAGGGGGCCTGGACACGACCAACCATGTTTGCAGAGTGCCTGTTTTATGTGCAAACATAACTTACAGTGACATTTGCATTTTTGCGACAGGTCATTTTGGCAAAGCGGATCTGGGATGTGACGCATAAAAGTGTAGATCATTTTAAGTGGAGCCTTAGCAAGGTCATTGTGGAGAGGGAGAAAAAAAAGTCTACTGTGCTACAGAAAAAAAGAAACAAATGGGATTGAAAAAAAAGATCACCAATCACATCTCAGGCGTATTCCCAGAGTATCCTCAGCAATGCAGATATTGCAGTTCAGGAGGTTTAAGAAACAGCTACTTAAATCCCTGGAAAAGGCTATTGAGCCTTATGTAATAAAACAAAGTTGGAGCTGCCTGCCTTTCCTGAAATGAAAAAAAGGTGAAATCTTGTTGCAATGGGTTGCTAAACTTATTACTTAGACCCCATACACACAATTAGATTTTCTGCAGATTTTTGTCTTCATATTTACCAAAACCATATAAAATGAGGTCAAACCTTAAGAGTTTCAATTTGTATGCAATCAGGCAGGCCCTTACACTACATGGTTTTGGTAAACCTGAAGGAAAAAATCTGCAGAAAATCTAATAGTGTGTATGGGGTCTTAGTCTAGGTTTATAGGGATGATTTTTGGGTATTCCCACCAAGTTTTTTTTTGCTAGAAATTATTTAAACTACATGCAAGAGCAGGCCAAATATGAGATGCAGTGTTGTATGTGGACCACATGTCGTTGTGCCACTAAAAGTGGCACCAAAGTCCTCTGCTTTGAAGTTTTTGAGGAGGAATGCTAAATTCCATGTTATGGCCAGGCAGCGAGATGCACTTTCTAAAAATACTACAAGGTTAGTTCATCTTTACAAAAAAACAGCCTTTGCAGATAAGGGGCATCTGTAGATAAAAATGAGCTGTGCAGCTTTGACCCAAGTTGAATAACACCCTTGCTATAGGTGAAGGCCAGGGGTCTCCAAAGTATGGCCCTCCAGTTGTTCAGGAAGTGCAATTCCCATCATGCCTAGTCATGTCTGTGAATGTCAGAGTTTTACAATCCCTCATGGGATGTTTATTTCCACAACAGCTGGAGGGTCGTAGTTTGGGGAAACCTGGTGTAGGCCATTTGCATACTTCATGAAGCCTGACTGGATAACTCCTAGGAAGATGCTAAGAGATGCCTAGCTGTTACTGTTCACCCCACCATCACAGGAGCGAGCTCTAAAATGCTGAGCCACAATATCAGGGGAGAGAAAGAGTACGGGAGGGGGCTTGAATCAGAGAAAGAGCTCACTCCTCTGGTTGTGGAGGTGAACAGTAACAGCCAGGAATCTCTTCGCAACACCTTGGGGGTTTTCCAATCAGACTTCAAGGGGTAGATAAATGGGCTGCACCAATTGCAAAGGATATTAATCAACTTTAGTCAAAGCAGCACAGTTTGTTTTACCAAAAAACTGCCTATGCAGATAAGGGAGGTCTGTAGATAAAAGTTGACCATGTCTTAATCACCAAATCAATTTTTTTTTATTTTATGCTTTTTACTGGTTTTTGAATTACCAGTTGGTCATGGTCCAAACAATACCCAAGGCCCAGTGATAGCTGTTCACATAGATACAGTGCTCCATATCCCTACAACTTCCTCACAAGAACAAGCAGCATTCAAATATTTCTAACTGGACACAGCAGATACTTCAATAGCCTGCATGGGCTGAGAGGAACAAGATACACAATTTACAAAGTTCCCTATTCAATTGCTGAGTCATATTATGCCAAATGTGCCAGAAAGGAAGAGTAACCCTTTAAGATTTGCTCAGTAAGGGAAAGCAGAGTGCAAAGCGCAATAGCACAAACCAACCAACCAGAAATCCCCTCAGTAAAATTAAATCAGATTGGTTGCTATAGGTTAAAGCAATTAGCACTGCCTTACTGAGCCTATTAAAAGTAATTTACTGCAATTGGTCAATAGCGTATACAGGTACAGCAACTTTTTGAGACACAAAAAAAGGGGGCATATTTCAGCAGACAACCTGCCCCAGTAAGACTTTTCATCTAGCATTGTTTTTTCACAGCCATTACAGAAAATACTGGATGCAGAAAAAGTATGCATCATATTGACTACAGCAATATAAAATATATCCACAAACACAACAACATCAAAAATATATAATGAATGAGAAATTCAAACTGCACTATGGCAATGTTTACATACATGTCAAGCAGGGGCACTCCGTGAGCACATTTTACTTCCTGCCAAGCGCTTCCCCAACCAGCGGGTCTGAACAAATATAGTCAGCTGAACGGCTCAGTACACACATCTACATTTGTCAAGTATTTCCCTGCGTTGCGCTGACCTGAATATAACATTCAGTGCTGGGGCTATGCCATCCCATTGATGTACATTGCTCTGCCCTCTGGTAGAGAGTTCACAACACTAGCTGAATGGAGCCCCAATAATACTGGCGTTGGCTGCTCGTTTGTACCCAGCTTTCCTGGGAGCACAGCCTGAAGCGGCATAGGCAGACCCTGCCATGTGAGCAGAATAATGATTGGGTCAGGTATTCCAATCTGCTCAATCCATGTTCACACATGGGCTGTATTCCAATTAGGGGTGTCTGTCTCAATTTGGCAAAAAAAAGTCACCTGGCCGGGGGCTGCTGGAATTTTGTAATGACAAAAAAGTGATGAAACATTTACAGCACTGCAATACAGTCTGCAGCACCGACAGAAGTTTCCTTCATCCAAAGGCAAAGTACAATGTATTTTGTCTTTAGATAAGCCCCATTTAGTGCACAGAATTCGGAAAATGGTTAGGAGAAGCCTTCCTCAACCTTTTTATTCAGAGGAACCCATGAATTAATTTTTAGGTCTTGGGGAACCCCTGCTAAAACAATGCTTTGGTGGTCAGTGGGAAAAATACCCCATACATTGGTGGTCAGAATGCTACCTCTTACAGACAGCTAGAAGGATTGTTAGGTTCATGCAGCTGCCATGTCAATTGGTGTTGGCCCTGGAACTAATCAACACCATCAGATTGGAAGTCAATCAGCAACAGCAAAATAAACCCTAGCAACCTCTGGTGGAACCCTAGGGTTTCACAGAACCCCGATTGAGAATGGCTGGGATATAGAATGAAAGCTGAAAACAGCTTGCATGCCATGCACAGCAGTCATATTTTGTTCGTGTTTCAGTTCCCTAGCTCATCCTGCTGCATTCTGTCAGTATCTCCTGGAAACCTAATGCTAATGTTGGCATCCCTACCTTACCGCCTGGAAGGGTTCATTTTATATGTTTTTCCACAACTACTAAAAATATATGCAGCCGGTTGTCAAATATCTCTGAGCCAATGGGTCTCTGGAGTCTGCCATATGCAGGTCAATCACAGAGGCAAGTCAGTAAAGAGGAAATAAGTTCTGGTAATCTTTGCAGCTTCTGAGAACTCTGCTGTATAGAAGAGATGTTTGATGACTCCCAGAAACACCCAGGCTTATATTTTACTGTAGACTATCTAGAAGTAAACATGCTGTGTGGAAAACAGTATGACTGAACATTTTGTATTCATTCTTTTAGTTTTAAATTCATGCAGTAACAGACAAGTGTCAGTAGCTTTTATTGAGGTTTAGACTCTGCAGTAGAAAGGTGGAATTGGGAGCTCTGGGTGCTGCTCTCCACCTGCATACAGCAGATAGTTATTCACACAGGCTGAGCATACACAGGATTTAATATTACTTTATTACTGGACCTTGACAAGCTCTGTATAATGTTACTTTATTGAATTAAGGCTTTATCCTTTGGAGCCTATACCCTTTAATAGGATCCTATAATATAACCATTTGCAATAGGGACAGCAGTGAAATCACTATAGCTCTTTCATGTGCCCCAGGTTCATACTGGGTGGGTACTTAAGTGCTCTTTGAGTTCCATTTGTTATGTAAGCAGAAATACATCTGCATAGGGATAGGTTGTCCGTCTTCCAGGTCTGTTGTATAGATCTCTATAAAAATCTACTGTTTAAAGCAGAACTATACTAATTTCCTTCTCGCCGAAACGAGGTCCACCAGCTCCCTCACTGGTGCCGAGACCTTCCGGTCTTCTTCTAGTTTCAGGATCTTCCGCCAACTTGACTGGCCACAGCAGAATGTTGTAACTCCTGTACATGTGCACGCGTTCATTTGTCTCAAAACATGTTAAAACTATTCACTGAGTATACATTGTCAGGAAGATCATGAACTGGCAGTAAAGCCTCCTACACACGGGCTGAATGTCGCGAGACATTTGCCAGTTAAAAAAATAAATAAAAGGCTGACATTTGGCCCGTGTGTATGTTCTGTCCGACAGAAGCCCTGGCTGTTTGGCTGGCTTCTGTCGGGCGAGTATGCTGGAAAGCCAGCAGCCGACTGACTCCCTATCAGTGCTCTCAGCCAATGGAGTACAGCGGCTCTGACCGGAGATGACAGTTTTTTTTTTTTTTCATTCAACCCGCTGGGTGTACCAAGCTTAAGAAACTTTTATTGCATATTGGGGTTGATTTACTAAGGGCAAACAGACTGCTTACTTTGCAAGGGGATTTGCCCCAGAGATTAGTGAATGAGGTGAAGTTCTGCTGACTTCCATCAGCCAATCATGTCAAGAAAACATGCGTTTTTTTTTTAATTTCCCTGTACAATTGGCTTTTCTTTTCAAAGTGAAATTTTACCATATTCATGAAGTTCTGAGGAAAATTTAAACTTCCCTTGCAAACATTCTGTTTGCCTTTAGTAGTTCAACCAGTATGTCTTTTCCACAATAAAAGGCATGACGGTTTCCAACATTTTTAAATTTTATGTAAAGTTTCTCTTCAAGTACCAAACGTGTCACATTGAATTAAACCTTCCATCCAAATTCCTAATTTCTGTAATTGTTTTGAAATGAGAGTATAAAGTTAAAGCAGTAGTGAAAAACAGCTCTTGTGGTTTTAACCCAATCATTTTTTGGTATATTCATATTTCCCAGTCTATGTAATTGGGAGTGTGGCAGGGGTGTGTCTTCTTCACACATACTTTGTGCTGTCACAAAAGCTGGGAGGTATACATAAATGGGTGGGTGGGTCTTATTACTAAATCACATGCTGTGCGATATACTCCCTCTTGGCTTCCTATATCACCAGTCACATTCAGACATCCAAGGCTGGCTTGAATTTGACTGATGGCTGCGGTAAAGTAAGTCCTTAAATTTAGTTTGACACTTAAATACATCAGGATTTTAGTATGTGAGACAAAGAGGAGCCTAAAGTGGGAATATATGACTTCCTGTGTCATCACTTTAAACCCACGCATAAAATTACAAAGTTCTGTGTCTGATTAAATGCAGGGAAGGAAGTCTACACACTTGAATTTTGGCTTATTCCTGCTAAATTGGCTGCAATTTGGACCATGGATGTTCCTGCCAAACCACCCAGCTCAACAAAAGTCGAGTTGGGTGGAAAAGTTATCGGCTAAACAGTGATTACAAGTGATAGAATGTTTGGCGGCACACCAATTTATTCAGGAATACAATAGCCAGCAGTGCAGATTCCTCCATGCACGCTCTTTAGTGGAGATGGGATGACCGTTTAATTCCACTGTGTGCGGCTAGCTATAGGCACTGCCTGAATTTAAGGAACACCTTAAAATCTACAGAATCTGTGTAATTTATATTATACTTTAACCTCCCTGGCGGTAATCCCGAGTGTGGCTCGGATTTCAGTACCATTAGTGGTAACCCCGAGCCACACTCGGGATTGCATCGTTGTATCCAAGGCAGCGTTACTTACCTTGTCCCCTGGATCCAGCAATGTTATCCTGCGGTGTCAGCGTGTCTGTCCTCCGTCCGATGCTTCTGTGTGCCGGGATCCGTTCCCTGTGAGCGTCGCGTCGCAAGGGGAAGGAGCCCGGCGGGAAATTCAAATAGTGAAACACATAGTACACATACAGTACACTGTAATCTTACAGATTACATTGCTGTATTTAATCATTTCACATCCCCTTTGTCCCTAGTGGTTTGCCCAGTGCCCTGCATGCACTTTTATATTATATATGTCATTCTTTCTGCCTGGAAACTTGAGAATGTCCATGGCAACCAAAAAGTGTCCCTTTACGTCAAAAGTGGTTTTTGATCAGCTAGAAAACATTGATAGTAAATAAGAATCATTTGCAGAATTGAGTGATACTGATTTTTGGGGAAATATATCATCAGAAACTGAAAGTGGCGACAGCGACAATTCTGCAACTGAGCAAATGTCAGTGTTTTTGATTTGATTACATTATTGAATACATTTTACGACTATTACGTTATTATTTTTGATAATTATTATATTATAATTTATTATTTCATGTTTCAAACTTTTTCATACCCGGGATGTCTACTAGACTCTTGTTTGGACAGATTTAAGGGAGTTATTCCTAAGAATTACAGGTCTACAATATAAAACGCCAAATCTCCATGCAAAATAATGTACCGCTTTCAGCACCAAAAATCTGACATAATCATACCGCCAGGGAGGTTAAAGGCACGAGCTGGAGAAACTTAAGTGGGTGTGTCCAGGAACACCTTTACCTGCATTACAAAAAGGTAAGAAAAAAGGGTTCCTAAATTGCCAAAAATGGAAGTGGGATGTACTGGTGCTCTACAACATTGCCAGGAAGAAAAAAGTTGAAACCCTAAACATGTAGACTGTGCTCGCTTATAAAATTTAAGGCTTCAGTTTAAATATTGGAATGTACATTTGAGACTTCTTTTGTGGGCTTGCCTTCAGGTTGTTGACTTCACAAAATGAGGGAGCTTTCAGGCCAACAAAGTCATCCCTACCCTTGTTCCTTGGAAAATGCTGGTGATTCATACTATTAATTTGGGGTGGAATACAATGGGTATTTTCTAAACTGTTTATAATGCATGTCTACTTTTTTTTAACACTTTGTTAGGCCCAGTTGAGCAAACTCTCCTATTTTTGCAAAAAACAGAAATTGCCCAGTTTTCACCCTTCAAATTTTATCCATGCACCAACTCCAAAAATGACAGGTGCACTAAAAAATGGATAGAAAGATAAATGGCTAGGAACAGGTACAGAATAAGAGAGGTTAGGAATATTTCAGTAAATAACTGTGTTAAATATGCAGGTCTGCTGGTACATATTGATCACACAGGGCTCCAGCCCCTGCGGGCACGAGCAGTGCAGTGAGGGTATATGACTCAGCATTTCACACACTGAGAATGTCTAGCTCATGCTACGAAACACTGATACGTCTGTACACTAATCCCTAATACTTCTATGCTCAGGGGGCCTGCAGCACTACAGTGAAGAGCTAAACATAATTCTCAACCACAACACAAACTACAGCAATGCCTGAAAAAGGTTGTACAGGAGAGCAAGAGATTCAGTGTTTCAGTTTTACCAAATACTCACCAAGGAAGGTAGAATTACAAATAAGGAAGTGGAGTGAAAAGTGACTATAATGCCAATGGCAACCAATTAAAATGAGCTGAAGCTTTCTTCTTTGAACAATACGTAATTTCCATTCACAGAAAAGAACGGAACTTAAAAAAGACCAGATGTTAATTCAAATTGCTACAATATTGAAACCACTAAAAATGTCCCAATTACATTTTTATATGCTATTTGGGGAACATTTTTTAATAAGTTCCGAATGTAACAACTTTTAACAAAAAAACTGTGTGCAGTACATACTCCCTTCAGTCATTTCCTATCTTACTCCATTCTACCTTATTAAAGCGGTATTAAACCCAAAAACAAACATTTATTCAATTGTGGCTCACCAATTTGTAGACGTGGCTGCTATAGTGTTATTTTTTAGGCTTTTTTTTTTATTATTATTATTTTTACCTGGTGATCTAGCCAGTTTTATTTTTCAACTTATTTTAACAGACCAAGCTGTCAAGTAGCAGTAGAGGGTTGACACCAACCGTTCAAGGGTGCTTACAATGGTCAGCTTTCTTTATTCATATAAAGCGGTTATCCCAAAAAGAAAAAAAGAACAGTTTATCTGCTTATAAAATAATTATTGGAGTTCAGCTTCAGTTTGTTAAGGTGGTCTTAACCCCCAAAGCAAACATTTATTGTATTGCAGGTTGCCAATTTTTAGATGTGATGGTTGTGTTTGTTTTCTATCCTATTTTCACCAGGTGATCTGGCCAGTAAGGCCCCTTTCACACTTGTATGACCTGAAAGTCACGCAGCTTGGCCGCAACTTGAAGCAATGCCTGTGTAATCTTGAGGTCTATGGACCTCAAGTCTCATCAGAGTCATGACAAAAGTAGCGCAGGTACCACTTTGATGTAACACAGATATGAACTGTACTCATTGGAAATCATAGGGAACGACTATGCAACTTTACAAGTGTGAAAGGGACCCAAGTCTGTTGTTTTTCAACAGAACAAACTCTCCAGCAGAATGTATCAGTTATAGAGATGAGACAAACCATTTAACAAAGACCAGAGTGCTTACAATGATCTGCAATTTTAGATATCATTTGTGCTTTGTAGAATAGGTCAATTACAACCATAAAGTTTATTGATTTTACAAATTTAGGACACATGTAGGCAGCCATTTTAGAAGGTTGTCTGAGGATCGCTGAGCTCACAGCAGCCACCCACCTGCTGCTAATGGAGTTCACTGATCCCTACCATCAGCAGTTCCACTGTGCACACGTGCATTTCACGGTTTTGCAAAGCATCTCAAGCAGACCTACTGAGGTTTTCTGCACTGTGCTCAGCAAAGCCATCCAGTGCAGGCAGCCTCTTAAAGGAAATTTGCAGAATAAGAGGGATATGTTGGCTGTCGTTAATGACTTGTTAGCTGTGCTTCTGGTTCTGTGTCTGGCATGCTGGAACAAGCTTACAGATCAAGAATGCAGTGAGGCCATCAAAATGGTATAACCAGGCGACTAAAGGTTTCAATGGGGGGGTCAGTAATGGTGGGAAATTTTTTCAGGTTTTTTTAAAAGGTATATCCAATGTTTATATAGAATAGGAAATATTAAAAACCTCTGTGTTTATTTATTTTTTCCCCATCTGCGTGCCATCTGTCTCCAAAGAAAGAGAAATCCCTTCTTTGACATCTGTCACCAGAACAAAAATCAAATATTACCCACACTACCAAAAAAATGGTAAATATCAAAATGTTCCTTATTGCTGCTGCACACCGTCAGGTTAGAGTTGCCACATCATCCCTTTAATCCAGGACACATATGAATTACACAGGCTCTGAGGCTGATTTAATGCAGATAAGGCACCGAGTTTAATTACCACCTTAATCAGCCACAGAACCTGTGTAATTCATACGTGTCCTGGATTAAAGGGATGATGTGGCAACCCTACGTCAGGTGTTCCCACATCCATCCAAAAATCACTTTATTTTAAGGTGCAACGCAATAAACAAATAAAATATTACCCCTTATACTGTATAACAAACCAAAAACAATATCAATCCTAGCAACGCATTTAGCAGATTGATATTGTTTTTGGTTTGTTATACACTATGAGGGGTATGATTTGACGTATTGTTTGTTCCCCCCACTGGAAGATTTCCCCATTATTCCACATTTTTCCACACTTTCATTCTCAGGGACAATGGTCACCTGTACAAATTGAGATGGGGAATGCCTCTACATTAAGGTATAACTAAAGGCATAAAATAAAATAATTTTAAAAAAGTATAGCTAAAAAGGCAAAGCTTTTTTTTTTTTTAAATTTTGGATATAGTGAAGATGGATATAAACGCCTGTCAAGTTTTTATTGCTATCTGTGACCCTATTAGGGAGACTCACCTTCTCTATTTGTCTCGTTTACCATTATAGTTAATTGTAAAGGAAACCCCCAAATATTGGGTTGTTCCCAGAAAAGTAATAGAGGGAAAATCATCCAATGGGGACAGTTCTGATGACCTGTGGGGCCCCAAGGGATTCCCTTAATTTGTAGGGATTTCATCTCACATCCTGTTTTGGCTATGGGACAGGAAGTGAAGGGAAATCTCCCCAATGGGACAGACAAGGCATGAAAAAAAAATCTGACGAGGATAACCATCCCTTTCTCTATCCAGAAAAAAAAAAAAAAAAAGCTTTGCCTATAGAGCTCTACTCTAAGTACATTGTATGCAGCCATGTGCCTGGCCCTTCTATAGGTCTATTCCCTTTGCACAATAAAAACTAATGAGCAGAACTCAATGACTCCTGTTATGACACGTATTGTACACAATGCATGTATTTTTAAAAAACTTTAGGTACCAATATATATCTAAGCCCTAATTTGATGGGGCACCCCCTTCCCTGAAAATAAAATATGGTTTCTGGGGTCAAGAAATTCCCTGTGGTCATCATGCTTGCGAACACATTTAGACCATCGGGAATTGGGTAAACTGGCAAACCCTTTTTTTTTTATTATTACTACGATATATTTGCACACATTTACAGTACTTTATTACTGTTTTGGCCAGAGAATTAAAAAAAAAAAAGCTTTCCCCACTAAAAGTACCAGAAATCATGACAGCAGCAAATAATTAAAACCCAATACCCTAAAGAAAAGATTACAGCCTGAAGCAACAAGCCACTTTATTTGGGTTCTGTATGGTACAAAAAGCACAGAAAGCTTGGCTGTGAAAAAAAGGCATTTGGCTCCATTATTGCCTTCTGTTCTGGATGTCACGGGGCACTTGACACGTATGACGAGTGTGCCGAGTACCCAAGTCTAATCCCTGTATGTATCAATGGGCCCTTTTGTCATTTGCTTTCTTATACTTACCAACTGCTCCATCTCTTTGTTTGCAGGTAAGACCCCATCTCTCAATTAATACTGCAATTACTACCCTGGCAGTGGCTATACGCATACATCTATTTGACACATGCAGGAAACGTAGCATGGACACTTTGTGCAGGGAGATGTACAAAATGAAAAGCTAATGCAGGACTGAGTACTTGGACTCTGACAAAGATGCGAATACTTTAATTTACTAATAGTAATTAAATATTAGTGCTAGAACTAGTCCATAGAGCAGTTTATACCTAAAGCTTAAAGAAAAGCTTTAAAAAAGAGTCAGCATAGCCATGTTCGTCCTGCATAAAAGTGATAAAAAGCGTACTTCGCTTATCAGGAGTCTCTGCACATGATTTAACGATTATCTCGCTTTTAGTGTCACCTGTAAACTGTATACAGCCTCCCATTAATCTGGCTGTTTGATAAGAGATTTTCTACTGTGCTGTCATTCAACACAGCTTACTCCTCTCCAAGCCCTCCAAATACCAGGCAAACAGTTCCCTGAACAGATAAACATGGAGAAAGCAATGTGAGGCCCATTTTCTATTCACAGCTCAGTACTCCATCACCACAGTGATACTTATGAATACATTCTAAAGGAAGGACATAGGTTTTATAGGAGAACATGAAAGCACGCTAGGCTTTCGGCTGTAGAAGACGAAGGGGGATTGCCTTGTGACTGCAAGAGATGTTTGGGATAATTTCTATACATACAGAATAGTGAACTGCACTAGACAGACTGGATCTGTGCTCCACGTCAAAGGTTTCAGACACACATTTGGGCATAAAGGAATGCTTTCTGGCCAATGTTTGTGGCACACATGCAACTGTGCTGTGGTAGAACCCAGATTACCATATTGTGCAGTGAAAATATAGTCCAAATTTACAGAATGTATATACACTTAACAGCAAAGAGGAATAGAATATTTATAATTTAAGGATATATTTATAATTGTAATTTTACCATTTACGAAAATAAGTAGATTAGCATGACATACCCTTCATGAATACCGGCCAAACCCCCTTATGTCACCCTCTAGACCAGCACTTCTCAACTTTAATGCAGAGGAACCCCTAATATAATTTTCAGGTCTCAGGGAACCCTTCCTTAAACCAACTATAGGTGGTCAATGGCAAAAATGCCCCTTGCATTGGTGGTCAGTAGGAAGAATGCAACCCTTACAGTGATGGCTAGAATACCACCTTTACAGACAGCTTATAAGATAACTGGTGCTGCTGGCTTTGGCATGTGGTGCAGATCCTGAAACCATGCAGGCACCATCAAACGAGAGGTCAATGAGCCACAGCTCAGGCAACTTCTAGCAAACACTGGAGGAATTCTGTTGGAGAATGGCTGCTCTTGACATCCAAAACTTTGTAAAATTCGAGAAGACAGACCCATTGTTAGCCATAAAAGAAAAGATAGAAAGAGAAAGATAACCAAGAGGGGTCAATTTACTAAAGCCAAATAGACTGTGCAATTTGCAAGTACAGTCGCTCCAGAGCTTAAAAAAATTAGGGGAATCTCAGCTGACTTTTTTATTTTCCTTGCATGTGGCTGGGCATTCTTTGTCAAGTGAAAATATACTAAGCTCTGGAGCAACTGCACTTACTAAGTGCACAGTTTATTTGCCATTCGTAAATCATCCCAGAGTCTCCTAGAGTCTGTCATGATTGTTCTTACATATACTATACTTTTCCCATATCCACACATTCTTGTTCATTAACCCTCTACAAGAGAAGAGGAACTGAGGGAAACATGACCATGGTCACCTGTAGCCTGACTGAAGCCATGTTCATAAATTCCCCAACAACTGAGATCAACTTCATATTTAATCTTATTAAGGTATATTAAGGTATATGAATGTTTATAAAGCAAAAATATCACAAATGCAGACTATACACCTTTTTTAACATAGATGCACAAGAGGTTTATTGTGGGCTTCTTTTAATATCAGTTTAAGGCAGCTGAATGATTGTTCCCATGTGCATATATACAGCTACATACCATAGCGCCCCAATGTCCCTCATTAGGAGCCATATCCTTCTGTCCCTCTTTCCTCTTCAGTTGTCCCTCTTTTTGTTCTCATGTATTATTACTATTATACACAATTTATATAGCACTAACAGTTGGTGCAGCACTTTCATACAGACCTCCATTTAAAAACATACTATTTAACTACCAATTGTGTTACGCCACAGGCAATCTTTAGTCCAGCCCCATAGTATTGCATTCCTTTTAATAAAGGCAATACAGTATATAGAAAAAGTAGCAGTCAAATAGGCATAATGTAATCCCATGTACTGTACCAACTTTGTGAAAAGGGGCACATTCTACCACAAAGCAGGTAGGCAAGAGACACTCCTCCAATAATGCAGACTATGAAGGTAAAACAAAATAATGATTGCTTAAACCCATTATTTACTTATTACATAAATAAGCTGTGCTTACAGCTAGCTCATAGCTCCCCTTTCTAAAGACTCCTGCCGGGCAATCTCACTCAAGAACAGACTCCTACACACCAAGGAAGTCTCTTTCCCTGGACTGTTCCCACGCAACTCATTACAAATGCATGACAACAAATCTCATGTGAACAAACCTGTAGGATTAGTCCACTTTACCTAAAAGGCTGCAGCAAAAGGAAAACCTGCAAAAGGATTGAAAAGCTATCACTACTAACAAAAGGCCTAAATGTCAAGTGTCATTACTAAGAACTGTCAATATTTTCCTACAGCCACCAATCACATTTGCCCTGGCCTTAAAAATGCCAGCTGGAATTTGAAAGTTTGCATCTGATCGATGGCTATAGTGAACTAAGAGCAGTGCTACTAACAAAGTTCACAGTGTTTTAATTAACCCGATGAGGTGTCTGAATTTCTCGGCTGGCCTTAGAGGATTAGTTGATAACATTAGAAGTATTACATAGCTCACTCACCTTTTAGAAAGTTAACAGTATTACAAGATAGAAATGCAGAGAGTTTCCTCTAGTTGCTGTGAGCTGGCTATTTATAATTGGATTTGCTTACACTGGAAAAGAGACCAGTAAGTGCGTATTTGATTGTGTTCTACAAATTCATGCTAGGTCAATACGAAACAGTCTCAAGAGACCCGTTCATCGTTCGGACTCTGCAGAGTCCGCAAGGTCAACCTGTGCTACTGAAAAAGCAGAAATGTTTCCTCTTCGCATATTCAAAGCATTTTTTTTTTCACCAAAGTTATGGAGTGTTTGCTTTTGGAATTGAAGGATGCGGGCCTGTGAAATATTTAAACCATGCAGGAATCCTTTCTTCCCCTTTGGCAGCATCGCCAACTCTGTTCATCAGCATCAAAGGGAAAGGATGGTGTATTTTCATTGAGTACACATTCCCAGTTATTACAGAGAGTTTACATGAAAGACATTTTCATGTGATTTTCACCTTTTCACTTGCTTGCCATATTTTCACGAGGCCATTTAAATTATTTACTGACAGTAGTTCCCTTGACTGTAGCTACATATCATACTGTTTGATTGTCATCTTACAAACCATTAAATTGTAATGTTTGCAACGTGAGCACAATGATAGAATTATACTAAAGTGTATCAATAGGCAAAGATCAAAGTTATGTGTGTGTCATAGCGCTACGCAGTGGTCTCCAAACTGTTGCCTGGGGGCAGGATGTGGCCCTTTGCTTGCCTTTATGAGGCCCTTGAGGCACTATTCCTCCCACTGCCACCAACAATGGGGCATAATTATTGTCACTAATACCAACAATAGGGCACTATTCCTCCCACTGACACCAGTGATGGAACACTATTCCTCCACCTACACCAACAATGAAGCACTATTCCTCCCACTGACACCAACAATGGGACAGTATTCTTCCCACCGACACCAGTGATCGGGCACTATTCTTCCCACAGACACCAACAATGGGGCACTATTCCTCCCCTAACACCAGCAACGGGGTACTATTCCTCCCACTGACACCAGCAACAGGGCATAATTCCTGTCACTGATGCCAACAATAGGGCACTATTCCTCCCATTGACACCAATGATGGGACACTTTTTTACTTTTTTTTTTCATAAATGTTATTAAATGAAATGCAACATACATTACACAAATATTTTGATGGGCGCCATTTCTCCCGCTGACAGCAATGATGGGGCATTGTTTACGCTCATTGATGCTGGGGCATTTTCTATCCCACTGGCCACAGTCTGGCCCCTGAAAGGCTGAAGGACAGTAAACTGACCCATTGTATAGAAAGTTTGGAGAACCCTGTTTTAACATGTTCAATCATGCTCATATTAAATTACACAGAAATGTAATTCTTCAAAAGTTTTGTCGATCTTCCCAGCAAACTGCTTTCCAGTATTTTGTAGATAAATGACACTTTCTAGCAGGGCAGCCATCAGAAATTTTGGGGCCCCCCCATCTGACCACCAACATTCCCCAGGGCCTGCCCACTGGCCACCCCCCCACATCCGCCCACTAGCCAGGGGTGTACACGTGTTGCAGCTGCAGTAGAAATTATACACCCTGTCACTTACCAGGTGCAGCCGGAAAACCATGACCCATTGAAGAAGTGTGCAATGCATATGCTAGTGTGGGATCCAAGGGGTTAAAAAAAATAGCGCACAGGCAGCACAGCCTCACCCGATGCTTGCAATAAAACCTTGCGATGAACCACAGGTGCTGGAGGTCCCAAGCTTGGTTGGACCAGTTGTGGTCTAGGGGGCCCTTTCCATGTGACCCAAGTTTGGTATTTTTATCGCCTATGGTTCAGTACAAATAGTGTCCCCAACCCGGCTGCCCCCCTCTCATAGACTCCAATGTTAAGTCCGAAATTTACCCGACAATTGCCGGCCAATGACTGGTCACTTTGGGGACCCGGTACATAGGGTTGCCACATCATCCCTTTATTCCAGGACACATATGAATTAGACAGGTTCGGAGGCTAATTTAATGCAGATGAGGCACCAAGTGAGTTTACCAACTTAATCGGCCACAGAACCTGTGTAATTAATATGTGTCCTGAATTAAAGGGATGATGTGGCAACCGGTACGGCCAACCATAGGTTCTGGAGGTCCCAAACTTGGACCAGTTGTCACCCAGTGGGCCCTCTCTAAGTGACTCAAGTTTGGTATTTTTATCGCCTATGGTTCAGTATAAATAGTGTCCCCAAACCGGGTGCCCCCTCCCATAGACTCCAATGTTAAGTCCGAAATTCACCCGACAATTGCCGGTCAATGACTGGTCATTTTGGTAACCCAGTACGGCCGATCCATAGGTGCTAGAGGTCCCAAACCTGGACCAGACGTGGTCCAGGGGGCCCTCTCCATGTGACCCAAGTTTGGTATTCTTTTCACCTATGGTTCAGGAGAACGGTGTCCCCAAACCGGTTGCCCCTTCCCATTGACTCCATTATTAAGGCTGAAATTCACCCGACAATTGCCGGTCAATGACTGGACACTTTGAGGACCCGGTTGTGGTTCATAGGGCCCTCTCTATGTGACCCAAGTTTGGTATTTTTATCAGCTATGGTTCGGGAGAACGGTGTCCCCAAACCGGGTGCCCCCCTCCCACAGACTTCAATGTTATAGTCTTTGTTGTAAGGGCCCCTTGAGACACTGGGGCCCCCTACAACAGTACTGCCTGTACCCCCCTGATGGCGACCTGCTTTCTAGTGTGTACACCTTTTCTGAAGCACTCCACAATTTGACTACAAGTGCTACTTTTGTACATCACCCCCCACTGCACAGTTCCCATTGTAACATGTCCCTGTTGTATTAGTGCTGAATAGGAGGGGGAATGGGATGCATTTATAAATTTCCTTTCCTGGCTAGGAGCACAAGTAGATACTGAAGTTTTACACAGTAGGAGTGTAGAATAAGAAGGTGATATAAGCGCCACTGCAGCCCACTCCTGAATACCAGAAACTACAGAAAGCAGTGGTCCCCATTACTCAGGCAGTGACAAATTTTCCATAAAAAGGAATCACTTTTTTTTTTTTAAAGTATGATAGTGGCCACCTTTATTCCTAAACGTGGTCATTCATTCAAAAAATAAATGTTTACCTTTAAATTTCCTTGCCTTAAAGGACATTTGTTGTGCAGCACTGCTAGGCAAAAAGTAGACAGTAGCCTGCACAGGTAACTAATATATGTATGGCTTTCCTCATGAACATAGAGTTTCAATGAAAGATATTATTTTGATATCTTTCCAGGTGATTCGATTCCTTTAAAATCATTGAAGCCAACACAATTTTTTAGGTGTGGGAAAACTGGGAAGGGTCTGCTCTCTTTCTATTCCCAACAAGACCCAGTTGATATCTTGGATAATAACTGACCTGGATGGTTAGCATACCTGCCCTGAACACTATTAAGCCTCGTACACACTCTTCGATTTTCAGACGTCAGAACATCCATTTTTTGTTGTATGCTTGTCTCATGTCAAAAGTGAAGAGGGTACTAACAATACGAAAATTTTCCTACGCCAAATTCAACATCAGAAGCGATGTAATGTGTTGAATAGCTTTGTATTTTTTTTTGTTTCTGAGCATGCGTACCCTTGATCGTACGTTTTTTTCGCACTAATGATACAACAATTGGACTTTGCCTTGATGTACAAAAAAAAATTCTAGTCTGAACATCCAGCTTTTGTTGTCTGAAAAATCAAAATCGGCTGTCAAAAGGAGCATACTAACAAGTAAGAATTCCGGACGATCAGTCATCGTACCAAAATTCCCGTCCGAAATTCGCATTGTGTGTATGGGGCTTTACTCACCAGGAGAGAAGTTACACCAAGCTGTACATTTATCTCCCCCATTACACTCACATGAACAGAAATGTTAGGCCCTGTGGGGTTCTCCTGTTCGTGTAGCACTGGCAGGTGGTTGAGTCATGTTTGTGCAGGTGAACACTCTTGTCTGTAGCAACCTAATTCTAAATAGGAAGAAAGGGGAAGATAATCCCAGAAGCGCAGGCCACATTATTAATATTTGGACACTTGAACAGTAAAGACATAACGCACTACCTTACCAGTAGCAGGTGTCACCAGAGTGCATTTTTTCCAGGTGAGACAATGCCCCCAAAATTCTAACCACCCTGGAGGAAGTCAGACTGGTACAATATTGAATACAATCTTTAGGATGAATGTTATGTCAGCTTGAACAGGCACCAAGTATTAAAGCAAGATTACAACCCTCCCACCTTAAAAAAACAAAAGGGTGGTATGGGGGAGCCATTAGTGTGTGTATAATCACACATCCAAGGGCTCAGGTACACCAGCCTATGTAACAGAAGTGAGCTGCAGAAGTTTGGAGAGAGCAGTCAGCGAAATCCTGGCTAAAAGGCTAATGTGATTGTGCATTTTGTTATCCACCGCAATATGAAGTCTTAAAGCCCAGTTAAAGCATCAGCATTTATTATTGATGTGCTGGATGCATATACAGTAAGAAATGTGTGTGTCTTTCTTTTATATACATTGTGTTGAAAGCACACTTGAAAGCCAGACTATTGCTTTCACAATGCAGCTGGCCAGGTCTTCAGCGGTCCCGTTTGAGATTCTCTCCCATCGCTACAATTACAAGCTCTTCTCAGGGAGCAAAAGCACTTGTTAATTGGAGCACTGTGCGGGGGGGGCTCATCGGGCCATTGGAAACTCAGGCTACCACAATGTGTGTGAGATTAGTGGTCTGACTCTCCAGCGTGGTGCCAGTACAGCATAAAACCAAATACTTTTTAGTGTATATGCAGCCTGTTTTGCAGTAATAAACGCAAAAAGGTTAAAATTAGCTTTAAACATAGAAACTTTACAGAGGTTCTAAAACCAACCCTGCATTAAGGTAAAAAAAAAAGAAAAAAGAAAAAAAGTCCTCCCTTTATACTTACCCGAGTCCTATCTCGATCCAGCGCTGCACCAGTCTGCAGCAGCACTGGTCTGTGTTCCTCTCCTCACAGGACACAGACAGCATCCTGTGAGAAGGGGGGGGGGGGCACGCCACACTGTGCCGCTTGCTATGGGGGCACACACAGAAAAGGAGCCAGCTAGAGTGATGGCAGGGAACCCTAGAAGAGGAGAACAAGTGTAATATACTAGTTATTTTAATTTAAAATATATATACTTTAGAACCACTTTAAACTATAAGCTTTAACAGGTATGCCAGGCATTTTTAAAGCTTCTCAGCTTTCGTCTTTATGACTCAGCTAAATCAGAGGCACCTACTGAAAAGCAACAGAATGATGAAGTGCGGCTACATAGAGAAAGAGAAACTGAGCAGTTGTAGCATCAAAACGGCTAGGTAGTGCTATTCAAAAGGCTGTTTTGGTGGGGATTCCAAATAAGAAGACAGTAGGGAAACAGCAGTAGGGAGGTACAATGACAGGTTTTACAGTCTCTCTATGAAAGAGAAAAACCCTATTTCACAGGAAGACCTTGACTAAACGTAACATTAAATTATGCTATATTTACTGATTACTCTGTGTTTTCATACAGGAATCATGGTGAGCAAGGAGGGGGAGAAATGTGTGCTGACATCCTCAGAAAGTGAAGCTGAACCAGCTGTTTCCTTAGCCTTAGAAATTAAATATGCATTGGACCCCAACCGGCAGATCAAGAAGAGGAATAAAGCCCTTCAAGTAAGGTTTAAAGATATTTGTGAAGCTCAGAACGAGCAGAGGGATAAACAGCTTTCCACAGTGCCACAGAGTGAGAAGAAGGAAGGCAAGTCTCTTTCTTATAAAGCTTACCGGAAGTACATGACAGTGCCTGCCCGACGGTCTATACCCAACGTTACCAAGAGCACAGGGGTTCAGACTTCACCAGACCTGAAAAAGCGATATCAGACTTTTCCGCTGGACCGCAAAAAAGGAAACCTGTTGAAAAATGCCTCGGGAGCTGATACAATGAAGGGACAGAACAATGGATTCGTAATAGAGGTCAAGGATACAAAAGATCACAAAAGCTCAGGGGAGTCCAACCAATGCCGCAGGGTCGGTGAAAGAGTGGTCGCTGATCTCATGGTGCATTCTAGTGAAAACATGGATGTTGTCCCATCAAGCAATTGCTCAGATGCATGTGGAAGCACTGATTTGCACAGCTGTACTAAAGAATCCCCTCCTCTTCAAAACCCAGCAATCTCCACTTTGGAACAGGCCATCTGCCATTTGCATGAACCCACCAAACACGACAAAAGGCCATTGGGGAACACGCAGTCCCACCACCCGCCACATGTTAAGGTGCTTCTAAAAGAAGAAGCCACCATCCACTCCCCTACACTTAACCCAAATTTAACAGACCCCGAAGACTTGAGCGACATGGAGCGGACAGTCTGTCCGCTGACGGATGCAGAAGACAAAAGAACTAGTCATCTTAATGGCTTGCAAGGCCAAGATGTAAACCCTAAGGCCTGCACGGCGCAGTCACAGTGTCAAACGACGGAATGTAATGAGCAGGCCCTGCAGATAAAGGTTTTACCCACGGATAAAAATCAGCCTTGTCAGTCGACGGTTGCTTTGAGTGATGAATGCCAACAAATCGTGCCTCACACAGAAGTGACAGACTTAAAAGCACAGCTTCAGACCATGGAAACCCTGATCAGCTCTAGTCAGGAAACAATTAAAGTGCTTTTGGGTGTGATTCAGGAGCTGGAGAAGGGAGAAGCTCACAGAGAGGGGTAAGTGATATAAATGACTCAACGGTCACTTAAGCTGCATAATGATGTATAGTGATGTATCGCTGTTATTATAACATGACACATTTCTGCATGAGCTGAAAAAAGGCCATATATTATCAGTGTTTATGGACTTAAAGGAAACTTATCGCCACAAAAACATTATACTAGTGTAAATCTCTAATAGCAAAGATAGCTGAAACCTAGAGATTGATTTGAGATAGTCACGTGGAGTGTGCTGATGTGGATCTGTAGGTGGTAGATTAGAGACAGATTGCTCATAATATAAAGGTATATGCGGGCACCACATCACTTTTATTAGTGTGACATTACTTGTAGTGAAAGGTACTTCCTAAAGTAAACATGTATACATGGAGGCTGCCATTGCTGAGCTTCCCTTATAATACTAGCTGCTTGTCAAACCGAATCTTACTCCAATGCTTTGGATCACTGACAGGGGACAAATATGCAAGTAAGGACTTCTGTCAATTCTACAGATTTCCTAATGTGCACCGCTGAACGGGGAGAGCAACTCAAAAATACAGACAGGTGCAAAAACTGCTGATTGCCTGCTGCTAATTGCTTAGAAATGGAAGCATGTAATAGTGAATTTTATGTTGTCTCAGTTTATTCTGCAACGCTGTGGTTCTGTCTCCTATGTGACAAATACATCTTAAAGGACCATTAAACCTAAAATTCAGAGCTGCCAATATTCACAACTGATGCATGCAGAAGTAACCACCTTTACCATCATGCAGAAAGCAATATTGGACCATTAGGCAGCTTGGTTGTGTGGCAAAAATCTGTCTGGAAAATGACAATTAGGGCTCATGCACACAGGACATTTTAAAAACGCCAGTGCTACAGCATCGTTTTTTTCGCCTTGAGCTGCGTTTTTAGGCATTTTTTTCATTAAAAATCCTCCCTATAGTCTAAAAACACCTAAAACTGGCAAACACGGCTTGACGCATTTAGCCGCATTTGGGTGCGTTTTTTTGGCATTTTTACTGCTCCTGGAAGCACATGCTGTTGTTTTTTTTCTACTGGCCCTAAATGCTTATGCCTCCAAATGCCTTTATGTGTGCATGAACACATAGGCTAACATGGAGGGGCTTTTAGAGGCAGTTAAAAAAAAAAAGTCAAATACCCCTAACAGCAGCTGTAAAAACATCCAGAGTGTGCATGAGCCCTTAGGGTCCACACACTGGCTTAACAAATGCTGCTTCTATAGTTTTGTTTTCTGCCTGTAGAATCAGCTCAGGGTCATCCTATGTGTCCATGCACATTAGGACAATTAGAGGCACACTGTAAGCTTAGCATTTAGAGGCAGGGAAAAAAAAACCATTCTGGTTTGTGCATTTGATCTGAGCTTTCTGGCAGAGAAAAAAAAAAATAGATATAAGCTCCTAAGCTCTCCTAAACTCCTGTACAAAAATGCTCAATATTGGGCATTTTTTTCTGCCAAGGGCACTAGCGTTTTTGTATGCACAGTGTGCATGGAGCTTTCACAATTCTCTATTGAATTACTGGATTGGAGGTCATCATATAGCTTAATTTCTTAATATTCGGTTCTGATACTTTCCAGACATTTTACACATCTATTCATAAATTATATTAAAGTAGATCCTCAGCCAAACATCTCCTTAACAGAGTGGGAAAGAGTTGGAACTCTTTTTTGATTTTTATATTCAGTCTTCTCATTGGGCAAATTTCAACTTTTTGGCCTGGTTTACATGGATGTACTTAAGCATACACTTTGTGCGATAGCCTTGTTTGCCCATATAGGGATGCACAGGTGTTAAATGCAACCCCATGGAGGTGGTCCCATTCACATCACTTGGGGCACATCGGCTGCACAGGTAAAGTGGCTGCTCCCAATTTGACAACCATGTGGGTGCAGGTGCGTGTCCCAAAGTTTGCAAGGTCTGTGTGAATGAGGAGAATTTCTACCCTGGTAACAGAACAAGAAAGCAGGAGAATTTTTCTCTGAACAGAATCCAGGCAAAAAGAAAAAAAAAAAAACTCATGTAATTTGTGTATCCCTTTAACAAAAAAACAAAAAAAAAAACAACAAATTCAGTCTTCCGTTAATACCAACTGTGGTGTGCACTGTCAGCTATTTCCAACAGGACCCACACGCAGAAACAAAGGAAAAATGTGTTACTTCACACTGTGGCATTGTTGTGGTTTTTGCACTGAAAAAAGTAGTGCATGCACCATCAACTATTTTACTGAAAGTATTCTTTTACTGAAAGGGTGGTTGATGATTAGAATAAACTACCAACAGAGGTTGTGAGACAGTCAACAGTAAATGGCTTCAAACATGCTTGGGATAAACCTAAATCTATAGTCAGACAACAAGGTTAATGTGAAAAAAATAAAATAAAAAGAGGCAGATTCGATGGACTACTTTTTTTTTTCTTTTTCTGCCGTCACTTTTCTAGGTTTCTAACTGCACTGAAATATCAATCCGGACATTTCACTAAAGTTTATTTCTCACAGTGCACACAAGGGGTTATGCGATCAGCACAGCTCATTGGTGTGAACAGGCCCTTAAAAAAAAAGAAACTGTCCTAAGCGAGTCCAAATTGCTTTGCGGTTCATCATATAAAACACCCAATGTCTTTCGGGGGCGAACACTCCACTCTCCTCAAGGCTCTGGTATTCATTGGAAATTTACCTTTGCTTTCTGTTTTGGTGGCTGTTGTCCCTGGGGCAAGATTTCCCTCATTTAAAATTTCCTTTAAATTCCTGTTGCATCTCTGGAAGTAAAGAGTAATTCCCAAAAAGGGAAATAGATAGGAAAAAAATATAACAGGGCTTCCCTACTCGAACCAAAAATAAAAATTATTGGCTATTCATACACTTTAAGCATTATACAACTTGTTACAAATGATATGCAAGGTGAACAATTTGTGTATGTATATTGTATATATCTCCGTGTAAGCCAGCTAAGAAAATAAACAGAATGTGGCCACGGTGTTTATTATACTGCTTTGTAACCATGAACATTGGAATTCCCTGTGTTATGTGACAGTGGTTTATGTAAAACTGTGCTTTGGAACATAGCACGCTACAGCAGCAATCTTCTATACGAAATCATTAAATATTTAAGACACAGAAGAAATGTTAATCCCTAAAGCTATGCAGTTTTTATTCAATGTTGCCTAGGCGGCTGTCGATACCATTAATGTGGCCTCTTACAAAGATTTCCTAACTACATCATTTAAGGGAGGCTGGTCATTTACAACCCAATATTTGCAGACTTTGCACAGTTCCAAGCTTTGCTTGAGGTGATCAAGTCTTGTAGAGGTTAACACTCACATAACGAGTCCCTTCTATCATAGAACTGCTTGCATTCACATTGCCAACATAGTGGCAAATCTGTAACAGTATGCCAATCGTCCCCATTTTCCCAGAGAAATAGTGTGGGACTGGTCTGTTAGGCCTGGCCAAGTGCTGTTGATGCGAACGGAAAAAGCTGCATGCTTGTGTGTGCGTGGTTGGGGGACAAAGCCAGATGCTGCCAGTGCTGCTTATCACAGGGGAAAGGGACACAAGCAATGGGGCCAGGATTTCTATACTGGAATAAACCATAAAAACAATTGACATGATCTCTAATTAATCCCAAAATAGCCAGATCAGTGGATAGTCATATTAGGTTAATGGTTAGACAGACAAATAGGTTGACAGCAATCTAGCGAGTGACAGATTTACTCCCACCTGCTGTTTGCCAAGGTATGAAAGTCCAAGTAATCTATAAGTAAGGGGCATCTTCTATAGATAGTATCAAAAAAATATAAACTGGTTATAAAATAAACAAATCTGTTTCTATACACCTCCTATAATTAGACAATGGGGTTGATTTACTAAAACTGGAGAGAGTAAAATCGTGTGCAGCTGTGCATAGTAGCCAATCAGCTTCTAAGGCTGGACATTCATTATACAATTTTCTTCTATAGATTTCCTTTAGATTTACCAAAACCATATAATATGAAGTCAAATCTAAACACTTTCAATGTGTGTGCACTCAGGCAGGTCCTTGTACTACACAGTTGATGCAAATCTAAAGGAAAGGGAATAAGAAAATGGTATAATGCATGACCAGCTTAACTTCAGCTTGTTCATTAATCTGGAAGCTGATTGGTTTCTGAGCTGCACCAGATTTTGCACTCTCCAGTTTTAGTAAATCAACCCCAATTTCTGGTAAGCTGCAATGCTATTGCATACATTTTGTCCTTGGGTGGCCACGCTCTATCATACAACTGTATCTATGAAGGGAGCCATAGATGCCAACCATGCTGAGCTTCAAATATGACTGCTTCTGTTCAATACATATGGGCTGGTGGGATTAGTCGTTTAAAAAAAGGGAGATAACACAGTTTGTAATTTCAGTGCAGCTCAGAGGAAGTGACAAGGACATTGGCAGGTTCAACAGATAATTTAAATTGCAGAAAATGTTCTTCCCAAAAAAAGCAGGCAGCACAACTAAGCACTTGGCAACCTGCAGTACATTAAATTTTCGTTCTCGGGTTTAGATGTTTAGGGGGCCCATTCAAACCACATGTGTTAGGGCTATGCAGTTAGTCATTTCCAGTGCAGCCCCTATGCACAGACAAGGCAAAAGGTCTTGTTTTCAATGGTGTCAGTTCATATAGACATGAACCACCTCAATGCAACAGCATTGTAGTAAATAGAACCATTACTCGTGACAATTCAATAAAGTTTATAAAAAGAAAAGTAAACCGTGCGATATACAGGGACTAGTGCATCGGCATTGTGTCTCCCAGTGAGGCTTGCTGATGGGAACAAGCCCTTGGAAAGGAAAAAGTGCATGGTAAAAAAGGCAGCAGTCACAAAAGGGTAACAATTGTTCTCTAGATCAAAACAAATCGGCATACCTACATGTTTAGTAATGAAGATGGGGCAAGGTGTACTAAAACACAAGACGCAGACTTTGTAATTGCACTTTGCAGATAACATATTTGGACCATAATCGTTAGCAAGAAAAAAAAAAAATAACAGTTTCCTCAAAATATGAAAGCAAACTAGGGAGAAAAGAAATGCTAGCTGCAACACTGACAGCTATAGATTCTTATACGGGTAATTTGTATAATGAATCCTACTAATCATGACATATTTTAACAACACTGTAAATTAGGGTGGTCTGTTTATAAAACTGTGTGAATAATGTTGCCTGAAAACACTCACGCATATGTGAAAATTTCTCTAGCGGAGTGAACGCTAAGGCAGATAATCCCTGATTCTAATAACAGTTGAAAACAATGCAGAAATAATACAAGCCATACGAACTGTATAGAACGAAAGAACAGAAAATGGCCAAAACATATAATTAAAAGATCTCTTTCCACGTGACTAGTTACCGCTCATTCACATGGCCTCTCTTTATCATTATAGCTTTAAAGTGCAATCTGCCTCAAATTACCCCATCGGGTTCCAAACAGCACTACAAATATACTGTGGGAGAAAGAGTGCTGAAACGCGATTGGTTGCTCTGGGACATTACAGGCAGTTATTATTGAGAAGTGTTTGTACAGCCAAAACTTTTTTTTGGTTAAAACCTCATTAGGGCTCACTTGCTTGGATTTTAACGCACATTAACCACTTCAGCCCCGGAAGGATTTCCCAGTTTAGGACCAGAGAACTTTTTGCGATTCGGCACTGCGTCGCTTTAACGGACAATTGCGCGGTCGTGTGACGTTGTACCCAAATAAAAATTTGCGTCCTTTTTTCCCACAAATAGAGCGTTTTTTTGGTGGTACTTGATCACCTCTACGTCATTTCTGACCACCGCTATAAACAAAAGAAAAGCGACGACAATTTTGCAAAAAAAAAAAAAAAAAAAAAATTTCTTACTTTTTGCTAAAATACAAAAAAAAAATTATATATATATCAACTTTTTTTCATCAGTTTTGGCCGATTTATATTCTTCCTCATATTTTTGGTAAAAAAAAACACAATCTGCGTTTATTGATTGGTTGGGGGGTGTTTTTTTTAAAATATATTTTACTAGTAATGGCGGCGATCTGTGATTTTTATCGGGACTGCAATATTGCAGAGGACATGTTGGACCATTTTGACACTTTTTTGGAACCATTGGCATTTATATAGCGATCAGTGCTATGAAAATCCACTGATTAGTGTGCAAATGCCATTGGAAGTGAAGGGGTTAACTGTGTTCCCTCAGCGTGTTCTAACTGTATGGGGGCTGGGTTGACTGGGGGAGGGGAGTGATCCCGGCTCCCATATACAGGACCTCCATTCTGTCGCTTCGGGGGGGGGGGGGGGGCAA
>BLSH010154595.1:455008-471216 GCA_018402905.1 Glandirana rugosa
CAATCTCGTCCGCCGTACCTGCTCCCTGGCCCCCTGGAACACAATGAGCATGCCTCCGGCAGCATGCGCACGCCCACAATACTCGTTCTCGCGGGGCGCCGTCAAGTGATGGCGTTTCGCGATAAACAAGCCAGGTTGCTGCAGTCAAGCCACGGCGGGAGGTCGGCGACTGGTTAAAGCACCTACCGCTTCAACATGCTTTTATGATGTGTTTTAAATGCTTCTGTGAAGCCATTTTGAAGCTTGGCAATTGCCCTGTGTGTGTTGGTTTTCTATTTGTTTTAAAAGGAACTCAGTAGTACCCCCAACTCCGAAATACTCTCAGCTCATTAGTACCGCTGCTCAGCAGATCCCCAACTCATTAGTACCTCCAGCTCTTTTGATGACCCACTCAGTATTATCCCCAGCTCAGCAGTAACCTCCAGCAATGTTGATCTCCCACTCATTAGTAACCCCCAACTCTGTTGATCCCCCACTCATTAGTATTTTATTTATTTCAGGTACTTATATAGTGCCGTCAATTTACGCAGCGTTTTAGATATACATTGTACATTCACATCAGTCCCTACCCTACAATCTAAGATCCCTAGCTCCCATTCATACATACACATACTATGGCCAATTTAGACAGGATCCAATTAACCTACCAGCATGTCTTTGAAGTGTGGGAGGAAACCGGAGACCGGGAGGAAACCCACGCAGGCACAGGGAGAACATGCAAACTCCAGGCAGGTAGTATTATGATTGGGACTCAAACCAGCGACCCTTTTGCTGCTAGGTGGGAGTGCAATCCACTACACCGCTGTGTCACCTCACCTCTCTCTCCAGTCTTCACTCACCTTCTGTGACATTGCTCATATGCTACACACCACATGTGACATCTGCTAGTTTCTCTCACCTTGGTCCCCCAGGACTGCTGATTCTTCGCCACTCAGTCCTTTCTCTCTCCAGTCCCTGCTCACCTCTCGCTATATTGCTCCCATGCTTATCATCACGTGTGACATTTTCTAGTTTCTACTGTTCTGGTCTCCTAGCTCGGCCGATCCTCCTCCATTTAGTCCTATTTTTCTGGTCCCCTCTCATCTTCCATTTATAGAGTTTGCACGCTGTACACCACGTGTGTGTCTGCTAGTGGCTCCACTCCGGTCCAGACCCCTCTTACCTTCCTGCTGCTACACATTGCACACAAGACCAGAATATACACATGAACCAGAAGTGACTAATGATGTTTTTCTGGTTCACCTGTTGGTTTCCCAGTGCATCCCGAGATATCTCATACCTCCAAAACAAAGCAAAGCTAACTCTGAATAAACACCCCTCAAATGCTGCAGGTGCTGTTAGTGAGCATTTTGATAGAAAGGCTTTGTACATCCCAAAATGGAATTCTGTCTCAACATATGAAGCACAATGAGGAGACAGATATATTGTATATCAGCTAATGGGTTTTGCATGGGTGTAGTGCCTTTGGCATTAATGCAGGAATTTTGACTGGGCTTTATATTTGTTATGACCAGATCTCTTCTCTCATGAAATACACTCATCGTTCTATAGTTGGCATTTTCTGAAATGGAACTTGAGTGCCGCAAATCTCGCACCTCCAGATATCACTGTGACAAAACTAGGTGCAGCTATTATAAAGCAAGATATAATTCCAATCTGTCCTACAGAGCATGATATTTTTACATTTGTTTTACTATGAAAGTGACCCACATATGTTCATTGGCATAGTAAAATGAGGAAGGGTTTGTAGTTTACCTATAAATAGAATAATAAAAGGAAGTTATATCTTAAGATAGCGAACAGAACTTACATTTCCATTGCAAAAAATTGTAGATGGAAAGGAGATTTATAGAATCACATGGCAAAACCTGACATGCAGGCAGGAGCGGATGCCCATGTACCCATTCTTGCCCACTCGCCATATTTTGGCACGCGGTTGCATCTGTGCAGCCGCTGTGTGTGCATCCATTTCTGTTGGCTGCCTGCTCGCAGTTCCGTGGTGGATTCACATGCAGCAGACAGCGGCTCAAATTGGAGCAAAGGTCTGACCGCCCCTCTGAATGAGCCCTAACTGTGCAGAACAAGTCATGAAGTACTTCTTTGCTAAAATTTGTTTTACGGATATGAAGACACACTAAATTTGCTTTCTTACATTAAAATGCTAAGCTATAATATAATATAATATAGATTTACATAAATATTATGAGATGAGGTTTAAAGTTTTAATGCATTTTTTCAGTCTACTGTGAAAATCAAATAAAAAGTAATAACAGCAACAATTTGCATTAGCTATCTTCAGCAAATGGAAGCTTAAAGCGGTATTAAACCCAAAACTAAAAATCTTTTTTCTTTTTTTAGGTTTTTTTCTCCTCAATTTTCATCTGGTAATCTGGCCAGTAACACTCTTCCTGTATTAGGGTGCCTACACTCAAACAGAGCTCAATCATTGGTATTAGTGAGAGAAATAGTCGGTGTCACAGTGGGAGGAACAGTGCCCCATTTTTGTTGTCACTGGGAGGAATAGTGCCCCATTTTTGTTGTCACTGGGAGGAATAGTGCCCCACTGTTGGTGTCCGTGGCAGGAATAATGACTTAAGGGCAAGCAAAGGGCTGTATCCATCTCCAGGGCCAGTTTGGTGACCACTGCTCTAGATCAGTGGTTCTCAACCTCAGTCCTCAAGTACCCCCAACAGGCCATGTTTTCAGATTTTCCTATATCTTGCACAGGTGCGTTAAATCAGAGTTAATGGCTTTGTATTTTGGACAGCTATTTTATCTAAGAGGAATTCCCAAAACATGGCCTTTTGGGGGTACTTGAGGACCAAGGTCCAGATGAAGTAGCACTATAATACAGGAGGTGTGTTACTGGCCAGATTACCAGGTGAAAACAAGGGGGGGAAAAGTGAGAAAATGAATGCAGCCACCACATCTAATGATTAGTAAGCGTCAATATATATTTTTGGTTTGGGTTTTAATGCCGCTTTAACTGTGACAGAAAACGCAGTGTCATCTTCCTAGCTGTGCTGTCTAGCAGAGGTGTATGAATCACAAAATTGAGTAAAGAGCATTCCAAATCCTTTAATAGATAAATATAGGTGGATTTCAGCTGTGTATTTATCAGGAGCTGGAGCTTTCATTTTCTTATAAGTAGATCTAAACCCACTCAACAAAATCTCATAAAAGCTTTAACATGGAAATGTAATTTCAAGGACTGTTTTCAAGCTTCTTAAATCTGCAGCTTTCTTTAAAATAATACCTGGTGATCCTGCCATGAAGATCCTACTCAGGCACTTCCTGTTATTGGGTGAAAACAGACAGCTGGCAGTTATCACCCTGTAACAGGACGTGCCTGAACAAGGATCTTCATGACAAGATCACAGGTTCTGCAGAATTTGCTTGAGATTATGTGAATCCTTAGCAGCTTGTATTTAGCAGACACAACAATATTAGAACAGGCTGATCTATTTTGAACCTTTTCAGTTTTACTGTACAACAATTGGTTTACTCAGTGTTTCCTTGCAGTAAAGAATTATAACATGCACACATACATCTGCAGCAATAAAATTATTGAAGCTAGATTAAGGACCTATTTGTGCATTTCCCTTCTATATCAGGCTCAGTAGTGGCATAATCCCCTGGAGAAAATCTGAGAGCCTTGCTGCCAGTTTTAGCCGATAATGCAAGTGATTACAATTCTCTGCTTTGTATTCTATACAAAGATGCATATCCTGCTATTTTTAAAAAGGACATTATGCAAGACATGTAATCAAGATAAAATCGACCAAGACAGGTTCTCAAATGTCATGTCACTCTGATAATATTTTCCTAGGCAAAACTGACATATGTCAAGAGCATTTGTCCACTCTCATACAAGTGCCTAAGGATGTTGCGTCCTGCTAGAGGAAAGGTAGGGACACAGGGACGCTTCTCACGACAGGGGTGCACAGCTCTGTCACATCCTGTATCCGGGTCAGCTCTGCTGGCTGCTCTTCTTACAATGGATTTAGTTCCTATATTTGGCTTAAACCCAACATGTTGTAGAGATGGCCCTGTTTAAAGTGGTTGTAAAGGTTTCAGGTTTGTCTTACCTTAACACATTAAGGTAAATAAAAAACCTTTATGAGCACCCCCCCCACCCCCAATATTTACTTGAGCCTGATCTTGATCCAGTGATGTGCCTGAAAGCAGCTGGAACCATTGACTCCTGCTGCCGTCAATCAAATCCAGTAACAAGGGAGCAGGGGGAGGGGCTGAGCTGCACTGTGTATCAATAAACACACACAGCACGGCTTGGGATCAAGCCCAAATGTGTGCCACCACAGAAAGTGGATTCCTATGGTGGTACATGTAGAAGAGGAGGAACCCAGAGCTGGCAGGGGACACCAGATGATAAGGATCAGGGCCACTTTGTACAAAACCATTGCACAGAGCAGGCAAGTATAATTTTTTTCTTAAAGATTCATTACAATTACTTTAATAATGAATACAGGCGGTCCCAGGGTTACAAACAAGATAGGGTCTGTAGGTTTGTTCCTAAGTTGAATTTGTTTGTCAGAACAGGTACATTTTTTAAGTATAGCTTCAGCCCAAAAAACTATTTTTAAGCTTTTTGGATAGCATAGGGAAGGGTTAACAACCCTGTTTCTGTTCAGATTTCACCTCACTTCCTGTCCCAATGATAATTGGATTTTGAAAATTTTGGGTTGTTGTGGAAACAAACCTTATTGAAGCCTCAGTGGAGACCCCTTTTTCATACAATAACTCTTACAGGAGTGAATTTCCCTTCTTATAGGGAGGTTTCCTCTCACTTCCTGTTGTCTACCTCCGTTTGTAAGTAGGAGTTGTTTGTAAGTCGGATGTTTGTAACTAGGGGACCGCCTGTATTGAGTTTTATTCAGAGTTTTCTACAGAATAATGCACCAATGCTTTCAGTGACCAATTTAAATTTCAGAAGCGCACAACTCTTAAAGCGACTCTGTAGCTAGTTCAGGGTTTCTCAACCTTTCTTTCAGTCAAGGCACCCTTTCAAACTCTGCATAATCTTGAGGCACCCTATTCTAGAATGTAAAAAACTAAACTAATGGTTTTACATATTTCAGCAGCATCCACACACACGGACCACCCAGCATTAGAGGCGTTTTACTCCTCCACCTGTGCTAACTGGTACTGACTAGTATTCTAGCATTCATTTCTCCCTAGCTCTGCTAACATGACCCTAGTGCTGACAGAGCGGGACTGGAGCCAACAGGGATGCTGCGCAGATGCCCAATGCCCTCCTTTTCAGCTGATGACTTCATTGGTTGTTAGGATGGCAGTGGATGGCCCACATGATGCCAAATGTTGAAATCCGGCACAATAAAAAAACCTGTGGCTTTGGGTAAAAAAAAGGCAGTTCTAATTCACTCACTGGCTTGTTGACAATTTTTGGGTAATTTGTGGCAATATTTAGGCATCTTGCTAAGGCACCCCTGAAGAACTCGGAAGGCACATCCTTCTGCTGACATTCAGTTCCAAGCATTCACTATTCTTTCAGTAAGGCCCCTTTCACACTGGGACCGCGATCTACCGCTGTAATAGCAGCGCTATGGCTCCGCTATTCGGGCGGCAGCATGGCACTTTTAACCCCCCCCCACAAGGGGTTAAACAGGGGTTAAAAGTGCCGGCACTCCCAGAGCGGCGTACAGCCGCTACGGGAGCGGTGCCCATTCAATCTAATGGCAGGGGCAGTGAGTACACCGCTCTCCACATTCCTGAAAAATCATGCTTGCAGGAGTTTAATTTTACTCCTGCAAGCGCACCCCCCTGAGCCGCCCCAGTGTGAAAGGAGACACTGGGTTGAATGGGGAGACGCTTTACAGGCGCTATTTTTAGTGTGAAAGGGGTCTAAAATAATTCTTAATAGCCTTACTCTTGAATCCACTGGCACCTACATCTGCATGGGGGCACATTAGTGATGTTTGGGTCAGCAGAAGGAACTGCAGTCCAGAAGTTTGGACGGTACAAAGGATAAATATTAATCTTTTACTTTTTTTAGGGAGCCTCATTTAATACTCTTAACTAGCAAAGTCAGCCCGAGTAGGTGAAACTCCTTAGAGTAGAGTGACTTCAAGGTGGGGCATTTTTTCAGCTTGTTGACTCTGCAATAAAGTTGATTCTATTTCTGTAATGTCATCGGTGTGCAGCCCGTCAGTTTTGTGGTTCTCAGTGAAAGGAGTGAGGATGCGCTCATGGGTAGGCACCCAGGACTTTCTTTTGGGACTCCTTGGAGGATGTGGTTCCTTGGAGTGGTATTTTCAAAATCTTCTACAACTGTACCCTTTAGTACAACTGTCATTTTAATCCTCCACCCCACCGGGTGCCCCCTACCTGTACAAAAACGTATCATTCTCCTGGAACCGCCAATCTTCGCTGTGCAGCCCTGCTCGTCGCCACAGAAAATTTCCGGCAAAAAAACAAGTCCCTGCTAGGTCCAATTTTCATTGCACATGAGCACCACAGCCTTATTCATTTCTATTGCTAAGCTATACTTATGGAGGCCTACAAGGGGTCCATTAAAATACAGCTTACCCATAAGAATAAACTAGGCACTGGAGCACTAACACCCCAAAAAAGTTTTTATGGAAAGGCTGCGGGGAGCCACACAGGAGCACATAAACTTGATTAGACTGAAGAGGAAGGTACTTGTTCAGATGGGCAGCACTTGGGGGGGGGGGGGGGGATGTCATTTAAAGGAAAACTGTGCCAATGGTACAATTGACTAGACTGTGAAAGAAGAAACAGCAGGCTGATGAGTTTATCCCTAACTTTATTCTCCTGCCAGCAGCGTACTGCTTCTCCCTCTCTGAGACTGAGTTCTGTTGTAGAGGAGATTACAAGAGACCATTCCCAGGTTAAATTCTGGAGCTCATACTGCCTTTGCTTAAAGGAATAATACAATTAAAGACGCACTAATGAAAACAGAGCTACATTACTGTGTATTTATACCTGCCTGGAGAACAGCTTTAAAGCTGGTTTTAATTGAACAAAGCAACCCTGAACTGGATGAACTTGCCTTTTTTCAACTTTCCGATGGTAAAAAAAAAACAAAAAACAAAAACACACAACTTAATGTTCTTAATAACTAGGCTAGTAAAATAACCACAGCAGCATAATAGCCAAGCAAGCGAATAAGGCTGCTTTAAAGCACTACTGTGCTTAGGATCTTGACAAAACTAGAGAGCCCACCTTGTATTCCAGAAGTGTGTATGGAGATTCTCAAGGAGGATGATGCAAAAGAGTGTTTAAATGTGTATAAATTATACTGTTAGGAATTATTTGATTTCTGGGATGTTTGAAGAAAAGATGATTGCCCACTTAGGGCTAACAAAAATGTTGAGCTTTCTGCAGCATTTCCGATTCCAGTGAGGTAAAAAGTGACTTTTTTTTTTTTTTTTAAACTTTAGGGCTATTGTGGTTTTGTTGGCATGAAAGAGTAAGTTCTAAGAATAGGACAAAGGCATTATGAATAGTGGTAAGGAATAAAGGCAAGCAGGAAGCCACAAGTTCAGAGAAATCTGTGATAAGAGAAATGTGTGGGCTGCCATTGCTCATCTTTGCTCCTGAAGATGCTTGTTGCCCGTCTATTAGTCTGCTTTAAAGGTATCAATGCTTTTTGGGTCACTTTATACATATGCAAGCAGAGTGAAAATTCTGACTTCGTTAGCTGCATGCATTTTCGTGGTTTAAGACCATTTGCTGCTTACTGTGCAGCACTTTGGGCCCCTGCAGACAATAGTCTGTTTTATCTTGCCTAGATGCTTGCTCAGGCCAGTGATGGTAAAATATTATTTAGACTGGGTTTTAGTAGTTAAATGTCTTGCTTTATTTGTTTTCTACGGTCTTGCCTTTTTCTGTACTATCCTTCCTTACTTTTTTATGTTTTTTCGCCTATGATCTTTATAATGAACCTTGCTGACAGAATGAAGCACAAACATGGAAGCATTGATTTGTAAAGGGGCTGTAATAGCAGTGATCTCTAGCAGCCTCTAATAAGGTTTTATCTCCATTCTCTGACTCCCCAGTTTCCAACAAGTCAAATAGCATGTTTCCAGTCTTTAACCATCTCTTGTAGCCTCTATGCAATGTCCGAGAGCTTTCTATAGTATTACATTCACTGCCTGTAATGTGCAGCCCTTTACTGATGTCATGGGCCACACTTGAGCCCCCCTGCGCCAAGAACTGGTCCTGCCACAGGTCTAAAAAGACTAAAGTATTGAAGACAGAGAACAGCTAGGCAACTAGTAATTTTAGAGGAAAGCTAGAAATGGTGACCCCATATTTCTTTCTTGAAGCACATGTAAACTTGAGGGGAAACTGGAGCAGACAGAATCTGGAGCAGTTGTGCAGGGCAACCAGTAAGCTTCTCTCATTTTTGAAGCTTAAAGGAGTTGTAAAGGCAGAACGTTTTTTATCTAATGCATTCAATGCATTAGGATAAAACGCCTTCTGTGTGCAACAGCCGCCCCAGCTCCCCCTAATACTTACTTGAGCCCCATCTCTATCCAGTGATGTCCACAAGTGCTTCAGCCTGGGACTCTCTTCCTGATTGGCCATTGGCTCCTGCTGCTGTCAAAGTCAGTTATCCAATCAGGAGAGAGAGGGGGCGGGGCTGAATCGGGCCCTGAATGGACACAGGGAGCTGTGGCTTGGCTTGGGGGCCCCCATAGCAAGCTGCTTGCTGTGGGGCCACTTGATGGGAAAGAAGGGCTAGGAGAACCGAAGAGGGACCCGACAAGAGGAGGATCTGGGCTGCCCTGTGCAAAACCATTACACAGAGCAGGTAATAACAGGTTTGTTATTTTTATAGAAAAAAAAATGAGACTTTACAATCACTAACTAAACAAGCTAAAGAAGATTATTTTTTTTTCCTCACTCAGCACCACTTACAAAACACCTTGTATATTTATTTGTAAATTCGATGACGCAGAGAGGAGGGGTGGTGATGTTACCGTATTGATTCTCGTGTTTTTAAAAACCTCTTACATTACTCCATACACAGGTCTGTGTCCCCACCATGCATATCCTTGATCAGGTGCACTCTTTTGGAATACCAAAATGGTTGTTAATAGTTTTTATGTACATATATTTTTCTAAAGGGTTTTATGTACATACATTTTTCTAAAAGATTTAATGCGAGTCTGTCATGTTCAACAAAGTGGGTCAGAAGATGCTTTTGCATTTAGCAGCAGAATGAAAAATTGGGGCTTAGTGTGGTGTGAACTAATAATGGTTTAGAGCCAAGGCACTATTTACAGCCTGGGTCTAGAATATAGTGCCTTGCGCAGACACGCAGGAACTATGTACATAGCAGTAATGTTACTTCATATACTTACAGCAGCTGGAAATAAAAGGTTCACCTTAAGGCCCAATGTACACGGGACGCTTTTTCAACCTCTCCAAACATTTTTTTTGACAGCTAGAAACTGACGCTTAAAACGGCTGCTTGGTTGTGTTTTACATGCCGCTTTTTGCCACGTTCGCGCCTAGAAGCGTTTTTTTTTTAAATGACAAAAGCTTCTAAACAAAACGCTGCTAAACGTGAGTTAGCAAGCTGTTGCAGGCATTTGGCGTTTCAAATGCCTCTGAACTTCCGTCTGAACCCATTTTTTTGCTTTCCAAAAAAAGCCTCTAAACTCAACTGCCTACAAACGACTATAAACGACCCTGTGTAAATGTACTGATAAGATAACAGAAGGTTCAGGGGCAGCTGAAAAAAACGCCCAACTGCTCCTAAACATCCGTTTACCAGCAGCAGTGTACATGAGGCCTAAAAGTAAATCCATCCTCCATATTAAACTTTTAAGCTTAACTCCAAGGACTAAACTCTCCTTTGGACTGCCTGTACTGGCTGCTAAAAGTAGAGAGAGAGCGCAGAGCAGGGAGACTAGAACAAAATGAATTCATGTAGAGCTTTAATCATCGCTATATGGCTCGTTCTTTGCCAAATCAATGCATTGATGCTTTATGATCAGAATTACTAACAAACCAACGTTACCCCTTTTGTGTAACTGTATTCTTTTTGCTTCCATCAGAAAGTCTAACTGCAGAACTGATGAGACACTCCTACACCTAGAGCAGTGCAGGAACTTTAAGATCTGGGACAACTCACAAAACAAAAGTGCTCCATTTCCCACTTGGCTCTCGTTTTGTGGGGAAAAAAAGCACAGCTGTGCTGCAAAGCCTGTGCCAAATATTCGCAGCACGAAAGTGGGCAGGAATCTGCAGTAAACAAGGTCTCAAAAATTCTAGCAGTATGAAAAGCTGAATGGCATGGGTCTTTTTCTTACTTAAGCCCCATACACATGATCAGAAAATTGTACGGAAAATACTGCTTTTGAATTGATTGTACGATAATCGGATCGTTAGTACAGAGCTTTCGAGAGCCGATCATGACAGTTCATCTGATGTTTTCCATCCAGACAAGATTGGACAAGCAGGAAATTTTTCTAGCACGGTGCCCAATCGTACGATTTTTGTTTCATCAGTACAGCTGTCGCTCGAAAATGCAATACAAATACACTACAACACATCCCATCACTTCTGATTTTTTATTCTGTCGTGTGAGAATTTTCGTGACTGATGTCCAGTACACACAATGAGATTATCGGGCGAATGATCGTCTGTTTTTTTTCGCATGCTAATCTCAGATCGAATCGAAAGAGTTTACTTTGGTCACAAAAATTCTCACAGGGCAGAATAAAAAAAAAAATCGGAGGAGATGTGATGTGCTGTAGTGCAGTTGTAATGCATTTTCCAACGACAGCTGTACTGATGAAACGGAAATCTTACAATCGGGAACCATGCAAGAAAATTTTTCTTGCATGTCCGATAATATCCGGATGGAAAACATTGGATGAACTGTCATGATCAGCTCTCGAAAGCTCTGTACTAACGATCCGATTATCATACGATCGATTTGAAAGGGGTATTGCCCGTACGATTTTCTGATCGTGTGTACGGGGCTTAAAGTAAATTCTTCCGATTCGATCTGAGATTAGCATGGGAAAAAAAACGGACGGTAATTTGCCCGATAATCTCATCGTGCGTACCGGGCATAAAATTGCAATATGATTTACATGTATTTTCACTAGAATTTGCTTGTATGCAGAGCTGCATGTCTTTACCAAACACACAGATATGAATTTCATTCCCCTATAAACAAGTCTATACTCCATATAATGTCACTGAACTGTAGTCTCAGGAAAGGTAGGCAGGCCGAGCTTGCACCTCTCATGTAACCTTGACCCAGTCCTACGACTAATAGATGTCACAGCAAACAAATGTGGGGAAGCAGCGGAGAGCAGGGTAGAGGCTGGATCTCAGACAAATGAATCCATCACTGGGAAATAAAAGCAGGCTGTTTGCTCTCGTGCTTTACCCAGGGTGCCCTTGTCCAAACCGGCTGCTGTTCTCCTGTCAGCATCTGAGGACGGATGGCAAGCACAAAGCACTTACGTATTCGAGTCACCATGGACTGTCATACATTATCGGCATCTGGTATTTGCAATTTAAAGGCAACAACGCCAGTGGAAGAAAATGTAAATGTCTTGGTTTTATTTATTTATTTTCTTGTTGTCCTTCCCCAGACAGCAGCTCCATGAAGAGGTTTATTGCATCCTAACTCAACACATACAGTAAAATTATCCCAGAGCAATTTCTGGGGGAAAAAAAATCCCTTGTTGTAAAAATACAATTATTTGTGATCTCCTCCAGCACATTGTAGTAGAGGGATAGACATAGAATATTGCAGGATACGTTTAATTTACTGAAGTTCACTGGGAGGGTAGAGCTGGAAAGATTTCGATCACATACCCTAGAATACATAATAATCAAATGGTAAATGGAATCCAATTAGCAATTCTCTATAAACAAAACAACCCGAGGGTGGAATGACCCTTTACATAACTGAAAAACAGACAATAATCCTACTGTTTGTGAAGATCCAATAATTCAAATAGGCACACATGTGAGAAAATTATAAATATTAAGAATTGGGCAGACAATTTTCCTAAGTCTGCATCAGGAAGAAAAAAAAGATTAAAATTATCTATACCCCAAACTTTTTTTTTTTAATAGAATGGGGAAATGTTCCACTGTATGAAGGAATGTAGTCACCTTCTCTTGCTTGCCCCTGACTAGGGTTTTGTAGTGTGCATAGAGCAGTGGACATGACTCCAACCAACCTGCACTACCTGTTCCAAACAGAAGTAAGGCTGCTTTCACATTGAGGCGGCCGTGCTGTTAGCACTAAAGCGCCGCTCATTTTGGTGGCGTTTTAGCTGTGCTTTTCGGCCGCTAGCGGTCGTATCTTTTTTAAAAAAATTAAAAAGTCCCGCTTTGCAACGCTTTCAAGGCGCTTTTAAGGGTTTTGGGTGCGCGGGTTACAGCGATCCCAACCCGCCCCAAAAGATGTGAAAAAGACACACTGCAATGAATGAAAACTGCCTCAGTGTGCAAGGGGTCTGAGGGAGGGGGAAAGAGGTTTGGTGCTCATGGAGGATGTTACAAGGTGGCATAAAAACACAGTAAGAAACTAAGGAAACACAGATTACAGGGCCATTAAGTAGTGGATGTGTAGAGATTAGGTTTAGAGAATAATGTTGTTGTTTAGTATCACTAAAGAAAAAAAAATTACTTTTTGTCTTGGTTGCTGAGAAATCTCCCCTCCCTTCCTGTTTTGGGAACAACCGCTTTACCGCACAGGAAATGATGGAAAGTTCACCATCCAAGCCACCCATGGCCGTAAAACCTGATGAGAGTTCTAATCTTTCCCCGCTCTTCGGGGGAACTCCCCGAAAGCTTGTCCTGAAAAGTTGTATGTTAGTGCATATAAAAAAGTATCACGGACAGTACTCAATTGTTTGTTGCCCACTCTACTGTAAACTAAAATAAATAAAATTGGGCTACAGATACACATTAACTACTTCAGCCACTTCTTGATCAGAGCATTTTTTGGGATACGGCACTGCGTCGCTTTAACTCACAATTGCGCGGATGTGCGACATTGTACACAAACAAAATTTATGTCTTTTTTCCCCCACAAATAGAGCTTTCTTTTGGTGGTATTTGATTACCTCTGCGGTTTTTATTTTTTGTGCTATAAACAAAAAAAAGAGCGACAATTTTGAAAAAAAACAACTTTTTTACACTTTCTGCTATGAACCATATCCAATAAAAATTGTAAAAAAAAAAAAAAAAAAATCACATTTCTTCATCAATTTAGGCCAAAATGTATTCTGCTACATGTTTTTGGTAAAAAAAAAAAATCCAATAAGCATATATTGATTGGTTTTTCACAAAAGTTATTGTGTCTACAAACTATGGGATAGGTTTATGGACTTTTTTTTTTCTTTTTATATTTTTTCTTAATAATGGCAGCGATCAGCGATTTTTAGCAGGACAGCGACATTGCGGCGGACAAATCTGACACTAAGTGGCACTTTTTGGGGACCAGTGACACCAATACAGTGATCAGTGCTAAAAGAAATGCACTGTCACTGTATAATTGACACTGACAGGGAAGGGGTTAACATCAGGGGCAATCAAAGGGTTAATTGTGCTCCTAGTGGGTGCTTTCTAACTGTGGGGGGAATGCTGTTACCAGAGGAAAACAGATCCATGTTTCTGCTTAGCAGAAAGACAAGATTGCCATTTTCCTCTCTGCCAGAATGGCGGTCTGCCTTGTTTACATAGGCAGACCTCCGTTCTGCCTCTCTCTGAATGATCGCTGGGTTCCAACCGGACACCGCGTCCGCTGGACCCAGTGACTGGACCCCGCTGTGTCCAACCAGACCCGGAAGACGCGAATAACGTACAGGTACATTGTTTCACGCAGTCAGGCCGCCCTGCCGCAGTGGAAGTGTGGTGGGTGGTCCAGAAGTAGTTAACGTGGTAGTAAACCCTCCTATCATGTTCAGCCAAGGAAGCTGCCATCTTGGCCTCTGTTTAATCTACAACTGCCGTGATGCTGCACATGTGATCAGCTATGACACCAGCCATTGAATGGTTTGACAGTTTGGTTTAGAGCACAACCAATGGGAGCGTTACATTTCCGGCACGTGCCGGAAATGTAACTGGGCTTTAAACTGTTAAATGGATGGGTTTACTACCGCTTTAAGCCAGCCATATATCGATCAAAATGTATCCTGTTAAACCGGAACGGGATGAATTCCAATTCATTTCAATCAACTTCTGTACAACCGCCCTGTCAGGTTTTTGCAGCTCAATCTATAGCCGGCGGTACTGAACAGTGTATTCTGACAACGAAGAAGTCTCCCCGCTATCAGAATATAATAGTGCAGTGGAGAGGGGATTACCCCCATCCACCTCAAATTTGTAGATGGGGGAATCTAATCTTTTTTTTTTTTCATTCAACCAGAAATAAAATAACTTGTCCATGGCAAGCCTTAACCATTTGGAGCTTTCCATTCCTGTCCCTCTTGCATGGGTAATAAAGATGACATTCCGGGAAGGCGGCATAGGTTGCCTCCTACTAATACCTTAGAGAAAAGGGAAACCACGACTATAGGGTTGGTTTACCAAAACTTGTGTGGGCAAAATCTGGTGCAGCTCTGCTGACAGCTTCCATGGTTTTTTTTTATCAGCTGATTTGAAAGTGGCGTTCCACCCACAAAAACATCTTTACATTTTTAAAGTCCTCTAATCAATATGAATCACATTTGGAAAAAAATGATATATGCTCACCCTGTAGCTATGTGGTCCCTGTAACCTTCCACTTCCTGGTCCGCAGTGCTCTGCATCACTTCCTGCCTCGCCTGGGCTCCTGGGAGATGCGAGTCATCATTTCCCAGGAGTCAGTGTGCAGCACTGAAACTATAAACTATCAGCGCTGCGCCCGGTGATAGAGTGTGCATGCGCAAGATCGGGAGGTGCATGCTGGTTACCCAGCATGTACCTTATCCAGGAAGAAGGTGTGAGTGGGCTTCAGATGCCCACAATCAAGATGGGAATGCTCAGGGGCACGAATTTCAGCAAAGCAAGACCAAAAAAAATATTTATGCTAATCAGAATGAAATATAGCAATACTGTTATTTAACTTAGGTATATAGGCTGAGGGGATGCAAGAAGAAAAAAATTATGTGGGTGGAACTCCACTTGAACAAGCTGAAGTTAACAGCCGATTGCCTACCATGCACAGTAGCATCAGATTTTGCACTCTCCAGTTTTAGTAAAACAACCCCTACATATAGTATATGCAAAGCCAACCATTAAAATCGCATCTAAGCTTAAAAATGTTAACACGATTTCAAAAATGCTTGGTCATACTACCATGGAGGTCTGTGTGCATGTAATTCCTGTTATAAAGAACAATGCTGTGTCCCTCGCCCCCAATTAAAATAAACTGGTCACACGGGCTTCCGATGATCATTTTCAGCCCTGGTTCACATCGGTGAGTTTTGGCATGCGATTTGACATGTCAAATCGCATGCCAAATCGGCAGCAATAGCACCGTCCTAATCGATGCGACGTTGCATTTGCGGTACCGCACTGATTTCCAAAATTAGTTTCTGTACTACTTTTGGCGATTTTGGGTGCGATTTCCATAGTGCAGCAACCCGCACAGATGTCTCTGAAATCGCACCTGAAATCGGGACAGACATGCGGGAATGAAATGGTGCGAGTTCATTTTACTCCCGCACCAATGTGAACCAGGGCTAACACACATTATGCAGGCGTGGTCCACTGTTGTCATTACGAGAAAGCCTGGTTTGTAAAAATGCAATGCAGCCATTGCTGGAGAGCATGCAGACAGGCAGCAGCTTTAACCACTTGAATACAGGACGTTTATACCCCCTTCCTGCCCAGACCAATTTTCAGCTTTCAGCGCTCTCACACTTTGAATCTCAATTACTCTCTCATGCTACACTGCACCCAAACAAAATTTGTGTCATTTTTTTCACACAAATAGAGCTTTCTTTTGGTGGTATTTAAGAAGCTCTGGGTTTTTTATTTTTTGCGATATAATTGAAAAAAGTGCGAAAATTTTGAAAAAAAAACAATTTTTTTTAGTTTCTGTGATAAAATTTTGCAAATAAGTAATTTTTGTCCATAAATTTTGGCCAAAACCTATACTGCTACCTATCTTTGGTAAAAAATAACCCAAATTTGTGTATATTATTTGGTCTGTGTGAAAGTTATAGAGTCTACAA
>BLSH010154595.1:489342-500506 GCA_018402905.1 Glandirana rugosa
TTGTTAGTCGATGGTCCCCCCCCCCCCCCCCGTTTTCATCTGGTGATTCTAGCCACTAACACCATCTGTGTTCGCGTGCCCCCCACTCTGGATGAAGGAGCACAGGGGGGCACCTCTGGACAGCTGCATGGTTAATCTGGGGGAGGGGAGAGTTAGATGGGCTAGCAGATTTAGATACACTAACAAGTTTTTCCTTTCGGGATAAAGATTTTACATAAATAAAAGCTGATTGTTCCAAGTACCCCTGTCTGTGGTAAATGGTTTATCTTAGCACTCTTAATACATCTCAGAACAGATTGTTCTGTTGAAAAACAACATGCTTACTGGCCAGATCACCAGATGAAAATGAAAACGAATGCAGCCACCATATCTAATAACTGGTAACCTACAATATAATAAATGTTTGGTTTGAAGTTTAATACCACTTTAAGTATTAATAAACCCAAAAAATTAAAAAAATATTAGTTGCTCTTTTTTGGTCTCTCAAAACTTCTTTAATGGTATATTTGTTAGATCTGTTGATTCTGCCAGAAATCTAGTGTGAAAACACCCATGCAATCCGATTCCAGTGGGGGGGGGGGGGGTCTCTGCACCTTTTTTATGTGAATCCAATGCGAGTTCAGCCAACTGTATGGCTGAACTTGCATTACACAGACCTAAAGTGCAGGGTTCAGGAGCATGCTACACACAGTGCAGAGTTTAGGGGGAGTTTGTTGGGTTCAGCTCTCTCACAGGTTGTCCACATCTCACTTCCACCCCTCCTCAACTCTGACCTCTGCACCACTCTCACCCATCCCCCACATCTCCATCCACAGCTCTCATTCCCCCACCAACCACCAAAGCTACCTCACATTTCACCTACTCAGCCCGGCTCTAGTACCTCCTGGCTGTGTAGGCAGATCCACCTTTCCCACACTAGCAGGGAGATCATTGGTTGGCATTTGTGCGTCTAGACACAGATGGGGATCACATTGCACCTTACCATGTGATCCCATGCTGCACTTGCATCTACCTTGTCCTCACCGTGTGAAGGGCAGGTAGAAATGTGATCTGAGAGAGCCATTGAGAGGTAACCTGCCCTTATAAACACAGAAGGCTTCTGTGTTTACAAGCGACATTGGCGAGCAGGGAGCGCAGGGCGAGAGCTGGTGAAAGTTCTGCCACATTCTGGCTGAGAAAAAGCCCTGGGCGCGAGGGCCTGGTGGGCCAGATTCAGCCTTAGGAGATCAGATGATCTGCATATTGTCTTTAAATAAACAAAGCGGGTTATATTTAGATATCTCAACATATCTACCCTGAAATAACAGACCTGTTTTATGTTAGAGTAATGTTTGTTAAAAAAGGCCAGAAAACCTATTTTCTAAAACAATATTCATTGCAACCAATCAGAAAACCTTTTGTTTTTCAACATTCTCGAATACTGCTTTCACTAATTTCAAAGAGTAAGTTTGTTATGTGTTCAACTACACAGAAGACCAATAACCTACGTGAACTGCTTTGAAATGACAAACTTTTTTTTTTCCCCAATTATAATTAGCACATTATAAAGCTTAAAAAATCTAAACCTCTTAATTACATCTTCCCGCAGCAGGGCACATGAAGTACCAGATTAGAACATTGTAGGTGTAATTATTCTGACTAGTGGATAGATAAATAAAATTCCAGATCAATAATATGCAACCTTTTCTGAATTACCATGGCAGCCGTTAGAGCCCAAGTCATTAGACCGGGAATGTCTTGTTAGAAAAGTCCATAAACATTGGCTTAGGATTTGTTTTTTTTACATGATATGCAAACTCTGCATAAAGATCCACAATGTATTACAGTGGAGGAGAGTTTAACTGATATAGTGGTGGATGCTCATCACTGCTACTCTATATGTTTGCACATGCTCTTGCCATTTGGTCTGTTTACAACAAGACTATGGGGTGGATTTATAAAGCCAAATAGGTTGTTCACTTTGCAAGGGGATCTTCTCTTAGCACGGTGACTTTATCCATCATCCAATCATGTACAAGCCAAAAATTCTTTTTTCATTTTCCTTGCACTTGATTAGGTATTTGCCAAGTGAATTTTGACCACCATTCACTGAGCGAAGGGAACATTCTAGGGTTGCACCGATACCACTTTTTAAGACCAAGTACGAGTACCAATACTTTTTTTCCAAGTACTCGCCGATACCGATACTTTTTTTTAATGTCATGTGACAGTGGCACTAATGTGCCCCACTGATGGGCATTGATAGGTGGCACTGATGAGACGTGACCTGTGTCAGTAGTTTTTAATTTTTTTTTTTTTCACAATGCTTTATTTTGGGGGGGGGGGGGGGGGTGTACCCCTGACATCTCCCTTTTGAGGCAGGGAAAGGGACTGAGGGTAGAGATTCCTCAGTCCCTTTCTCAGCAGCCTCAGCTGCACTGAAGATGAATGAAGAGGAGACAGCAGCTCCTCTCCATTCGTAAACTGAGACATCGTAAATACAGTTTACAATGCTCAGTTATGAATGGACAGAGTCACTGACACTGTCAATTCAGAAAAGGAAGGAGCCAGTAAATTATTTATTTACCAGCTCCTTCCTCCACTTTCCGTCCTGACAGATCCAGGACAAGGGGAGAGCCGGAGGAGGACAGAGGGGAGCGGAGGAGAGGGGGAAAACAGGAGAACACGGAGGACGGGGGGGGGGGGGGGGGGAGGAGCACACAGAGCAGCAGAGAGGAGGACAAAGAGGACATTCAGGGGTGATCGGTGCGGGCAGCAGAGGGGAAGTTATAATCACTGATCTCCCTGTGCGGCTTTCAATAAAAGAGCTGAAAGCTGCGGAGGGGAGGGGAGGAGAAGCGCTTTCAGCAAGCAGCACAGGGAGATCGGTGAGCCTACATTCACACATAGGCGATCTGACTTGCAGGGCGACTCTAAGTTGCCCCGCAGGAGGCGACTTCAGTGCGGCTTGCAGGCTACTTCAGTAATAAATGCAAGTCGCCTGAAGCCGCCTCAAAAGTAGTACAAGAACCTTTTTCTAAGTCGGAGCATCTTGAGTCTATTTAGAATGGTTCCATTGCAATGCATGGAGGCGAATTGCCAGGCTCAAGTCGCCTATGTGTGAACCGGCCCTGATTGAAACTTCCCCTCCGCCTCCTGCAACGATCACCCCTGAGTGGTCCAGGTATCGGACTAGGCATCAGGAGCATTTGCACGAGTACCGATACTCCTGCAAATGCTCGGTATTGGTGCAACCCTAGAAAATTCCATAGCAAAGTGAGTCGAATTACCTTTAACCATTTCAGCTCCGGAAGGTTTTACTCCCTTTCTGACCAGGCCATTTTTTGTGATACGGCACTGCGTTGCTTTAACTGACAACTGCACAGTCATGTGACGCTGTACCCAAATAAAACTGTTGTCCTTTTTTCCCTACAAATAGAGCTTTCTTTTGGTGGTATTTGATCCCCTCTGCGGTTTTTATTTTTTGTGCTATAAACAAAAAAAGGCCGCCAATTTTGGAAAAAAAAATAAATAAAAAATATTTTTTACTTTCTGCTATTAAAACATATCCAATAAAAAAAATATAAAAAATATAATTTCTTCATTAGTTGAAGCCAATTTGTATTCTGCTACAGATTTCTGGTAAAAAAAATCCCAAAAAGCATAGATTGATTGGTTTGCAAAAAAATTATAGCGTTTACAAATTATGGGAGAGCTTTATGGACTTTTTATTTTTTTTTTTTATTGTTTTTACTAGTAATGGCGGCGATCAGCAATTTTTAGTGCTAAGTGACACTTTTTGGGGACCAATGACACCAATGCAGTTATCAGTGCTAAAAAAAAATGCACGGTCACTGTGTAAATAACACTGGCAGGGAAAGGGTTAACATCAGGGGCGATCAAAGGGTTAAGTGTGCTCCTAGGGAATGCTTTCTAACTGTGTGGGGGATGGACTGACTGGAGGAAGGGATGTAACAGAATGACAGTCTGCCTTGTTTACATAGGCAGACCGCCGCTCTGCCTCTCCTACAAACGATCGCTGTGTCCCCGCGGCCACAATCATGTACAGGTACGTGATTTTACACTTAATGGAGTTGTAAACGCATATTTTTTTTATCTTAATACATTCTGTGCATTAAGAAAAAAAAACCTTCTGTGTGTAGCAGCCTCTCCAGCAACCTCCTAATTATTTACCTGAGCCCCATCTCTCTCCAGTGATGTACACGACTGTCTAAGCCGTCCTGAACACTCCTCCTGAGTCTCAATCCCTGGTTGAGACACAGCAGTGGCGCCATTGGCTCCCGTGGCTGTGAATCAAAGTCAGTCAGCAAATCAAGGGAGACGGGGCGGGGCTGGGGATCCGTGTCTTAATGGATACACAGAGCTCTGACTTGGCTTGGGTGCCCCCATAGATAGCTGCTGGCTGTGGGGGCACTCGATAGGAGGAAGGGGCTAGGAGCATCAAAGAGGGACCAGAGAAGAGGAGGATCCAGGCTGCAAAACCAACTGCACAGAGGAGGCAAGTATAACGTTTGTTATTTTTTTTTTCCCAAACAAGACTTTTATAATCACTTTAAGGGCCACCCTGCCACAGTGTATATATGCAGGGTAGCCCTTAAATGGTTAAGAAAAAAAAAAGTCAACCCATATTTCCCACTGTTTCCTGCTAAATATTACTATTCAATCCGTATTTGCTCCAGCAAAGTGCTCACTGGTATCGCAAGACAAGTGACATCAGGCCATTGACATCACCAGCATCGAAATGTAAGTAAACCCGGATATCCGTTCGGTTAGAGGGGAAGGGCTGTGATCACAGGCTTCCTGTATATCAAAGCCGTGATCACTCCCTTCCCCCAGCCAGGCCAGCCCCCATACAGTTAAAACACACCCAGGGAACACAGTTAACCCTTACAGCGCCCCTTCAGGTTAACCCCTTCACTGCCAATGGCATTTACACAGTAATCAGTGCATTTTTATAGCATTGATTGCTGTATATATGCCAACGATCCCAAAAAACTGTCAAAATGGTCCGACATGTCCGCTGCAATATCGCAGTGCCGCTAAAAATCACAGAGCGTAGCCATTACTAGTAAAAGATAAAAACCCCAGAAATTAATTATCATCCATAAACGCGGCAACTTTTGCAAAATTGTCGCTCTTCTTTTGTTTATAGCGGCGATCAGAAATGACCTAGAGGGGATCAAATACCACCAAAAGAAAGCTCTATTTGTGGGGAAAAAAAGGACGCAAATTTTTTTTGGGCACAACTTCGCTCGACTGCGCAATTGTCAGTTAAAGCGACGCAGTGCCGAATCGCAAAAAGTGCTCTGGTCCTAAAGTGGGAAATCCTTCCGGGCTGAAGTGGTTAAATTAGGTGGCGACAAAGCAACATATCGCCTCCTCACTACCTGTCAAACACAGTCCATAGTTGCATTCGGCAGCGGCATTCTTAGGGCTCGTTCACACAAATTGGGGGGGTTAAAACTCTGCGGTTGATTTGTGGTTTTATTGTCCCCAATCCCTACCCCCTTTAGCTTCTGAGGCAGCAGCCAAAGGTGTACACATGATGCAGCAGAAATTAAACCCTGTATTGCTTTTGGTGGGTGCTACCGCCTGTCAATCGCGACCCATTCAAGTAAATGGGGCCACCCTGCAAGCGCTCCACAAGTGCATGCTTCTACGGGGTCCAAGGGGTTAAAGCAGGTGGTGAGAAAGCAACGAAAAGCTGCCTGCTTTAACCCCTTGTTTGCTGTACTGCATAAGGTTGCAGTGCATTTACAGAGCTACCTCTTTCACTTGAATGAGTCATGCTTTGTAGGTGCTAAATCCACAAACCATGACAGGGTGTATAACTCTTGCTGCGGCTGTAACATTTGTACACCCCTGGCAACTACAGCTAAAGGGACGGGAGTGGTAAAAAACACATCTTAACTATGGGGTTTCACCAGCCCCCAAAACTACAAATGTAAATGAACCCTTACTGTTTTGAGCCTCCTTATAAGGCCGCTTTCACACGGACATGGTTTACCTGCACCACAGTGCAGGAACGGGAGCATATGTTGGACTAAAACATTTTAAAAGGCCGTGTCTAATTTTCCATTTTTTCTTCTTTTTTTTTTTTAATTTAAATCAGTGAGTTAAGCAATGGCAGGCAGAAAGCTGTACTTTTTGATCTCACATTTAACAGAAGGATCAGAACCGTGTGCAGCAATTACTGAGTATTAAATGTCAAAAGAGATATGTACACTTTCAACAAGAGTCCCCAAAATTGCATTAAACGTTAAGAGCTAAAAAAAATGGAGCCGTGTATGCTGTTTGACCAACTTTTGAAATCTAGCAACCAGTTTATTTTTTCTTAGAAGAAGCCCTGTACTGAGTGAAATATGGAAGCTTCCATTGCTGCTCTCTTTCTCCAAATGCTGAGTGCTTGATTGTCTCTGGTTTCAATACATTTTTTTTTTTTCGCTGACTAGAAACATCTAGCTAATGAAGTCCGAGCAATATCAGATATCATGAATGTATTTGGGTAACTAAAATAATGAAGTCACTGGGCCCACCTGACAGCCAGGCACCTACCATTTTCATAAGATGTTATCTGTGATCATCTACCCATTTCTCTTAGTACAGGTTTCCTTTAAGGTACATATGAACCAAATCAGTAAAAAAATCATATAAGGTGTAATATAAAAAAAAAATGTAATTTCAAACATTTTCAATATTTTTAAATCTGCAGCCTAGATTAAAAATAATCTTTTGTGGTCCTGCTATGAGCTTCACAGGTATATTAATGTTGCCCAGCAGAAGTGGTGCCATTTGGTGGGTAAGGGTTAACTTTGCTAGCCAGGTTTTCCCAGGGTTTTCTGAAGAGTGCCACCCCCTGCTGGACAAAGCATATCAAAGGGGAACTATCTAGGTCAAGGGCTTGAGGGTGCTCTCACATAAAAAGAGAAAGAGTGGGCTGCTGAGGATGTAGTCCCTACTTTGCTACTTTTACCACCCTTGTGGGAGCCCATTCAGGGTTCCAGGGGATATGGACTTTGCTTCTAAATGGACTCTCTCACCTAATCAAGGCCTGACCACCTCATGTGGCACAAGGGAACACCAGGGAAAAACAAAAAGGGCACTTAGAGGACTTGCTACAGGAATGTGTATGGAAGAGGTTGCTGAGAACTTCATCTAATATATTTAACTACTTCAGTAAAGAACTTTAGAAGGGATGCATGCAAGGTGTATCAAGGAACAGAGCTTGGATGGAGGTTGAATAGAAGTGAGTGTGGACACATTACAAGGGTCTAACCTGCGGTGGAAGGAAAAGAGGCTGTACTGCCATTGCTAGGTGACCCAAATACAGCACCGATATCACAGCACAGGGTATTCCATGTACCTAGCTGGTGGTGTCACAGAAGAGGAGTAGAGAGAAAGAGGCCTTGAGAATGAAAAAACTCGGGAACATGTGAATAGATGATCTCTGTATCAGGGTGAAGTTTCATAATGTCACTGGGAGTGAGGTAACATATCGGACTGTGCTGGTAGAGTAGGGTATAGGCTCCACAGCGCTCACTTGGAATTGCTGCATTCTTTGAGAGAGGTTACTGGAGTAAAACATGCACAAAGGGTTAACTGTGCAAGAGGAACAGGCTGGCCAAGCGCTGCCTTAACAATGGTTTCACGTGACCATAGCCTCAGCCTGTAAGTGCAGGCATTAGCAAGCACAACAAGTGAGTCCCCAATTGAAGGTGTTAAGCCCCACCACAACTGTCTCTGTTCAGGCACTTCTTGACACAAGGTGACAAAGCTCTATATCTCTCTCCCAGTTGTGCTTCTACTTTTTAACTCTGTCACATAGGCCGATGGAGATTACAAGGACCTTTCAACACATTATGAAGACGTGGGCCACTGTTGTCTCCATCAGGAAATCCACTTTCAAAAATGCAATGCAGTCACTACTGTTGTACTAGTGGTTAGGAATTAGCTGTAAGAGACCGAAGGAGACTAGCAGCATTGAGATTATTATTATTATACAGGATTTATATATCACCAACAGTTTGTGCAGCACTTTACAATGTTGAGATGCAACAAACAATAACAAACAGGTGAAAATAAGTATTTTATTAAATAAAAAGATGGTAACAGATTATGATAGACTAAATGTTGTTCAGATAGATTTTACATTTAGTTTAAATAAGTATAAATCTTAAACTACAGAAGTACTCTTATACCGGGACAAATACACAAGGTTTATTGGTATCCTGGTGACAATTGCACCGTCCAATTGTCCATTTTTTTTTCTTCATGGGCATCAGACATTTTTAACCTTCCACAATCTATCCAAAATAAAAAAATAAAAATAGGCTGGTGCTAGTCAAAGTATATGCTTAGGCCTCTTTGGGTGCTTGGTTGAATGGGGAAGGATTAGAACCTTCAACAAGTGTTTATTGCTGTCTTGTGTCCCTGCTGGGGAGATACACCCCTGCTATTTGTCCTGGAGATAATGGTCATCAAGAAATAAAGTGATGGTAAATACAAAAGGCAAACAGTGTCACCAGAACATGAGGCAAAGAGTTAAATCTGTCAATGATGATACCTGTTATGACAGCTGTCTAAGAGAGGAAATCCCTTTACTTTTTAGAGGACTCAGTTGGGCACAGACAGCAAAAAAATAAACTGAAATTTGTTTTAATCTCATCTCCTTTATCCGAAGCTTAAAAGAAAAATGTTTGCTCTACATACATTTTTAATCAACAAATGTACGTTTGTGCTTACCAAAATACGCAAGCCAATACTAATGGTCTTCATAATTGAGTAATAAATTAAAGTTGGGTTGACTGCAATAACTAGGATAAGCGTTTGCGCCTTACTTATTATCTCATTTTAGTTTAACGCTCTTCTTTTGTGGCCTGTCTAACGTGCAATATTATTCTATTCAATACAAAAAAAATAATAAACTAATCAGCTTCTTTCCCATGTATTTTACATTGCAGTGTTGAACTGGATTTCAAACAGCAAGAAGACAAACTCCAACCAGTGTTGAAAAAACTCCATCCCATTGAGGAAACTCAGGTTGCACCTTTGCCTTACCCTGCCGAGAGTTACACATCAACTCCCAAGCAAAAATCCAAAACAGAATCTAAAAAACATGGAAGATGGAAACTCTGGTTTCTTTAGCAAAGTCTGCTGAATACTGAGCCTTGGGCCATCTTAGGCACACGTGTGAAATCCAAGAGTTCACTCAAAAAGGGATCTTGTTAACTTGATGTTATCAAGAAGTAAAATGTTTGGGCAGTATGCAGATACCTACTGTGCGTACCAAAAAGGCCTTTATACTTGCAACTCAACTCGCAGGAGCAAGGTATAAAAAAAATAAAAAAATCACAACATGCCAACTTTTACTAGCATTTCAGTTTTTGGGATACAAAATCTGGATTTAAAATCTGAATTACCAAATGTGAAGAAAAAGAAAACAAATATGGTTGGAAGTTTGAATTGCTTCCTTTTTTTCCTATTGGTTCAGCGTAAGCAACACATATAATTTGCTTCCGGATTCTAAAGCCTTTATGTTTCAAATGAATAGAAGAAGAAAGATTATAGCCTTACAGTAGAAGGGGTCTTTCATTTTTAAATTTTCTTGTGAAATCCAAGCAGGGGATATGTGCAATTCTCAGCACATCAAAATCTGGAGAAAGCACAAATTTTCAAGTGGTCGGAGACCAGTGAAAATCTCAAAAGGTGTGACTAAGTGTGTGTATTTGCCTTCCCGTGCTAAAGAATAATTGATTTCAGTCATTCTCATGCTAATTTTAATGTTCTAGAGAAAAGACGTTGAATTTGAGCAAGTGCAAAAACCCAGTCATATCCCAAAGTCAGAACATGCCTTTAATCTCATTGTTCGTTGACAGGGTCAAGGCTACGGGACACTGTTTTCTTAGACCTAATTTCTAATGGTTTTGCTACCCTAAAAAGCCCAAACTATTACAAATATATATTTAAATTCTAACTAAAGTTTCCTTACTGGAGTTGGAATATTGTTGGTCTGAAATGTTTTTTTATTCTGAAGTTTCAAATGCCATACCATTATACAAGAAGCCAAGATTTATTTATCTATTTATTTGATCTTAATTTGGCACTATGTTTGTTACAAATGGTCATACAAATTGACATAGTTTTCAATAAAAAAAAAATATATGATTTAGAGAAATGTAATATACATTATTCTATGTCAGTTAGTTCAAAACAGAAGTTATGTATATTTATATTTTTAACTAATTTGAAATTAAAGCAATTTAAAATAACCTTAATATTTAAATAACAGTGTTAAATCATAAGTGGTTTCTCTTTCTCTTCTTAGCAAAAAAAATTTACAATCCTATGAGTTGATTGTAATCATTTGAAAAATATGTATAAAATAAGGAATAATGCAACTGTTATATGTCCCCCCAATACACTAGATCCTGTGGCTAAACTTTATTTTTGAAGTCTTAAGGAAGAGTGCTAGAAGGAAGTCTATATAATATTTTAAGCAATTTCAAATAATTGCAATATGCCTTATGGCTAAGTTTATTTAGAGCTTTAGACATTTTTTTCTGCAGCATTTCTGAAAATATCTGCCTCCCAGAGAGCTTCTTACAGCTTTTAAAAATATATATTTTTTTGCTTATATTGATAAATAAGTGTAGCTGTATACAGGTTTGCAATGTTTAAACCATTAGGTCATCTAGCATCACAATTTCACTTAACAAGAATACAGATAAATACTTTCACATACAAAGTCAAGTAATAAGTCCACGAACATGGAAAAGGCAGAAAAAACAATAGAATATAGAGATTTGGTTGCTACATTTGATAATACACCATCTATTATACAAATAATTTATAATATCTTCTTATGCCTACAAAGGAAATATTGAAGATAATTCATGTGGCAAGCACTGTTTTATATTTTCAAGAGTTTAATCTGTGCGTGGAAGATAATTTCAACTTTTCAACCTGGAATATACATACTATGTACTAGGTTGTTGTACCCAAACACAGTTGTAGAATGTGAATCATAAAATATTTTTCAAAAATGATGGATGAAATGGTGAAGATGCTAAAGGTATAGATTTATAAAAATTGAAATACTAAAAGTTAAAATTCATCTAGGCAGGTTTTAAGGTAAAAAGCTATCGAGTAGAAGGTGCTTTTTTTC
>BLSH010154595.1:500873-518248 GCA_018402905.1 Glandirana rugosa
TTGAACTGAAACCTGAAAACAAACGATATACTACACAAAAAATGATATAATTAGTGAGTCTCGCCGTTGAATACAAAAGAAACTTGTCACTGTATAGGAATTGTGGTACTGTCACGAACCCGGATCGTTGGTTAACGTTCGTGTCCTCTCGTCCTGGACCTTAACGGTCCATCACAGAGGTCGACGTCATCTCCTTCCTCACCCCCCTAGACCTTTCCACTCAAAATTCCCCCAACCCTCTCCGGAAAACGTCACTGTGTTAGTGGAACGGGGACATACCCATTTCACGGTCGTAGCGGTTGTTTTTTCTTTACCCATACAGGGGCAAGGTGATTGTGTCACTGCAAAAGGCCTCTCCCAACCCCCTTAAAACTCACCTTTCCAGATCCCCCCACTCCTTCCTCTACTGCAGCTGGAGACACTACCTGGCAATTCCAGGTCCTGCTCTCCTGTGCTTGCAATTGGTTGCTAGGCCCAAGCACTGTCATGGTGTTAAGGATATGTCACTGTTCAAAGAAAACATAAGTTGCCGCTCTGAGTGATTAATATAGTAAAAAACACATCATATAGCAAACAAAAGTCCAAAGTCAAGTTGAATAGTGAATGCAAATGTCCTTCAAAGTATCCAAAGCAAGTAATGACCAAACATACAGGTGCACCATCCACCATGTATAAACAAGATATGCTCTTACCAGATTCCAAGCCTCCACATTATAGGAGTCTGAAAAGGCATGGATTCAAAACTCATAGCCGATCCACTCACAGGGAAGAAGCAGGGATGGTGTCATGGATGGTTCTGCTGAATCTTAAGTATTTCTCATAAGCACCCCGCCATACCCCCAATGATGTCAACTATGACGAAACATGTAGGGTGGAGTCTATGTCCATTGATACCACGCTATTTGGATTTATGATAGATGGATCCCAAACTGGAATTTTATATCTACACACCTTTTACACTAGACTTGTGTACGTTTCTAGCAATGCTTTCTTTTAATAAATTACCATACAGTTTTGCATGTGAGTATTTTCTTCCTTTTATAGTGCTTATGACACATACATAACCACTTCCCACCCGGCGTATAGACAAATGACGTCCGGGCGGGGGGTTCATTATCCTGACTGGACGTCTATTGACATCCTCAGGATAATCCGCGATCGCGCGCCCCTGGGGGCGCGCATCGTGGCGATTGGTGGTGCCGTGGGTCAGTCTGACCCACCGCATTACCGTCCGAGGTAAAAGGCTCCGATCTGAAGCCTTTTACCATGTGATCAGCCGTGACCAATCACGGCTGATCACAGTGTAAATAGGAAGAGCCGTTTATCGGCTTTTCCTCTGCTCAGGTCTGCAAACCTGAGCAGCGGAGAGCCGATCGGCTGCTCTCCTGACAGGGGGGGGGCTGCGCTGAACATTTATCAGCGCAGCCACCCTCAGGATCACCCCACTGGACCACCAGGGAGCCTGCCCAGGACCACCAGGGAGCCCCCCCCGGACATCACAAAGAGGCCGCCCAGGACCACCAGGGAAGGACCACAGAGGCTGCCCAGGACCACCAGGGAGCCCCCACTAGACCACCAGGTAAGGGCAATATTGTGCACTGTAGGGATGGCACTGTGCTCATGTATGATGCCAGCCGGTGCCATCCCTAACAGTGCTTGTTGCACCAGTGCCCACCACTGCCACCTATAAGTGCCCACCTGTGCCACCTATCAGTGCCCACCTGTCAGTGCCCACCTAAAAGTGCCCACCTGTGCCACCTAAAAGTGCCCACCTGTGCCACCTAAAAGTGCTACCTATCAGTGCCCATCAGTGCCCAGTGCCACTTATCAGTGCCGCCTATGAGTGTCCATCAGTGCCGCATATTAGTGCCACGTATCAGTGCCCATCAGTGTTGTTTGTCAGTGCCGCCCATCAGTGCTGCATATGTGCCCCATCATTAGTGCAACCTTATCAGTGCCAATCTGTACTGCCTCATCAGTGCCCGTCAGTGTAGCCTCATCAGTGCCCGTCAGTGTAGCCACATCAGTGCCCATCAGTGTAGCCACATCAGTGCCCATCAGTGTAGCCACATCAGTGCCCGTCAGTGAAGGAGAAAATGTACTTTATACAAACTTTTGTGACAGAAACAAAGAAAAGTTTTTTGGTTTTTTTTTTTTCTAAATTTTCGGTCTTTTTTTTTATAGTGTAAAAAATAAAAACTGCAGGGGTGATCAAATACCACCAAAAGAAAGCTCTATTTGTGGGAACAAAATGATAAAAAGTTTGTTTGGGTACAGCGTCGCACAACCGCCCAATTCTCATTCAAATCACAACAGCACTGAAAGCTGAAAATTGGTGTGGGCGGGAAGTGTTCTAAGTGCCCGGTATTGAAGTGGTTAAAGGGTAACTCCACTTTTGTGGGGGGAAAAAAAATAGCAAATAAAGAAAAAATAATATAGCGCATATAATTGCGACACAAGTCATATTATGATTGAATGTTATTAAAAATTACCTTTCCTTTTCAATCTGCAGCCAAAGTAATTTTCTGAGAATGCAGTGAAATATGGCTACCTGGAGTTGCTCTGTACACAGAATGTGTACTGAACACTCCCCAGAAACATTTCCTGGTTGTGTGATTGGCTCACCAGTTTTCCCAGATGTCTGCCTAAGATACAAATCAGATTTCAGGCATCCCCTGCAGCAAAAATTTCATTTTTGGAGAGATACTTTTAATAAGAACCCATTTAAAGGGATGCAGGCCCAGTAGATTTCCTCAGTCCTTTGCAGCTGCACACCTGACAGTTAATTATGAAACCACTACCATTAGACCCACTAAGCCCAGAGGCACAGACAACATGGTTTTCTTCGGAATAACAAAAAGGTAGGAATCTGCAAAGTTTGCTATAATCATTGTAATGTACATAGATCACCCAGGGGGAATGCTTTTTTCTCAACAAAAGTGGAGTTATGCATTAAGATTCAGCGAAACCAGCCATGACACCATCCCTGCTTCTTCCCTGTGAGTGGATCGGCTATCGTCTAAACACGTTGGAAGGTGCACCTGGGTGTTTGGTTTTTACTTGCTTTGGATAATTTGAAGGACATTTCCATTCACCATTCAACTTGACTTTGGACTTTAGTTATACGATATATTTTTTACTATATTAATCACTAAGCATGGCAATTTATGTTTCATTTGCTTTTGTGCACAATTTGTTCTGTTGTGTTATTGCCAGCGACTTTCTTTTTATTATTTTTTTTTCACCTGCGCAATATTAGCTCTTTATGTGTCACTGTTCCCCTGGTTTGTTGACACTTCTGATTTCAATGTCAAGTTATGATGGAGAAAGGAGCAGTGAGGGATTCGAGGTAAGGCAAAAAGAGAAATGGAATTTTGATCCAAGACTTTTTGCAAGAGAAAATACATACATTGCACATACATATTCACAGCGCTTCACTTTTTCCACATTTTGTTATGTTACAGCCTTATTCCAAAATGGATTAAATTGATTATTTTCCTCAAAATTCTACAAACAATACTCCATAATGAGAACATGAAAGAAGTTTGTTTGAAAAATTTGCAAAAGTATTAAAAATAAAAAATGGAAAAAAAAAAACAAAAAAAAAAAAAAAAAACATGTACCCAAGTATTCACAGCCTTTGCCATGACACTCAAAATTGAGCTCAGGTGCATCCTGTTTCCACTGATGATCCTTGAGATGTTTCTACAACTTGATTGGAGTCCACCTGTGGTAAATTCATTTTAACCACTTTAAGACCGGGCCTCTTTTTGGAGTTCGGTGGTTACAATCAAGTTAAAATCATATTTTTCTGCTATAAAATTACTTAGAACACCCAAACAGTATACATTTTTTTCTAACACCCTAGAGAATAAAATGGCGGCCATTGCAAAACTTTATGTCACAACGTATTTGCGCAGCGGTCTTACAAGCGCGTTTTTTTAAAAAAAAAATCAGTTTTTTGAGTTAAAAAATAAGACAACAGTAAAGTTAGGTCAATTTTTTTCTATATTGTGAAATATAATGTTACGTCGAGTAAAATGATACCCAACATGTTATGCTTCAAAATTGCTTCCGCTCGCGGAATGGCGACAAACTTTGCAACATAAAAATCTCCATTGGCGACGTTTAAAAAATTCTACAAGTTAGCATTTGTGAGTTACAGAGGAGGTCTAGGGCTAGAATTATTGCTCCCACTCTAACGATCGCGGCGATACCTCACGTGTGGTTTGAACACAGTTTTCATATGTGGGCGGGACTTACGTATGCGTTCGCTTCTGTGCGCGAGCTCGCAAGGACATTAACATTCCTTGTAATAGAAAAAAACACGCCAGGACCTCCAAAATATGAGATCTGGGGTCAAAAAGACCTCAGATGTCATATTTACACTAAAATGCATTAAAAAAAAAAATGTCCCCTTTAAGACCATTGGGCGGAAGCGACCTGTGACGTAGCTTCCGCCCAGCCATGTTATGGAGCCGGGTGAACGGCTTTAGCCGCTCACTCGGCTCACGGACACTGGGGGAGGGGGGGACGGACCCGATCATCTCCACTGTTGCCAGCGGGTCCGGTAAGCGGCGGAGATGACCGGAAAGCGGCGGGAGGGGGGGGGCACCTCTCCCGCCACTGATAAAAGTGATCTCGTGGCGAATCCGCCGCTAAGGCCACTTTTATCAGGCGCAGAATCGCCTGCTGAAAAAAAAAAGATACCGGGGTTATGGTAGCTATCTGCTATCTGTCAAACTGCCGCCGTATTATGACTGCGGGCGGTCTGGAAGTGGTTAATGGACACACATCTGCCTGTATAAGGTCCCACAATTAACAGTGCATGTCAGAGCACAAACCAAGTCAAGAAGTCCAAGGAATTGTCTTTAGACCTCTGAAACAGGATTGCATCAAAGGCACAGATCTGGGGAACGGTACAGAAAAATGTCTGCCATATTGAAGGTCCTCCATCATCCTCCATGAGCACAGTGGCCATCATCTGTAAATGGAAGAAGTTTGGAAACACCAGGACTCTTCCTAGAGAGGGCAGCCCAGCCGAACTGAGCGATCAGGGAGGTGACCAAGAACCCGATGATTACTCTAACAGAGCTCCAGAGTTTCTCTGTGGAGAGAGGAGAACCTTCCAGAAGAACAAGCATCTCTGCAGCACTCCACCAATCAGACCTGTATGGTAGAGTGGCCAGGCAGAAGCCACTCCTCAGTAAAAGGCACATGAACAACCAGCCTGGAGTTTGCCAAAAGGCACCTGAAGGACTCTGACCATGAGAAACAAAATTCTCTAGTCTGATGGAACAAAGATTGAACTCTTTGGCCTGAATGGCAAGCATCCTGTCTGAAGGAAACCAGACACCGCTCATCACCTGGCCAATACCATCACTACAGTGAAGCATAGTGGTGGCAGCATCATGCTGTGGGGATGTTTTTCAGTGGCAGGAACTGGGAGGAGACTAGTGAGGATTGAGGGAAAGATGAATGCAGCAATGTACAGAGACAACCTTGATGAAAACCTGCTCCAGAGCACTTTGGACTTCAGACTGGGGTGAAGGTTCATCTTCCAACAAGACAACAACCCTAAGCACACAGCCAAGATAACAAAGGTGTGGCTATGGGACAACTCTGTGAATGTCCTTGAGTGGCCAAGCCAGAGAGCAGACTTGGACCCTGAATATCTCTGGAGAGATCTCTGAAAAAGGCTGTGCGCCAACGCTCCCCATCCAACCTGATGGAGCTTGAGAGGTCCTGCATGAAGAATGGGAGAAACTGCCCAAAAATAGATGTGCCATGCTTGTAGCATTATACTCAAAAAGACTTGCGGCTGTTATTGGTGCCAAAGGTTACATAGTGAAAAAAGACACAAGTCCATCCAGTCCAACCTGCATGTGTGCTTTTATGTTAATATTACATTATGTGCCCATGTATATTGTGGTCGTTTAGGTGCCCATCTAACAATTTTTTGAAAATGTTGATACTCCTCGCTGTAACCACTGCTTGTGAAAGAGAATTCCACATCCTTACTGCTCTTACAGTAAAGAACCCTCTAAGCAGTTGAAGGTTAAACCACTTCTCTTCTAATTTTAGCGAATTAACTGAAACGTTTTTTCCCTTTTGTAGGGTTACCAGCACTGTATTTCTTTATTGAAATCATATCCCTTTTCAAGCGTTTCCCCTCCAGAGAGAATAAGCTCAGTGCGTGCAGTCTTTCCTCATAGTGGAGTTCCTCCAGTCACTTTATCAGCTTTGTTGCCCTTCTCTGGACCCTCTCTAGTTCCAACACATCCTCCTGAGGACTTTTGTCCAGAATTGGACGGCATACTCAAGATGCGGTCAGACCAGAGTCTTGTATAGTGGAAGAATTATTGTTTTATCTCTGGAGTTAATCCCCCTTTTAATGCATGCCAATATTGTGTTTGCCTTGCTTGCAGCAGCTCGGCATTGCATGCCATTGCTGAGCCTCTCATCTACTAGGACCCCTAGGTCCTTTTCCATCCTAGATTCCCCAGAGGTTCTCCTCCTAGCGAGTAAACTGCATTCCAATTTTTAGCACCCAAATGCATTATTTTACATTTTTCTACATTAAACCTCACTTGCCATGTAGATGCCCATCCCATTAATTTGTTTAGATCTTCTTGCAAGGTTTCCACATCCTGCGCAAAAGTTATTGCCCTGCTTAGGTTTGTATAGTCCGTAAATACTGAGATTGTCCTATGTATCCCATTCTCCAGATCATTTACGAATTAAATAGGATTGGTCCCAGGACAGAACCCTAGGGGACCCCACTTTCCACACCAGACCATTCTGAGTACTACCCGTTTATCACCACCCTCTGGACTCACCCCCGTAGCCAGTTTTCAATCCAGGTACTTACCCTATGGTTTATGCTGACAGACTCTAGTTTGTACAGCAAGCATTTATGGGGAACTGTATCCAATGACTTTGCAAAATCTAGATACACCACATCTACAGGCCTTCCTTTATCTAGATGGCAACTTACTTCCTAATAGAAGGTTAGCAGATTGGTCTGGCGTAAACGAATCTTCACAAATCCATGCCGATTACTGCTAATGATACCGTTTTCATTGCTAAAATCTTGTATATAGTCCCTTATCATCCCCTCCAAGAGCTTAAAGACTATTGATGTTAGGCTAACAACTCTATAGTTCCCAGTGATATATCTTGACCCCTTCTTAAATATTGGTGCTACATTGGCTTTTCTCTAATCAGTTGGTACCATTCCAGTCAGTAGACTGTCGATAAAAATTTGGAACAATGGACTAGCTATCACTTGGCTGAGTTCCTTAAAGAACCTCGGTTGTAATCCATCTGGTCCCGGTGACTTATTAATGTTAAGTTTATCACGTCTATTTCTAATTCTGTCCTCTGCTAGCAATGAGGGTGCTCATGTGACGTGTTAATGAGATTAGTATTACAGTTACTGCACCCCCCTTTCTCTTATGAAGACTAAGGAGAAGAATAAATTCAAAACCTTTACCATCTCTCCATCTTTTGTAACCAGATTCACTTCCTCATCCTTTATTGGACCAATATGTTCTGACCTCCCTTTCTTACTATGTATATACTTATATCATTTCTCTGTTTTTTTTTTTTTTTTTACTCCCCTCCGCTATGTGCCTTTCACGTTCTATCTTAGCCAGCCTGATTGCACTCTTACATTTCTTATTGCATTCTTTGTAAAGTTGAAATGCTGACAATGACCCCTCAGCCTTGTATTTTTTAAGGCTTTTTTCTTTGCTTTTATATGCAATTGTACGTTGGAGTTAAGCCACCCAGGACTTTTGTTAGCTCTTTTGAATTTATTTTGCATTGGAATGCACTGGCCAATACCTTTATTTAATATGTTGTTAAAGCACTACCAATTTCCCTCTGTGTTCTTTGTTCCTAGGATTTTATCCCATTTAATATCTTCTAGCAAAGAGTGTAGTTCAGGGAAGTTGGCTCTTTAGAAATGCAGTGTTTTTGTATTCAGCAAAGTATTGAGCAAAGGCTGTTAATACTTATTGTACATGGGATTTTTTATATTTAATAAACTTGCAAAGATTTCAAACGTCTTTCATGTTGTCATTATGGGGTATCATTTGCAGAATTTTGAGGAAAATAATGAATTTAATCCATTTTGGAATAAGGCTCTAACATAATAAAATGTGGAAAGAGTGAAGAGCTGTGAATACTTCTCAGATGCACTGCAGACACACACATAAACAATAAAAAAAAAATATATTATATATATATATACACACACACACACACACACACACACACACATACATACATACATACATACATACATACACACTATACGAGCCTAACAAAATAGATAGAAATATAAATTACTTTAAAACAAGTTGATGATTTCTCATATTCTTTTTTTTAATAAAAGGGATAACTGACTTAGTATCCAGACAAAAGGCTCTTCTTATTTTTGGAGAGTGAAATTGTAGAGTTTCTTGGAGCTTTTTTCAGCCAACATGCTACCAATCACCTTCTTTTGCGCTTTTTTTTTTCCTTTCACTGCAAAAACGCTAATAAACTCCCAACGCTACTAAACGTTCTTGAACATTTCTAAACACTGCTAAAATGCTACCACAAAAATTACCAGCGTTTTTTCCAGCATTTTTTAGCTTAAAAAAAAAAAGGCTAGTGTGCATGGAGCCTAAAGATTTAGATATGATAATACTAAATATTCTCTATTTTAAAGTATACATTCCAGACAGCTCCTATAGTAAATTTAGCACATACCAAGTCTCAGTAAACCAACTACTGTAAACAACTGTATCATGTCAAATTTTGGAACTCGGATTTCAGGGTTTTGTATTTTGTTTTTTTTTTTTTGCTTTACATGTGTTGTGTCAAAATAGCAGGAGCACCAGTAAGAGCTTACTATTGATTTACCGCATGTCAGTTCTTAACAATGAACACATTACCCAATTATGTAGATAAATGTCCTAATTAATATTTTGCAAGCCACTACTAAAATATTGAGCTCAGTATGGTTAGTTGTAAGCACAGAGGGAGTCTCCAACAATACAATAAGAAAAAATGTCATGACTGCGCTATACCTAATAAACCTAAAAATATAATTAACCTCTTCCATGATGCAATAAATAAATTCATATACTACTTGTAGGTTAATTCATCAAAAAAAAAATCACCATTCCTAATTATTATTAAATAAATACTCAATACTCACAAGAACTGATTTAATAATATAAAGTGCATATTCTAAAGTATTCAGTGTCATAAAAACTACATAAAATATCTAAAGCATTAAGTACAATAAAAGTCCATCAGAGTGATAAGAGCTGGCGATTATTACCTCTGGTGAGTTGCTAGTTTGAAAGGTGGAGAACACAAAGTGCAAGCACTGTGGAATGAGAAGATCATACACTTGATTGAAGCACAAGCAACTTGGTTGATGGAATTTTTGGAATTTTGAGGACACTGGACACTTTAGAATATGCATTTTATATTATTTACTTAAAGTGGTTGTAAACCTAAATTTAAAACTTGTACCTATAGGCAAGCGTATAAGGCGGCTTACCTATAGGTACTGTAAATATCTCCTAAACGTGCGCCGCTTATGATATTTTTACCTTGTATTGCCCATCAGCACATGCGCTGTAAAGAAATGGCCCTCCATGCCTTTTCTTCACTAGCAACTACCGCGATTGGCGGCTCCCGGTCGCATGCGTGGGAGTGACGTCACACGACTCAGGCCAGTCACAGAGCTGGACACCGCGGCCCTGAAAGGAAGAGGAGCAGACATGGATGCAGCCTCCAGCGGGGACAGCGCGGGCTTCATTTGCAGTCAAGTGCCCCACAGTGGGCTAGTATGCAATGCATACTATCCCATTATATTTTTACTTTGCGGGGAACAAAATAGGAAGTAAAACCCATCAGAGTTTACTTCCTCTTTAATTCTTGAGAATATTGAGTATTTGATAATATTTATGAATTTTAAAGTACAGCGTGGTGACATTTTTTTCTTATAATTTTGGGAGCACGATTTGCTTTTAGTGACTGTTGATATAGATTATATATATGTATATGCATAGTGAATTTTTGCCTTTTACACATGGTGTATACATGTGTGAACATTCCAACAACACAATACATGGAGCAGAGAAAACATTTCTGTGTGGACTATGACAGACAAGTTGATTCCATTTAACCTTTATTTTTATTCTGTTATTTTTTTTGTTTTTTTAACTGCAGCAAAAGGGTAGATACAATCTGGTTAGTTGTAGATTTCTAGACATAAGTTGCATTCCTATAGTGTCTATAGCGATGCAAAACATTAAAAATAAGTGCCTATACGGTTTAAAATGCAGTAATACACTGGCTCACCCTACTCTGCACATGCTCAGTTGCTCTCCATTTTTTGCATTGTGCCGAAAATCAAAGCCACTAGAAGCCAATCTGCTGACAGCCTAAAGATTTACTCATGGGCGCTGGGCTTCAGCAAAATGGCAGCCTAGAGCAAGCTGAAACAGGAGCAATGCTGGAGGTGATTTACAGCAGACTTTCATTTTGATAGAATACTTATTAACATGGAATGCATGTTTCTTGCTAAAGAACATCATATTTTAACAAGTTATTGTTTTAAATAAGTGGTAGGGTCTTAAAGTCCAACTGAAGCTTTGTTAATTATATCCTGCACACAAGAGAGTCAGATTGCTGTTCAATAAAGAGTGCAGTGGTCCAAGCTTCCAGACCTGTGACACATCCCCTGCCTAGTACTCCAAGCAACAAGAGCACCTGTACTGTTGATTGAAATACTGGATTGGAGGTTACAGATTGCTAGAGACTCAGACCACCATGCTCTGCGCGAACCAGTTGTTTGACTCCCTAGTGTGCTGCTAGCTTGAACTGTAAAAGACTAAAAAAAAAAATGAATCCCTGGGTTTTTACCATTTATGCTGCATGACAACATTTTAGTAATAATTGATAAAGCTTCAACTGAGCTTTACAGGTTAAGAGTACTAGAAAGTAACTAGCAACTACTGGGCATTCAAACCTCTGTAATGAACTGCCTGCTCCCTGTTCATTCAGGCCGTACAAAGCCTTGCCAGTCACCAAATATTTCACCAGTGAAGTTGAATGAAAACTTGTAGAACACTGTGGATTACGTGTGTGTCAGCTAATGCTTATATACTTGCATAATCAGGAAAAGTCACTTACAATGAGCTCTGAATCTCTTCCCATAGATATTACTGTACGGTTTACTGTTCTCAGAAGTTTTTCCATGATAATCTGAACGTGACGTTGTGTTGGTCCCTATACATTAAAGAAAAAAAAAAACAAAAAAACAAAAAAAACAATGTTGATGCATATGTCTAGGCAAAATTAAAAAAAAAAAAAAGAAAAAATAATATATATATATATATATATATATATATATATATATATATATATATATATATAAGTATATTGTACATGTCTGCATAATATGTATGTTCACAAGTGTTTTTTCCCTTCATACAAGTTGCAAGTACAGAAAAATAACTGTTGATATGCCAGAAATATTCTCTAGAATGCCCCCACCTTGCTGTTTTACATGACAACACAGCTGCTTTAAATTCCTAAGCACTTGTGGTCAACTCTGCCTACATTTCTGATTGCTCACGAAGAACACAGATTTCTCCTTCTCCCCCCCCCCCCCCCCAATCATCTCCAAAACTCCTCCTAAGGAAGTTATCAGCTCACAAGATTTCTACAAAAATCAACAGGTATTTTTGAATGTATTAAACAGATGTATGCTTTTCAGAGTGTATCAAGCAGAAAAAGAAGTTCATTGTTTGGGTTTACATACCCTCTAATTATAGCAAAAGTCAGCATTAAGTATTAGGCCTCATACACACGGGCGTTTTATAATAAATAAGCAAAACGCCAGGTCCGACGTTTTTTAAAAATCTGCGTTTTTTTGCTGCGTTTTGCATCGGCGTTAGTGAGCGTCGGCGTCAATAGGCGTTTTTTAAAAAGAATCAGTCCTCTGCTATTTTTCAACCTAAAAACGTCGGCGTCAAAAAACGCTTGTTAACGCCGGTATGGCGTTAGCGGGCGTTAGTGAGCGTTTTGCCGATTGGCGTCAAAAAACGCCAAAACGCTACAGCTACAGAACGCGATGGTCCCGCGTTCTAAAAACAGCTCACTAACGCCGACGCCCTCTACTGCTCACTAACGCCGGCGTTTTTAGAAGGCCATTGAATAACATGGAGAGCTGCAAAAAACGGCTACAAACGCCAGCGTGCAAAACGCCCGTGTGTATGAGGTCTTAATGCTTTGATTGTTACAGTGTTTAACATTTTGTAGCTATAATTTTATTTACTCCATCTGAAAATACTTTGCCATTGCAAAATCAAATGCAAAAAAATTATTTTGTTACAATGCAGACCTGGCTATATATATATATATATATATATATATATACATATATATATATATATATATATATATATATATATATATGAAAGAAACAGTCACATTATACAATTGTACCTATTGTTTTAACCTATAAAGGAGTTCACATGTTCAGAAGCATATATAATAGATTAGAATATTTGATAACATCATATTTAACAGTATGACCTATGCACAGAAACAAATGAAACGTTCACTCATGTGGCCTAAAGCTGAGATGGCCTTCATCACAAGATTTAATTCTACCTGAAGCAGTTTTAGGGTAACACGTTAGTAGAGACTGCAGATAATTTATTGTTTTCAATTAGACAGACTCTGCCTAGAAAGCATACATAAATCAGCAATAAAATAAATGGCTGTCCCAAAATTAGCAGGAATTCCACTCTAAAGCTGGATACACACTATCAAATTTTCTGTAGATTTTTTTCCTTCAGATTTACCAAAAACATATAATATGAGGTCAAACCTTAGGAGTTTCATTTTGTATGTAATCAGGCAGACCCTTGCACTACATAGTTTTGGTAAATCTGAAGAAAATCTGACAACAAAAGTTGGATAGTGTGTATGGGGTCTTATACAGCTGACAATAGAACACTGTAAGCCTAAGACCCCATACACACTATATAACTTTTGTTGTCAGATTTCCTTTAGCTTTACCAAAACAATGTAGAGCAAGTGCCTGCCTGATTGCAACTCTTAAGGTTTGACCTCATATTATATGTTTTGGCAAATCTGAATGAAAAAATCTACAGAAAATTGTATAGTGCGTATCCAGCTTTAGGCTAGGTTCACACTATGTGCAGCACGGGGCACAGCAGGGGGTGCGATGTGTCCACGTTCATTTTTGCCTGAATTCAGACCTGAAACTGAGCCAAAAACACACAGGGCCCTTCAGCTGTGCGCTCTGCGGCCGCCCCAGAGATGTGTGAACCGGCTCAATTGAGAGACAGTCACACTCCTGGATGCGGGTTTCCCCGCATCCAATTTGCATCCATGTGAACACAGCCTTACACTGACATCTTGTCCTGGTGACAACTATTTTTTATTTGCCCTCACTTTCTGTTTCAGTGACAATGAGCAAAGAACATCAAAGAAAACTTGACAGAGGGTTATCACCCTTCCCCAACTAAAAACTGACACAGTTCTGGGTATGTAAGAAGCCTACTACCCCCACTGCTTATTATGCTTTTAGTTTATGCCTTCTATTATGTCACGACTGTGTACTATATTGGCAGGAGGAACCAAAGTGTGCAGCAGGGGGAGCAAGAATTTGACACTATTGTACAGCTGGCCTTTTGTACAAATTTTCTTTTAAAGAACACTTGTTGGATTTTCAAATTGTTGGAGGGTCCAAACTTGCATTGAAGGTGCAGGATGAAAGATTTTTGAATGAATACATTTCCAACAGTGAATATGGTACTATTGGATACAATTTGCCAAGTCACTGAATGTACTGATATCAATCTTCGCATGAACGTTCATCCAAAAATCTATTAGTATAAGGCCAGCTTTAAGTATATGTGAAACCTCACCTTGTAAAACAGCCCATTCAATTTAAAATAGAAATGAAAGGCAAACTGTTTGTGTGTATATACATTATATGTGTGTGTGTGTATGTACAGTGTACAGTATATATCGTTTCTACTTTTTTTTTTTTAAATAAGTGATATGAAGACCTCTGTTCTCAGCGGCATTAGGGGCTTGAAGAAGTGGAGGTGGAGAAACAGCATTTCACTGATCTCCCCAGTGAATGGCTGTGCTAGAGGGGCATGTCAGCACAAGTCTGAACACTTGAGTACAGGGAGGCTGTGCACCTAACACAGCCAGAAAACGCGAACACTCCTTAAAGGGAACCTGTCCACATAGAAATATAGGCACTGCCACTGCTGACGTGTTTTAGAAAACACAGGTTCTGGGGCGGTCATACTTTTTCACTACTGAGTAACTCGATGGCCAAAAACAAACATGCAGCCTGTGGCATATTGGGTCACCTGATTAGTATGCACTTCTCCCAGCTTTGTAACTCATTAGGTTGTACCTTCAGAAACAAGTTAGTAATGGAAGTTACCATAATAAAGACATCAGTTCCCTACAAATGTTCCAAGCAGCAAGAATGTAATGCAGAATAGTATGCTTATTTACTAACCACATCTTTTCTGTAAAGCACTTCCAAAATGTTGCTCAGCAGCTGACAACAGGCCTCAAGCTCCTCCTGTCTTTCCAAGTGATGCTTCAGCTGATCAGTCATCATGGGAAGGAGGATGTCTCTGCATTCTGAACACAATAAGGTTGTCATGTGAGGGTGGATGATCGATAACTAAGTATACTTAAAGAGTATCTAAACCCAAAGCAAAATGTATTTCCATCCAGTGATCTGGCCAGGAACACATTTCCTGTCTTAGGCAGTCTCCACTCTACTGAGACATGTTTGGATAGTAGAAACTGCCAATGTGGGCAGAGGGCAAACTGGGTATACATGCACATGAATTACCCTTTCCAAACAACTGAGGTGGATGGAGAAACCCTCCCAGCTACAGCATTGAATTCTGACAGCTATTTTTTTTTCTAGAGGGAATGGGGGGGGGGGGGGTAGTTTTGACAGGTGCCTCTCAATTTACCCTCTCTGCAAACAAACCTTCAGGGACACGTCACGGGTCCTAGTCCAGAGAGCGGCAGGACCATTCATAGGACACAGAACGGCACGCACATGCACAGTGGGCAGCCAGCTGTGAAGCCACAAGGAGTCACAGCCAGGCAACACATAGTTAACATGCAGGCGCTGGGGACCTGGAGAGAAGCCTGGTGAAGAAGGCACTGTGTTCTAAGACAGGTGAGTGTCTGTTTATTAAAAGTTTAGTTTTTGTATCTGCAGACATTTTTTTTTTTTTTTCAAACTCACTGAAGAACCGATTTAAAGATTGGTAAGCGGCAGTATGTAAAATTTATGCTTGCGGGTTTAGATACCTTTTAATGTGAACCAGTCATATCCAATTTAATAATACTGATTATGTACCTGTGATACTCTTCAAAGCAATCCCCAGCTGCAGCCCCTGGATTCTAGGCCCAGGCTGTATGCCAGGCCATAACGTCTGTACAAGCACCAATAAAAATGTTTACAAGGACACAGACACGGCTTTTAAGATTATCACAAGTATTTATACGTCATGTACATTTAAGCGGAGCAGATTTTAAGGATGGTTTAACATGTAGGTTCATCTTTTGCCTTATTTCTTACATATTAATAAGGCCGAACAGATAAGTAAGAGAAAATGGCATGCAATACATAAAATGCAATCATACATACAATAAAAGAAGTCAACCATTGACCTAAATTTGCCTTTGTTTTTAGACAAACTTTTAAAAAAAATAAAAATAAAGTATGAGTTTTGAACAATCATGTAATAGAAAAAGGATAGAGAAAATTATAGCTCGCAGTAATAGATGTGGAAGATGGGAGGTCTGAAAGGTCTACAAAAGAAGAGACAGGTGCTTGAACCTGTTGGCATCTATTCATTCAAACATAAAAGTTTTGGGTGATGCCCTTGTCTCAAGGCAACAATAGTCATCATCTGGAAAATTTCCTTGATTGGGGATAATCAGCAGACTACAGCATGCGTGCCAAGGTCACAGAATCTGATTCAATTGTTATCAGATTTAAAAAAAGGAAATCTCATAGTAGCCTACTCTGTTACTTTCATTTTAAACAGTTGAGTGAGATTTGCATCACACAAAATAGATACCTGTGAAGGGTAGCCTTAATGACAATATTAAAGCCATAAATAGCAGTACATCTGTTCATATGCGATTATTGCTAATTCACAATAATTAACACCAAAGTGATGAGTACTGAGAACAATATTAATCTCTATAAAGAGGCTAAATGCACATTCTGAAGTTGTGAGTTCTGAAGTTGTGAGTGATGCAATAGAGAGAAAATTTGAGAATATAAAAAAAAAAAAAAAAAATTCATCCTAGAAAATTCCAGATGAACTTATTACACGCTGAACAATTACCCACACACCAGGTTTTATTTTCAGTAAAAAAAGCATCTAGGTCTGCTTGCCATGCCCCAAAAAAAGGCCTTAAAAAGATGACCAAATTAAGGCAAACCAAGCTGGCCTTCCCAAGAGCAGATCAATTAATCAATATCTTAAACGCAGCCAAAAATGAAAGCAGACACCTCCACCTTCTCTTACCTTATGGTTCTCAAAAAAGAAATAAATCAAACACATAAAGGACCATGCAGCCTCTTTGAAACAGTAGGATAAGAAATTCAGGCAAACATGGTATTGCTGTTTGGACTACATAACTCTCAGGAATATGAAGCCACCCTTTCAAATGTCAGATCTACTTTTGCAAAATCTTAACCTCCCTTATACCCCTTTCCCTCCTCGTTCATCCTACAACGCTTTCTCCCATTTTCTTCAGTCTGCTTTGATCATTCCTTTACCCGCCCTGCCCTTCCAGTTAGTTTTCTGATCTTTACTGGTTTATTCTATTTTCTTCTACAGTTTCACTCACACAAAAAAGGAAACAGTGATGGGAAGTGCTTATATGAGAACCACTTCATAACTATAGTTCGATGAGACTACTTATCTGTAATCACTCTGGCCCTATGGCCGCATGGACAAGAAGAAATGTTTGGTAAACCTGATCCTGTTGTCCATTGTAAACTGCAAGAGGTCTCATGCCTATTGCAATACCATAGTACATTTGTGAAATATACTGTATACCTAGCCTTGTCTATGAAAAAATTCCCAAGAAAAAAAAAAAAAAAAGACAGTCAAAAACAAATCTTAAATGGTGGTTGTAAATTCTGACCTCTGGTCAATTTTTCCATAGAATAATAATGGAATAACCCACAAATTATTTTGGCTATGCATAAATGTTTGTTAAGTAACAGGCATTCCTGGCGCCCATATCTCAAGGCAACA
>BLSH010154595.1:574791-588489 GCA_018402905.1 Glandirana rugosa
GAGTAATTTGCGTGTATAATTACGATATCGGCGCAAACTACTCGTAGTCACAAAACTCGTTCACACTTGTTCGGGAAATATCCACAAACAAATGATTTTAATCTCTCACGTCTTAGACCACGTCGACACGTTCCATCGGTTAGTCGAAGATTGAAGTCGAACAGTTTCCTATTCAAGTAGAAAGGATCGTAAAATGTACAATGTGGATGTAACATGTAAAATGCTAGGAAAGATGAACTTATCCTTTGACAAGCTGAAGTTAGAAGCTGATTGGCTACCTTGCACAGCTGCACCAGATTCTGCACTCTCTAATTTTAGTAAACAAACACCTATAAAGGGCTTGTTCACACTTGCTCAAAACACTGATGCTCATCAAACGCGGCTATAGCATTAATATGTGCGTTTAATGAGCTTTAAAAAAAAAAAAAAAAAGCTTCCCCAAATGCCTTATGCGTGCGGTAGACATGCGTTTTTGACATGTTAAAACTGCATCACAAACGCCTATTAACTATAAAGTACTACCCCGCTGCAACATCATGCCAGTGCATTACCATAGACTTGAATGGAAGGAGTTGAAGTGCCTCAACTCCTTTCAAACTTGACATGAGGCTTCAATTTTAAAGCGAAGTGACTCTAACGCTTCATGTTTTTCTTTAAAAACACCCCTCAAACACCTGCTTTCAATGCCGGTGTGAACTAAGCCTTAGTCTTAAAGCAGACAAACAGCTAAATACGCAGAGGATATCCATATACTGTAAATGTTTACTGTCCTACCTGCTACCTGTCACACTGCAGTCAAGCTGGTGATGCGCTTTTAGTCGCTTTCAGTGATGCAATTTTCTATGTCACCTGGGAAATGACGTGGCATTATCTCCTCTGTCCTTATCTCCTCTGGTTGAACTAGATGGACCCAACTATGTAGCTATGCATGTCAAATCAGCGATTCAGAAAGCAGCAACGCTGAACCCGGAAGTTGCAGAGTGACTAGTAGAGGTGTGTAGAGCAAGAATAGCTGACCACAATAACAATCGTTTGGTGGGTAGGACAGTGTATATATTTCAACTGTGTATTAAATTAATTTAAATTCTCATTTTTATTTAGATGCCAGTCATAATTTTTAGTTAAAAGTCACAGTCTGATTTTCCAACAATAGTTTCTCTCTATTCTATGGCAGCATGGCTTGTATTTTAGAAGACACTGCAGGCATATGCACTTGACAAAAATTGAAGCATTGAATTGTGGGGGTTCAGGTTAACCATTATTTACTTTCTATTTCTGTAGTGCTTTTCTCCCTTGCACTCAAAAGCATATAAGCTTGGTGTTGGGGCCGATAAAAAGGTGAGACAGCCAAATTTCTTTAGAGTGGAGCCAATAAACCTATATACAGGTCTTTGGAGTGTGTGGGAAGATGTACTAAAATTGGTGCACTCAGAATCTGATGCATCTCTGCATGGTAGCCAATAATCTTCTAACTTCAGCTTGTTCAATTAACCGCTTACCGACCACCTCGTGTACATTTACTGTGGCAATTTGGCTCTGCTGCGCAGATCGACGTCTATAAACGGCGATCCATGCAGCCGCAGTTGCCCGCCGCACTCTGCGTGTGTGTGCCCGCGGGTCGGGCGGACTCCATGTCAGCCGGAGACCCGCAATCACCTTCTACAGAGATAGAATAGGGAACCGCCGATGTAAAAATCGCAGATCGCCGCCATTACTAGTAAAAAAAATTAAATTAAATTTAAAAAATCATAAAAATACCATAAATAAATTCTCATGGTTTGTAAACGCGGCAACTTTTGCGCAAACCGATCAATGTATGCCTATTGCGATTTTTTTTTTACCACAAATATGTAGAAGAATATATATCGGCCTAAACTGATGAATAAATTTGTTTTCTTATATTTTTTTTTGGATATGTATTATAGCAAAAAGTAAAAAATATTGTCTTTTTTTTTTTAAATTGTCGCTCCTTTTATGTTTATAGCGCAAAAAATAAAAAGTGCAGAGGTGATCAAATACCACCAAAAGAAAGCTATTTGTGGGAGTAATAGGACGTCAATTTTGTTTGGGTACAACATTGCACGACCGCGCAATTGGCAGTTAAAGTGACGCAGTGCCGAATCGCACAAAGTGCTATGGTCAGGAAGGGGGTAAATCCTTCCGGGGCTGAACTGGTTAAGCTTTGACAATAAAACCTGGAAGCTGGTTTTTATGCAGAACTGCACTCGATTTCGCACTCTCCAGTTTTAGTAAATCAACCCCACTATGTGAGAAAAGAAGCACAATACAAGAAGCTCACACACTTTTTTTTTTTTTTTTTTGGGTTGTCAGTTTTTTTCAGCGGAGCCAAATGAGGTTTGAATGGTACCGTCACAAACAAAAAAAGATCCTTCATCTTTTTAAATTAAACCAGAACTAGTAGAAGTGCTCATATTGACTTCTCCTTTAATGGTCTGACATCCCTCATTGGCATTTTCTACCTGTATTCTTCCAGGTGCCAGGCTGTGGCCATCCTTATTGGTTGGCATAGAATTATGTCATTCCTGCACATGCACAGGAGTTCAGTCATCTCAGAACCCACAGGCGTTCTTCCAAAGAAGACTGCGAGCAAGGCTGGTCCTTTTTTTTTTTTTTTTTTGCAGAAGAGACATTGCATTAGATCCACAAAAATAAACAACAGCCTCAATGCATGCACTTGCTGCTTGTTACACTGAAGATTTTAGGATAATGCGTTAATGTCAACGCATCGGTTTTATCTTCTCTGTTAATGAATCAGCATAAAGGATGCAGACTAGCATTTTTAAAAGGAGAGTTCAGCAATTGCAGTGTCCATATGATCACTGCACAGGTTTCCTGTAAATGAAGAAAACATCTATTTGCACTGACAAGTCTAATGTATTTTGCATTGCTAACATATTTTACATACAACAGATAGAGATGAGATCCCAAGGACGAAGTAAAAGAGAACTGCTTGTATTTCCTGGTTTAAGGTCAAAGCCTACATGTTCATAGCTCAACATGTACTCTGGGGTTGATTTACTAAAACTGGATGGTGCAAAACCTGCTGCATCTGTGCATGGTAGCCAATCCGCTTCTAACTTCTGCTTTTCAATTAACCACTTGAACCCCAGGTCTTTACTGGCACTTTTTGTTTAAATGTCTCAGTATATTTTGCTAAAAAATGTCATCATTTTCACCCAAACATTACTTTAGTATTAGTATTACTAAAGTATTCGTAACACAATATATTCTTTTATAGCAAAGAATTAGATTATAAATAAATAAATTATTATAGAATTATAGAATAAATTGGTGGGTTTTGCAATTTTTTTTTGTCACGTGCTATTTGTGTGCTGGTTATACAAACACTATTTTTGGGGGGAAAAAATTCCCTTTTCTTACATTTTAAAGTGATTGTAAAGGCAGAAGGTTTTTTATCTTAATGCATTCTATGTATTAAGATAAAAAAAAACCTGTGTGCAGCAGCCCTCAGCCTCCCCAATACAATGAGCCCCCTCTATCCAGCGATGTTGCATGACAGACTCGGCTGCCCGGGACTCTCCTCATTGGCTGAGACAGCAGCGGTGTGCCACTGGCTTCTGCTGCTGTCAAAGTCAATGAACCAATGAGGAGAGAGAGGGGATGGGCCTAGCCAGGGCTTCATGTCTGAATGGACACAGGGAGCTGCGGCTCGGTTCATGTCCCCCTAATAGCAAGCTGCTTGCTGTGGGGGCACTCATCAGGAGGGAGGGGCCAGGAGTGTCAGTGGGGAGATCTGGGCTGCTCTATGCAAAACCACTGCACAGGGCAGGTAAGTATGACATGTTTGTTATTTATGAGCTAAAAAAACGAAACTTTAGTATCACTTTAATCCAAAAAAACACAATGCATAACCCAATTTTTGGTAAAATATAGTAGATGTTATGCCAAGTAAATAGGTAAATAGATACCAACGGGGGGTGGGTCAGGGGCACATTGTTTTTTTATTTTAATTATTTATTTTATTTCTACAGTGTTGCTTTAACTTTTTTTTATTTTGATCACTTTTATTGCTTTCACAATGAATGTAAACATACCTTGTGACAGCAATAGGCATGTGACTGGTACAGTTTACGGAGAGATCTGGGGTCTTATGGTCCTTCCTCTGCCTTGAAAGCATTTGATTACACTAAGATCGGTATGATCAAATGCTTTTAATTTTTAAAAATTATGAAGTTTATATCTGAGTAAACTGGAAGTGACGCAAGGTCATTGCTTCCAGGTTACTCTATCAGAGCCGAACAAAGCCAAACCAGTGAAAGCAAAGGCTGATGGATCGTGACTCCTGATGGGATGGGAGATCCCGGTAGAGCCGCTGATGGCGGTGGTGGGGGGGTGACACGGCATCATCCTAGTAGAACTACTTAAAGTCTAGCAACGTAAGGGTACGTCGCTGCTCAGCAAAGAGTTAAGCTTTGACCAAAAAAAACCTGGAAGCTGGCTGCTTTCTCTGCAGAGCTGCACCAGATTTCACTCTCCAGATTTAGTAAATCAACCCCTATATGACCTGATCACCACACCTACTTTATTGCCAAAAGTATGTGAAAACCCTCCAAATTGTGTAAACAACTTTGCACTTTCAAGCTTGTAACAGTTTGCAGAAGGTCCTTTTCTGTAGCAGCATGACTGCCCCTGTGCACAAAGCCAGCTCCAAGAAGACATGGTCTGATGAATTTGGTGTGGAGGAACTTGAGAGTCCTGACTTCAACTGTATTGAACAGCTTGTTATGAATTAGAATGCTGATATAGCAAGCCAGGTTTTCTTGTTCAAAATTAGTATCCAACCTTGCAAATGCCCTTCAGGCTGAATATGCACAAATTAATACAGACACACAAAGTGACTGGAGGGGTGGACACCAAAGTAATGCCCATGGGTTTTGAAATGTCCAACAAGCTCACAAAGGTATAATAGTGAAGCATTCACCAACGTCTGGTAATTTACTATAGGGTAAAATAATCTGCAAATGTGAAATCTGCAAATCATACAATAACAGGGACTAAGTCAAGCACCTGAATGTATTTATTTATGTACCTTAACTATAACAGTTTGATCGGTCTGACTGCTTGTCATCTTATTGATTGATTCGAACAGCTGCCGCAAAGATTCCATGAATTCAGCCTCTCCTTTGTTTTCATACAGTCTAATGGGGGAAAAAAAAAAAGAAACCTTAGCTTGAAACATAGGTAAAAATGTTTTTCTGAAATTACAGAATGCTCCATGTCAAAGGCAGAGAGAAAGATATCACTGTAGGAGTCTGTACATACAGGTGTGTTAGGGCCTGTGTGCATAGGCACTTATTTGCACCAGATCAGTTTTTTGTTTCCTCGTGCAAGTCAATGATCATGCAAAACTAGCTCAAACCGGCTCAGAGTTCATCTTAAAGTGCTTATAACATTCTACTGAGCTGCTTCAAGCCTGCAGCATGCTTTCAGCTGCATTCATCTTACCTAACACAAGCTCTTTAAAGGGAAACCCCACTTTCATGGGAAAAAAGCAAATAAAAATATATATATATCATATACACGATTGTGACACAAGTCATATTGTAACTGAATGTTATTAAAAATCACCTTTCCTTTTCAATTTGCAGCACTGTCATTTTCTGTAAAATGCAATATGGCTACCTGGAGGTGTTCTGAACGCCCCCCAGAAATGTCTATTCCTGCTTGTGCGATTGGCTCACTGTTTTTCCCAGTAGTCTGCACTATAGGTGTACATAGCCTATTGCATTAGGGTATGCACCCCAAAGCTCAAACACATACGCCTTTCTCAGGGGGCAGAGAATGAATGGGAAGTGCTCTGTGTTGAGTGGCTTCGTTCAGTCACAAACTGAAGCACAGTAAACACAATTTGCTGTGCTTCAGTTACGAATGAACACAGTGAGCGAGTTAATTTAGAAAAGGAAGGGGCCGGTAAATTCCATATTTACTAGCCCCTTCCCACGCCCTCTACTCTGTAACATCCCCCGCAGCAGCCAGGGGGAGAGGAGGGAAGCCAGCAGCATTGTGGGGCAAACATGGGGGGGCAAGCCCAGGCAGTAGGGGGAATCGGCACCCTTACACGTAAGGGTTAGGGTGAGCCCAGGCACATCTGGAAAACCCCCTGTGCACACCTATAGTCTGCACCAAGATGCAAGTCAGATTTAGGCATTCCCTGCAACAAATGTTTCATTTTGGTGATACTCCCAAAGGGAAATCACATCTAAAGGGACACAGACCCTACCATTTCCCTTACTAGAACCCTGCAACCACAGGCAAGTATTTAAAAAAATGCTTCTTCAGCACATATGTAGACATTACCTAAGTGTAAATAATCTTATCAATGTGTATTAAAGTCCAATTCCGGGCTGAAAAACCAACCAAACAAGTAATTTGTGTTTTTTTTTTTTTTTTAAGACAATGTGTACACGTATCTTTTCTTCGCCCAACTACAACCAGCCCAAGTCTGCTGTCTAGTAACAATGTCACAGATCCTCTTATCCTGGTGGTAGAAAGTCCTGGGTGCTACAAGGAATAGCGCTCAGGTAATGTGAGCTACTGCTACTTTCTACTGTGAGCCAAGAGTGACTTAATGAATGCATCTCTAGGGGGTAGGTCTGTGATGCTCTGGGTTGACAGCAGATGGTTCAATGTCATGTGGCAACATTCAACCCATAAGAGGGCTAGATCACAGATCAGTCATTTAACAGGGGACAGTGCCAAGGTTGGGATCATTTACAAGGACTGCTGTGCCTCTGAAAAGCGATCCGCAGTTGAAATGCTTTTCAGTGGCATATGACATACATTGTGGAGGCATAAAGTCACCCCCTCACCACCAGTTCTAAGCCTGTAAATGCAGCAACACCACTCCGTATACCATATGCATTGGTAGTGCGCAAAAGACAAAACAAGGGGTTTAATTGCTGCTGTGCTCATAAAGCATGCATTGCAGCTATGGAATGTACACCCAGCGAAAGCTCATTTTCTGACTTTAAAGACTAACTCCACTTTAAAGGGTAACTCTACTTTCATGGGAAAAATAGCATATTAAAAAAAATTATAGCATATACAATTGCGACACAAGTCATATTGTATTTGAAGTTTATTAAAAATGACCTTTTCTTTTCAATCTGCAGCTCTGTAATTTGCTGTACATGCAATGCAATATGGCTACCTGGAGGTGTTCTGTACACAGATGGTGTACAGAACGCCTCCCAGAAACATAATTTCCTGCTTGTGTGATTGGCTCACTGATTTTCCCAGAAGTCTGCCTAAGATACAAAAAAAGGGGGAGAACCGAGGGGAAGAGGGAAGAAACACAACCCCATCAGAAAAAAAAAAGCGGTCAAAGGAACACGGTTAGTGAAAAAGATATGAAATATATATTTATTTATTAATCAATGGACAGGCAATACAAAAACACACATGGGATCAGGGAAGAACTTAAACCAAAAAATAAAACAATTTAAAAAGACAACGTTGTCTAGGACAGGGAGGGAAATAGCAGCTGCTCACACATCTCCACAACATATACACCGGACACACTGATTCACACGTGACTACAAAGCAGTCTCATGAAAAATCCTTAGTGCTATCCGGGTGATTGGATGCGGCTAAGCTGGGAAGGTAGGAAGTGTGCAGGATGGAAAACAGTCACTAAATGTATGATGCTGACGACATATAAATGAAAAAACAAGTCAGTCCCAGGAAACAAGGATAATGTGGCTCTCCAGTGGCAGAGGAACAATATGGCCTAGGGTAGGTCCCACACGGCACAGTGGTGTAAAGGACTGCATAAGGTGGGGAGTAAAGCAACCACACTCTCACCAGTAAGGCACAACGTGGGTGTCCCATCAGTCCATAGTTGATAAGGAACAGGACAGAGGACAGAGCACCTTAGCCAACAGTTCCTTCACAAGGATCACTAGGATCACTTCAAGCGTTCGTACCCTTTAAATGCCACTTCAGCCATAAGGACATGACATAGGTAAGTCTTGGTATAAAACAACCTCACCATCCAAACTTGACTACCCAACGTAGCTCCTTAAAAGTACCACAATGGGAATAGCCATGGACAGTGGTTGGCGCTGATGGCTAAGCACCGCGCAAGCAGGATCGACCCGATCGGTCGTCAGTGATTCACTCCACGGGACAAGTCACATGGATACGGGCCGTCATCAGTGACTCACTTCCGCCCTTCCAGGATACCCTCCCACGTCACGCGCGTGATGACGCACCACTGACGCGTTTCATTGGCTAATCGCCAATTTCCTCAGAGCTCGACGGCCCATATCCATGTGATTTGTCCCGTGGAGTGAATCACTGACGACCGATCGGGTCGATCCTGCTTGCGCGGTGCTTAGCCATCAGCGCCAACCACTGTCCTTGGCTATTCCCATTGTGGGACTTTTGAGGAGCTACGTTCGGTAGTCAAGTTTGGATGGTGAGGTTATTTTATACCAAGACTTACCTATGTCATGTCCTTATGGCTGAAGTGGCGTTTAAAGGGTACGAACGCTTGAAGTGATCCTTGTGAAGGAACTGTTGGCTAAGGTGCTCTGTCCTCCTTCCCTATCACCTATGGACTGATGGGACACCCATGTTGTGCCTTACTGGTGAGAGTGTGGTTGTTTTACTCCCCACCTTATGCAGTCCTTTACTCCACTGTGCCATGTGGGACCTACCCTAGGCCATATTGTTCCTCCGCCACTGGAGAGCCACAATATCCTTGTTTCCTGGGACTGACTTGTTTTTTCATTTATAGGTCCTCTGCATCATCCATTTAGTGACTATTTTCCATCCTGCACACTTCCTACCTTCCCAGCTTAGCCACATCCAATCACCCGGATAGCACTAAGGATTTTTCATGAGACTGCTTTGTAGTCACGTGTGAATCAGTGTGTCCGGTGTATATGTTGTGGAGATGTGTGAGCAGCTGCCATTTCCCTCCCTGTCCTAGACAACGTTGTCTTTTTTAAATTGTTTTATATTTTGGTTTAAGTTCTTCCCTGATCCCATGTGTTTTTTTGTATTGCCTGTCCATCGATTAATAAATAAATATATATTTCATATCTTTTTCACTAACCGTGTTCCTTGGACCGCTTTTTTTTCCGATGGGGTTGTGTTTCTTCCCTCTTCCCCTCGGTTCTCGCCCTTTTTTTGTCTTTATGCATTGGTCACTGGTCTGCACTGGGGTTACCTGTGTCACCTAGTGATTTAGTGATTATGCCTGAGTGGCTCCTTCTGGACAGCCTTTTTTGTACATTTGAGGCTTAGTTGTAGTTGATTCGGGTTGGTTCTCCCCCCTTTTTTCCTTTGTGCCTAAGATAAGAGTCAAATTTTTGGCATCCTCTAGGATGCAGGTCCTGCAGTTTTCTCCATTGGAGCTTTACAGCTGCTGCAGCAGCTGATTAATTATAAAACCACTCCCATTACGCTCACTCACTACAGAGGCACAGAGGAACAAACAGGGATTTCTTCAGAATAACAAAAGGTAGGAATCTGCAACAAAGTGCGTTTAAATCCTTGTAACGTACACGGATCACCCAAAGGGGAATGTTTTTTTCTCAACAAAAGTGGAGTTACGCTTTAAAGTCAGAAAGTCAAACAATCCCATCTGGATGATCAATGTGCGTTGCAAGGATTTTTAACAAACTTTTCTGCAGATTACTGTCTGTTTCTGCTCTGAAGAAATAATTGTTTGTTTGACTGTGTCTTTTGCATACTGATTCTATATAGGAGTGACTGACTGGTTCATTATAGTCAGCTAGTGCATACTCTGTGTTCTAATGAGAAAATATGCAGTGTTTGCATTCTTTCAGAAGTAATTAACCCTTAGGCTGGCCATACATCATACAATTTTCCTTTAGATTTACCAAAACCACAAAATATGGGGTTAAACCTAAACAAATTTAATTTGTATGCAATCCAGTAGGCCCTTGCACTACATAGCTGAAGCTAAATCTAAATGTATGTATAATGTATGGCCAGCTTTAGGATGAATGACATTTTTGCTGCAGGAAATGGCTAAAATCTAACTTGTATCTTAGGCTGGCCATACATGTTAGATTTTCTGTCCAATTTTCTTTAGATTTACCTTTAACTATGTAGTACAAGGGCCTGCCTAACTGGATAAAATTGATAGTGTTGTTTAGTTTTGACCTCATATTATATGGTTTATGGTGAATCTAAAGAAAATTGGACAGAAAATCTAACATGTATGGCCAGCCTAAGTGCAGACTTATGGGAAAATCAGTGAGCCAATCACACAAGCAAGAACTGACATCTGTGGAGGCACGCTGTGCTCCAATGGTGTACAGAACACCTCTTGGTTGCCATTTTGCATTGAATTTCACAGAAAAGTACAAACTGCAGATTGAACTGGAAAGGTAATTTTTAATAATAGAATACAATATGGCTTGTATATGCTATATTACATTGTATTTGCTATATTAAATTGTATTTGCTTTATTTTTTTTACATGAAAGAGGAGTTACACTTTAACTTTGTGCATGGCAATACATTTTTTACACTTATTTAACATGGAGTTGAGCTTTAGCATATACTAACCATATACATAGTGGTAGTTATTCTAGTACTCAGATTTAATATTAATAGAATACAAAACTATCTCTGCAGTAATGATCGGTAGCAGTAGGCCATGTGATCTAGGTTGCCTAGGTGAGGGGCTCAGGAACAGCCATAGCAACAAATCAAGAGGATAGATTATTCAGCGATATTGCAAGTAAAAATAAAAAATCTGAATAACAAAAAATTGAAAATTTCAGGTAAAGGATAAAAACTTACTGGATAAATAAAATTCTTGAGCGAACAATGAATTTAAAGATATATTCCAGCGCCTTCATTACTTTAAATACTTGGTCTGTGATACCGGGTTTATCTGCATTATCCACGTAGTTTTTTAGCACTTTTGTCAGTTTTCTGAAACATAGGTAAATTTAAACATTTAAAATGTTGATCATATGGACAGTGAATGAGTGCAGAAAGTAGAGAAAAGGGACAGACACTCCAAAACTTGACAGTAAGTGATAGAAAGAGAAAAACAATATTCAAACACAAATAACAAAAAAAGAGATTCTGGTTGCAGCTACACTTAGGGCTAGTTTACACTTGCTTCTAAGCAGGGTGTCAGACAGGTATTGTTAAAGCTCCCTTAACGCCAGTCAACGCTCCACGTCACTAAATAAAAAGGTTGCCTTACAGTCCTGTTTACACCTTGCGTTGGCTTAGCTGCGATTCAGCTTTGCGTCAAAAATTATACAACATGTAGCTTTAGCCAGGCTTCAAAGCCTCTCCAACGCCTCCATAAAAGTCTATGACAAAGCTTGTTTGAAGCTCGCTTGAAGCATCTGCGGCTTTTCAGAGGCTGTAATTCAGCTTTAGCCTGGCTTTGTTTTGGAGAAATTGCAGGTGTGAGATATCAACAAACACACAGGGCGTTTACCAAGCTTCAACAAGGCTTCAAAAGTGCATCACTGAAGCCTCGTCAAAGCCTTGTTGAAGCCCCTTAGAAGCACTGCCGAAGCCTCAAAAACACATCATAAAAGCTTGTTGAAGCTGTATGAGCTTTAATGAGCGTTGAAGCTGACGCAAGTGTAAACTAGCCAGACAACTAAACGCCAAGAGATTGAGGCACCATCAGGCAGACCTTGCTAAAACCAAAAAAGAGCCAAATGTGGCCATTTACATTCCTGACAAATAAGCCCTTAAAGGGCACCTGACCTCAGTTTTAAATACCATCACTGTAATTGTCTAGAGAGTGGTTGAGGTTTCTATGACAGTGTGCAAAATTCCTTTTCACTTGGGTATACAAAAATTGGAGCCTCACAGTCTATCTTCACGAGATGTGATTTGGGTATGGCCTAGTAGCAATTTATCTGCAAGGTGTATGGAAGTAAATGCATATACAAAGGGACGACAGGTAGCCCAGGCTAAGGTATAGGTCAGTGGTCTGACCTAGAGCCCAAACTGCAGCCCTTCGCTTGCCTTTATCCAACCCTTGGGGCACTATTTATGTCACTGACACCAACAACTGAGCATCATTCCTGCCACTAGCAGCAATGATGGGGGCACCATTCCTCCCACTGACATCAATGGTGGGGCACTATTCCTCCCACTGACACCAATGGTGGGGCACTATTCCTCCCACTGACACCAATGGTGGGGCACTATTCCTCACACTCACACCAATGGCGGGGCACTATTTATGTCACTGACACCAACAACTGAGCATCATTCCTGCCACTGACACCAATGATGGGGCACTATTCCGCCCACTGACACCAATGGTGGAGCATTATTCCTCCCACTGACACCGATGGTGGAGCATTATTCCTCCCACTGACACCAATGGTGAAGCATTATTTCTCCCACTGACACCAATGGTGAAGCATTATTCCTCCCACTGACATCAATTGGTGGAGCATTATTCCTTCCATTGACACCAATGGTGGAGCATTATTCCTTCCACTGACACCAATGGCGGAGCACTATTTCGCCCTCACTGACACAAATGATGGGGCACTATTCCTCCCACTGACACCAATATCTGGATACTGTTCCTCCCACTGACACCAATAATGGGGCACGAATCCTCTCATGAACACCAATAATGGGGCACTGTTACCGATGCCAGGACATTTTCTACCCCCACTGGCCACATTTTGGCCCCTCTAAAGTCTGAAGGATAGTAAACTGTGCCTTTGCTTAAAAAGTCAGGAGACCCCTGCCCTAGGTAGATGTTTAATTTTAACATTTAACATGTCTGACAAGTTTGTTTTATGTTCATTCTTAACAATTACTTATTTCACCTAAACACCTGAAGATTGCTGTGCAGAATCAAAAGCTTTAGGAACCATAAGCAGAAAGGGAGGCTTGGGACTATTAGGTAGATCTACCAAAAGAGGCAACACACTGTCCTAAAAAAACATTTAGGCATAAAATCCGGTTTTAAACATGCTGCATGTGTGTGCGTTCTCAGGAAGGGCTCTCTAACCCGCTTTGAATATTAAAAGGTAAATGCAAAACAACAATTTTGCTGATTTTCATTAGGAAGGATTAAGCATCTATTTGCATGCATTAAATAGGTCAGAAATCAGTGATGAATGTATAAACCCCAGGCACTGAGAGTTTAACAGCGTTCTGAGTTGCCTTGCAGTGAGTGCACAGTGTCACTACTGATCTGATAATGTAGAGATTAAACCTACGTGTAAGCTAAGGTTGCACTGAAATGTTTCTTTATGTAGGTCTCCAAGACGGGATTGAAGTGCTGAAACTTGCGATCGGCAATCAGGCCAATAATAAATACCTGAAAAATGAGGAGAAAAAAGGGTTACTCGTTAAATATGCATACATGTAGAAGGCAGCTTCCACCTTTTCTCTCACACGTACAAATGCCTGAAGCATGGGATACACTTCTGGAAGAGAATATTTCAACAGGAAAAGTGAACAGGGATGAGACCATGGTCACAAACCAAACAGAATTATCCAACATTCATACATATACATTACTGGATTAACTATTAATGCCTGTTTTTAAGCGTATACTCTAGTAAAGTACTTGCAAAGGGCTTTTGTTTGTCATCCTGGAAATGTTATCAGTATACCAAGCCAGTCTCCGATTCCGTAAGTTGAGGATTCTCACTCTACATTTCTCTGTAG
>BLSH010154595.1:608969-622059 GCA_018402905.1 Glandirana rugosa
CCAGTTACGGAACCTGCTCCATACTTTTGTAATCTATAAAGTGCTTTTGAACTCGCACTAGTAGTGTGATAATTCTCTAAACACCGACTAAGTCTCGTGTCTGACCAAACACGTCTATTTCCGTGTAACTTCTTCTAAAGACGGTCTAGGTACGTAACCTAGTTCTCTCGTCGACGATTTTGTGGTAATGTATCGTCGTTTGTCTATAAACTTCGACGACAACGGAGACCTCAGGGTGCCTGTAGTTCCACATCTCAGGAGGTCTCAGAACGTTGACACGTATTTGGAAGGTAAGACGGTGGTGATTGGTTACGAGTGTTCGTTCTTGATCCAATGCATGGATCTGGCAGAAATCTTCTTCAATGTGCCTTTATCTGCACAAACCAGTCTGTGCTCTGAATCAGCCACAAATCTCTTAATAGTGTGATGATCACGCTCAAGTTTTCGTGAAATATCTAATGTTTTCATACCTCGTCCAAGGCATTGACCTACTTCACACTTTTTGGAAGCAGAGAGATCCTTTTTCTTCCCCATATTGCTTGAAAATGGTACTCTGCTTAATAATGTGGAACACCCTCCTTTAGAAGTTTTTCCTTTAATTGGGCTCACCTGGCAATCAAATTATCGCTGGTGTCTGGAATTGTTTTCAGTGATCAAAAGAGCCCTGAGACACAATGCCATCCATGAGTTAAATTGAAAAACAAAATATTTAATCTTTGTGACACTGAAATATAATTTGCATAATAATTTGGAACATGGTGTAAAGAGTGCCTAAAATGTGCTGCATGAGAATCTTGATGTGTCTACTTTATGCATGCACATGCACTGCTTTGACTTGAATTGGTGACCGCTTCACCCAAAACTTGGTGTTCAAAAATTTTCAGGAGCAATTCAAGACAGCATACAGACATAAGACAGCATATCTTCACTATTTTGCGTTCAGATACATTAACGTATGTTGTACATTACAATGACTCCAGTGGACTACACATCATACATTACAGTAACTAGTAAAGGCCTTCCTTCAGGCACGGGTCTCCCTAAAGTTTCTTACAAGAGATGCTTTCAAAAAAATTACATTTCACATAGCAAAAAAAAAAAAAAAAAGTACAGACAATGGTGAAAAGACTGGGAATTACCTTAACAACTTCTCCTCCATCAACATTCATTAACTGGCATAAATTCTGCTGCAGTAAGTTTGTATTCGATCGCCACTTTAAGAGACCCAACAAATCCACTAAAAGAAAGGAAACATACTTCACTTAGCAAAGCATTAAAATTGTTAAAAAGGGACCTGAATTTTAACAGTCAGTCCTATTTACAATTGTGCTGGTTTACTTGTAAAATTAAAGCGGAACTTTAATCATTTTTTTATCTTTCCATCTATTAAATCCTCTGCACGTGTTGTTTTAACTTTGGCTGGTAAAACTTTTTTTTCTGCCAGTAAATACCTTATACAGCCCACTTCCTGTTTTTTGTCTGGTCATTAGCCCGGACTTATGACATCATGCACAGCTCTCTCTCTCACTCTCGTGAGAGTTTGCCAGGAAGGTGGGGGGGGGGGGGGAGTGAGCGAGCCATAAGAGGGCCGATGAGAGCTGCAGAGCTGGAGGTGTGCCTTTGTGTAAATCCAGGAAGTGAACAGGCAACAGCTTCAGCTGTCCACAGTTAAAATGATTGCAGCCAGACTTAGTGGAGGGAGATTTCTGAAGAATATTTGGCAAGTACAGAATGACAGTATATATAAAATAATATGCAAAGTGGTTGGAGGGAAGCTTCAGATTGGCAAAGCTATTTTTAATACAAATTATGTGAGCAGACTGCAGTTCCTCGTTAAGGTATTTTGTTGCTTATTTATACTCCTTTTAAAAAAATCTGTCATTCATGAGACAAACATGAAGGCTGGCATTGCTGAGCTCGCCTGAAAATGCTAGTTTCTTGACTGACATAAAAGATATATGTATAGTTGCGCTTGTACATAAAGCAAACAATCATATCCTGAAAAGAATCATAAAAATAGTGCGTAAACCAAATCAACATGTGTTAAAGTCCAAAACACAAGGTGAAAAAATTATATCTGTGCTTTCAAATGAAATAAATGTATTGTCCCAAGTGGTTTGATTGAAGAAAAACATCCAAACTATGTGTAAATAATGTCCTTATAAGTGTCCAAAATCGTGAACCGTGCACTCCACACAACACCAGAACGTGAAAATCTTCCACCAGGAAAAAAGATGGGTCCTTACCAGATCCCCTGGACCCCTTGTTATAGGGGGTCAGGGGGAGCTTTGTGGATATAAACCTCCACAAGGTTGCCACGGTCCGCTCTCTGGGGTTTTTCAATCACCAGGGGTCATCACCGTCACTCCGGGCATGCCCCGGCAGACGTCCTTTGGAGACTAAATCGATAGGGCGGAAGTGCTGTCTCACATCCACCGCTGTTTGTTCTACCACGCTAGCTGTGACAATTGATGATTACACGCGCTGTTTATCTGGATGTTTGTAAGTGCAATATTTTATTAAATTTTACACGTTTTTAAGACAATATTACACTATGTATGGTTCATTATTTCTTTGAGTGACAGTGATGACCCCTGGTGATTGAAAAACCCCAGAGAGCGGACCGTGGCAACCTTGTGGAGGTTTATATCCACAAAGCTCCCCCTGACCCCCTATAACAAGGGGTCCAGGGGATCTGGTAAGGACCCATCTTTTTTCCTGGTGGAAGATTTTCACGTTCTGGTGTTGTGTGGAGTGCACGGTTCACGATTTTGGACACTTATAAGGACATTATTATTTACACATAGTTTGGATGTTTTTCTTCAATCAAACCACTTGGGACAATACATTTATTTCATTTGAAAGCACAGATATAATTTTTTCACCTTGTGTTTTGGACTTTAACACATGTTGATTTGGTTTACGTACTATTTTTATGATTCTTTTCAGGATATGATTGTTTGCTTTATGTACAAGCGCAACTATACATATATCTTTTCTGTTACTGTGGGTGCTGGTATTTACACTTTTTTAGTTGCAGCTGTATATTAATTTGGGATCACATAGGGTGAGCGCAATCTATTACATACACTTTTTCTTGACTGACATGCTAGCCCTTTGGCTTAAAAAAATCAATCACCCATAATAATTATGCAAATTAGAACCTATGACCTTATTAATTGGCATACGTGTTCCAGGTCAGTTACCCAAAGTACAGGCAACCAGCGTGTCTCCAAGGGGTCATCACTTTCATTCTCCATAGTTATCTCATGACAGGTTTCTTTTAACTATGGGGTTCTGTTACTTTCGGGTCAGCTTTGCCAGCTTTGGTTATGTGTTAGCTCACTGCATTGCATTACCATTTGTCATAAAAGTTAGTATCTTACAGCTAGGATTTTGTTTTTTTACCAAGTTCATTGGTAGACCCAAAGGTTTTTTTCCCAGGCTAAATTAAGTTTAGATTCAATATGACTTCTGCTTGTGGTCTCTCCTTACAGTGACAGAGAGAGGAACTTGCCTTCATCATCACCCTCAAACAGAAGCTACATCCACATCCCACTGTCATTGTTATGTATGTTTGTATGGTGCTCCGAGTTCAGCCTTTTAGTCTTGACATCTAATATGAACAACCAGGATAGCAAGAAAACTAATTATGGGAAAATTCTTCTGTGATAGAGTTGCATTTTGCCTTTGAAAGTGACACTGTACTACCAGTTACAATGATTGAACTATGATACAAGATGTGACTTGAAGGTGTTACCGCAAATTAATTCTGAAATCCTTGTTGCAAATAAACGGGAAAGAGGTAAAATGTGGACACGTACCGTATTATACTCTGGAAGTCCTCTAATGTAAAAATCTGCAATTTAGCTAAAACCCAACATTACAGCAGACAGTAAGAAGACCCCACGATCTTCCTAAACAAAGGCCCACTTACCGTTCTGTGTGAGTTTAGTTGAACAGACAAGGGTTGATATTTGGAAGGAGTCTTTGCTGATGGTACAACAGCCTAAATTCTGCATGCTCTTCCCAAGAGATGCGTGTCCTTTCTCTTCCAGTTCGATCTTGGTTGCAGGGAGGCCAAGGTATGTTGATGCATCTTCAAGCTTCTTTGCCTCTGCCTTTTTGCAAAAAGAAAATGAAAATCACTATGTGCAATTTGGAAATGAAATGCAGACACATAAATATCCAAACAAAAATGCAGTTAAGTTTCTTAGGTCAAAATTGAACACACAGGCCGTTTCTCACAAAGCATAAGCAGTAGGAAATGGCCAATTATAAAATGTTCTTTAAAAAGCAGAACATTTATTAAGAGAACAAGAGATCTTCAAAAACATAAACAAATAACTTATACACAGTGAAAAGCAGCCAGCATACCTCCATTTCTAAGACCAATGCCCTTAATTGCAATAATAATTTAATTCCCAAGTTGTGATTCATGCATTTGTTCTACCAATCAGAGATATCAAATTAAATGTTAAAATACATTTTCAGTAATTCTGAAAAACAACTACTATGATGAACACAGGTATAAATGACAAACCTATTTTTATATTAAGTAGTGATATTTTATTATGTAAACAGCTTTCTCTGCAGAGCAGTATGAGAAATACCTTAAAATTAATCGTTGGCAGACATTTCCTGAGTGCCAAGTAAGGGGCCGGCATTTCGGTGTGCAGCTTGGGGGTCAAAGACAACCATCTCACAAACCTCACCGAAAGGAATGCCTCTTTATTTTATTCTGATTCAAAGACCTTTCTTTATAATGGCACACAAACTTGGTTGTTCCAGTATGAAGTTATAATACATTTGGAGTCATTTACAGCCCACTATCATTATAAACCTTCATACCATTTTCCCACAACCTAGGCAGACCAGCACAGGGGAGTATTTTATATGTGGCAGGCTCAACCACTTCATTGTAGAGGATACCAACCTCTTCCACAAGCTGCTTATATACAAAGCAGAACAAGTATGACATGGAGGCTTGCCGTGGAATAAGTTTACCCTGGGAGTATTCCATTGAGTTCTGGAATTTTATTATTAACTGCTATTACTCAGCTATTTACAATTCAGATTCAGAACACTATTAATCCCAAAAAGAAATGTATATACAGTTTACAGTAAACGCGTCCTTACACTAAAAATACAAAACAAGTGACTACACTGCAATGCAAGCACCTGGTGGTGCTTATATACCACCCCATCCTTTTAGCACCATGGGAGACCAGAATCCCCAAGGAGCAGTATGCGTATTTTGACACCTCCTGATAATGTCCAGAGGTTGCTCACCCCTATTGACTTTCCCTATTGGCCACGAAGGCCATACATTATAGGACCTAGCCAATAGGAATGTGCAGAAGGGTGTAGCCCAGTTCTTGACACCATCAGAATGTGTCAACATTTTCTTATGAGGCCTGGATGTAAAAAAAAATGTACTACAGGAGTAATTTAAAGCACAGTTCCACCCAGACATTTTTTTTTACATCATTCAAGTCCTTTGCCTATATAGATTTACCTTTACCTGAAGGGAAAAAAATATATATATTCACCCTAAGTCGCTTGTTGTAAGGTGGTCCCTATAATCTGCCCCTATTTGGTGCTAGGCTCTTTTTCACTTCCTGCTTCCCCTGGCCTCCTGGGAGATGCGACTCATTTCCCAGGAGTCAGTGGGCTTCCCTGTACTGTAAAATCATGTTATTTCCAGACAGGAAATGACGCGATTTAAGGTGGACCGAGATCAAGGAGTGCATGATGGTTACCCACCATGCACTTCTTTCAGGCAGAGATGCCAGGAGACCCAGGATGGGCTTCAGGTGCCCTCACCTAAAATGGAAAAGTCCAGCAGTGAGAGAAATGAAATTGTGAGTAAAAGTACACGTAATTACTAGGTGGTCTGAGAGTAAGGAAACAAAAGGTTTTAGTATTAAAAGAGTGGATGCCAAAAAAAAAAAAAAAACTATTTCTGTGTGGAACTCCGCTTTAAAGTATTTCTTCACAAATGGCAATCTTACCACGAACTAAAAGAGACAAGTGCTTCAAACTGACTGAGTATCATTATGAAGCAGATTAGCTGCCATGTGTAACACGGTCCGTTCTAATTTCAGTCAAGGCATCCCTGTGTAATAGGATGATCTTTGTCAGGTCAAAAAAAAAAAAAATAATATATATATATATATATATATATATATATATATATACACACACACACGTCTCAAGTTATGGCTTTCTTCAAACATCCTTCCATGAGCATGCCATGTTCCAATGAGGGAAAATTCAAACTATCTAACATCTCTTTTTTTTTTAATGAGGGAACTTGCATTACCTTGTAAACAATGAGATCATGCTCTCCGTCTCTTAGTGTTGTTCCATCATATCTTATTAGCTTCACAAATGCTACAGCAAATATCTTCTCTGACTTGTCTTTAGCTGTGGAGGAAAACATAACAAACTTGTATGCCTCGTATGAATGTTGTTTGAGCCTAAGGAAGTACTGGCCAAGCTTTATATAGTTACTACTTTTTGTTTATCGTGCTGGAACAAAGTAACTTGTTCTTTTGGTTATAGCATCTAGGGACTTGTGAATAGCAGTAGGTCTCTGTGCGTACCACTGATTTGAACATACAAGAAACCTGATGTGTGCTTATGACCAGAAAAGCATCTGCTGCTTCAACAGCAGGTTTCTGAAGCAACAGGCTGCTGCTGGTACTTTATTGATATTTTCAAAGCAGCAGAGGAGTTATGGAAGTGGGAGTTTTGATACCTGTATGGTTTTTCAAAATGATTGCTTACAATGATTTTCAACAAACTGAGAAAAACACAACAGAAAGACCATTCCCTCTCAGGGCAGCTCTTTCACTGCATCTGCAGCCAAATCTGATTACTATGATGCCCCAGATGTCTTCCAATTGCCATTCAGGATGCTATTGAATAATACTCTGCCTATAGAGGTGACACAAAGTAGATTTAAAGCAAATATTAGAGAACACATACCATGGTGAGGTGTAACCATGGCAGCCACTATGAAAAATTTGGTCAAGTGCTAGAGGCTACTATATACCTAAGCTGGGCATAGATGGATTGAAATTTGGCCAGTTCAGCAGGGATGGGTCAAATTTCGATCCATCTATGGCCGTTCCCATGTGACAGAAATTAATCCAACGCTCGACTTCTGTTGTACAGAAATGCTGGAAAGTTTGCATTTGATCAGCAGCTGCAGCATTGATCAGTGTATTCTGACAGTGGAAGAGTCTCTGCTGTCAGAACACAATAGCACAGTAAGAAGCATTCCTCCATTCACCTCACTTGTGTGGAAGGGGGAATCGGTTTGTTTTTTTCGGTCAGTCAATTGGCAAAGAAACATGACCCATCTATGGGCAGCCTTAGGGTCTGTTTAGACTATAAATCCTTCCAATCATTTTGCAGCTGCCAGAATTATGCACTTGTGTTTCTTTTTCAGTTGCAGCCGATTGCACTAGGGCAGGGGTGTCAAACTCAATTTTATTGTGGGCCGCATCAGCATTATGGTTGCCCTCAAAGGGAGGAGGAATTCTGTCCTCCCCTCTACTCCTGACTGCTGAGATAGTTGCAGGTTGCATGGTTGTTTGCAGCAATTACAAGATTTTAAAGGCCAAATAATCTCACCATAATCCTTAAAAATACTTCTAAAATGCTGATACAATACTTGTAAAAACGTCAAAAGCACATTGAAACCAACTATAAATAAGCCTAGCATTTCAGGGGCTCCTAACATGAACAGGCGCTTAAGGCTAGATTATACTTACACTCTTGAGATGATCTGTGGCGAAACGTGAACTTTAAATGGCTCCGATTTACATCTTCAATTGGGATTGCAACCTGGAAGGAAATACATCAAAGTTAAGTGCATACGTTTCTAGCTATGGCTACGCTAAGGCTCCATGCACACTGGGCTTTAAAAAACGTCTGTTCTCTTGGGAGTAAAAACGCTCATATAGAGCATTTTTTGTACAAAGTTTAGATGAGTTTAGGAGAATTTTACAATTTTTCTGCCAGTATGCTCCAATCAGACGCGAACCAGAAGGGTTTTTTTTTTCTTGCCTCTATACGTTGAGCTCAAAATACTCCTCTAATCGTCCTAATGTGCATGGACACACAGATTAACATTGAGCTGCCTCTACAGGCAGAACATAAAACTCCTGTAGAAGCAACGTTTTTTTTAAGCCAGTGTGCATGGAGCCTTAATCGTCTTGCGATCAGATCTAGAATACTCATATTTCTATACACTGTGCACCATATGCTTTAGGCTCCATGCACACTAACTATTTTTAAGCTCCTAGAAGCTGTTATTAGCATTTTTGTCTGTTCCTAGAAACTAAAAAATGTTATCCTATGTGTACATGCACACTACTTTAGGCTATTAGCATTTTTTGAGCTTCAGCGTCTAGGAGCAGAAAAAAAAAATGTTTTTGTAGAGTTTCCTGGAGCATTTTTTCAGCAGAAATGCTCCTAAACACTACTAATATCGTTTTTTTTTAGCTTTTTATTCCCCTTTTATTGTAAAAATGGCAATAAAATGCTAATGCTCCTAAACGCTCCTAAAACACTGCTAAAACTCTACTACAAAAAGCCATTACCAGCGTTTTTTTATCCAGTGATTTTTCCAGCTTTTTTTTAGCTTAAAAAATGCTAGTGTGCATGGAGCCTTAAAGTGATATTAAATTCTTGTTTTGTTTAAAAATAACAAACCTGATATACTTAGCTGCTCTGTTCAGTTGTTTTGCACAGAGCAGCCCAGACCATACTTTTCTTGGGTCCCTCGTCGGTGCAGCTATGCAGGCACCGGAGCCGAGCCACTGCTCTGTGTGTCCATTCAGACACAGAGCCATGGTTCAGCTCCGTCCATCTCTGTCCTAATGGGCTCACTGACTTTGACAGCAGCAGAAGTCAAGGAGGGAGAGTCCCAGACAGCCGAGGCTCTCGTGCAACATCGCTGGATCAAGATTGGTCTCAGGTAAGTATTAGGGGGGACTGAGGGGGTCTGCTGAACACTGAAGGTTTTTTTTATCATAATGCATAGAATGCATTAAGATAAAAAAAAAAAAAACCTTTTGCCTTTGGAACCACTTAAAGCCTTATTTATCAATGTGCCTAAAACACGCAAACCATCAAATTCTTCTTGCACACAGAAATACATACAAGGGATAGTTTTTCCTTTTTTTTTTTTTTTAAACAGAGAAAAGGTTATTGAAAACTATTAAAACATTACAAAAACATTTCACATTCAGGAGAGTTTTGTCACTCAATACATTTACAGAAATCAGTAATGCTCGTATACACAACCAAAGCAGGTATATAAACTAAACATAGTATACCATCATGTGTTACTACTGACACCATACATACTCACATATACATCTGATAGTGATGCCCCCAACACATCCCTTCCCCATAATAACCATCCATGCACTATTTGAGGATGTGAATTATGTGCATTCCAATTTTATAGCAAGAGCATATCGAAGATTAAATCCAATGGAGCTAGGCCTGAGGTTGCTTAGCCAGCATCCCCAAATTTTATTAAACTGGGTCAAGCTACCCCTGTACTAATGAATCAGGTGCTCGTATCGTAAGATTAGTCCCATATTGGTTAGCCACAACTCTAGGGCCACATGGGAGAAAGGCCTTAACATAAAAGGTCTCCTTGGGTGTTAAGTGTGCTTCTTCACTGTGTCCATAGTCAAGTGGCTGCTGACTGACATTCCGGCATTGAAGACAACGATGTTCCACAGTATATTCTTCAGTATCTGTGAGACGCTTGCCAGCTTCTTCAAATGCATCAAATTTAGTATGCTGTTCATTAATAAACGATTTTCATGATTACAAAATGCCAACTGCTGAATGGACTGCAAAGTTTTGTTGCTGCTGTTGAAGCGCTGTAAAAAAGTATTCCAGAATTCTGCAAAAATCCCGTTCTCAAGTTTGCTCATCTGATCAAACAGTCCTTTTGCCATATTACGGCACTCTGACCTTTCTTCACAGTCAGCTGAAATTTCCAAAATGTCCATTATATTTTGATAGTCATGGACTAGTGCCTGACAAGCATCAGCATGACATGACTAACGTGTGTCACTTAGCTTTTTCGGCATGGACACAGAGAAGCCTCCCTCATTAAGCTGGTCTTTAAGCTTCTTGTAGTGCCTGGTTGAGCCAGTAAAGAATGCATACAGAGCTTGTATGAAATCAAAAAACTTGACAGCCTCACTACACGAATTTGCAGCATCCTTTCCAACAAGGTTTAGTGAGTGTCCAAAACAAGGTATATACTTTGCATATTTATTCAGGTTAACAATTTTTGCTTGCATACCCTTGTGGTGGCCAGACATGTTGCTTGCATTGTCGCAACTTTGTCCACAGCATTCTTGTATGGAAAGTCCAACATTATTAAGGAATTTTAGGAGCGCATTTGCCATTTCTTCTCCTTTATGCCCCGTTGATGGTAAGATGATTAGAAAACACTCCACGGGTTGATTTCCTTCTAAGTTTTGAAAAATCTCTGTGAGCTGATCAGTATGGGAATAATCTTCAGAAGAATCTACAGATACCGAGAAGTACTTTGCCATTTTAACCCGGTTGATGACATGTTCTAAAATCTTTTCCCCTGTAATCTTTATAAGTTCTTTACAGACATTTGCTGATAGATAACTTGTACACCCTTTGCCCTTGTTTACCTTTGTTTGGATATGTTGTGCTAGGAAAGCATCGTACTCCGACAGTAATGCCAAAATACCAAGATAGTTGCGATTGTGTTTGGATCCAATAACTTGGTCATCTCCTCTAAAAGCCAAACCTCTTTTGGCAAGAAAAATGACGACACTAAGCAAACGCTTTACAAGGTTTTGGCTATAGCTTGTCAGCTCTTCAATCTGTTGTTGCATTCCATGGTCAATCTGACCCTCTAGTTTAGAATATTTGGCTGTATCAATCACAACAAGAGTATGGTTTTGAGACTGTTCATGTGATGACATTTGTTCACTGGCATGCTTCCAGTCACTGAAGCCATCATTGGAAAATGCATTTCGTGATGCACCAAACAATTTGCAGTCAAAGCAGTAGATTCTGCCAGTCTTTGAGTAGCAAAGCCACTTTCGTTCAATCTTGTCCCCATTGGAAAAATTACGTATAAACATGTTGATAGTACAGCAACGTCCCTCTTTAAATGAGGTTGCAAACCCTTCATTTCTCAGTTGTTCCAGGGGTTTTCGCACTGTCACATTTCCATTTTTTGACCAGTACTGCCTCATCTCAAGAGTAGATATGTTTTGCCACAAACCATGTCAGTCATGAAACCTGGCTGTGTATCAAATGCTTTAGCAGTAGGCTCTTCCACAGCATGGAGGTTAGGCAGCAAACCAATATTTCAGAATAGGCCTGGTTTCTCCACCTCCATGGGCACTTGTGCTGTTTCTAGTGGGGTAAGTGGATCAGAAGACACCACTGCATCAGCTTCAGAGCCAAATTCAGATGTACTCTGAGCAGGAATCACTTCCTGAGAAGATGTACCAGCAGGTTCTTCAGAAGATACACTTGTAGGCACAATAAAACCTGTTATTTTTGGTATTGTGCATAGTTTTTCCTCCAACTCCTGCTTCTTCTTTCGCTTCTGTGCACCACTCAGAGTTTTGGACATATTGAGGGCTTACAGGCTCTTCAAAAAAAATAGATGCAACTGACACCTGCATTAAAAAAAATAAATGATGCTCTGTGCAGTCTCTTATTACCTTATAATAAATACATACACTGCTCAATGCACAGTACACATCCAATAGTCCATCTTAGGAGTGAGCAAAAGAGGGTGGCTACATTCCTTCATACAGTACAGTAAGGACCATGAAGAAGGAACTTATACACCCTCTAACAGATAGTCGGCTCACAGCAAAAAAAAAAAAAAAAAAAAAAAAAAGGAGATTTGGAGGAAGCTGAGAGCAGGAGAATGAGTTTTTTTAGAGCCAAGAATATACTGTATATACCAGGGGTCTTGAATTAAAATTTATGGAGGTCCAGTTGGTAAAATATTCCTCCGGCAGGAGGTCTGAATAGGAGGTCTGCGCAGCAGTCCTCAGTTCCCTTTCATGTCACAGCACTCCATTACATTGCACCCCTCTTCACATATCACAGTGCCCATTTACACATCACAGAGCCCTATTATAATTGCAGCCATTTCCACATCATTGTGCCCCTTTACACATCACAGTACACCTCATCACATCACAGTGCCCCATTACATTGCAGCCATTTCCACGTTATAGTTTCCCATTACATTGCAGCCATTTCCACTTCATAGTGCCACTTTACAGTACTCCTTATTACATCATAGTGCTTCATTACATTGCAGCCATTTCCACGCCATAGCGTACACTAGTGCATTATGACTAAGGTTGCACCAATACCACTTTTAAAGACCGAGTACAAGTGACGATACTTTTTTCCAACTACTCGCCAATACCGATTACCGATACTTTTTTAATGTCATGTGACAGTGGCACTAATATGCAGCACTGAGGGCACCTGATGAGGCGTTGACTGTGTCAGTAGTTTTTTTATTTTTTTTACAAATGAGGGGTAACCAGACGGTGTCAGTGTTTTCTTTATTCTAAACAGACCCCTGACATCTCCCCTTTGAGACAGAGAAAGGGAGTGAGGACACAGATTCCCCAGTCTCTTTCTCTGAAGCCTCAGCTGCACTGAAAAGGAATGGACAGGAGATAGTGGCTCCTCCCCATTCATAAACTGATGCTTAGTTATTAATGGACAGAGTCAGTGGCTCTGTCCATTCAGAAAAGGAAGGAGCCGGTAAATGACAAATATACCGGCTCCTTCCTCTGCTCTCCATCCTGACAGATATGGGACAGGAGAGGGGCAGGAGAACAACACGGATGATGACAGGAGGGGGGCAGGAGAAGGACATGAAGGATGACAGGAGGGCAGAAGACGCATATGAAGGATGACAGAAGGGGGCCTGGAGAAGGACACGGAGGGTGAAAGGAGGGGGGCTGGAGAAGGACAGGGTGAAAGGAGGAGGGCTGGAGAAGGACACGGAGGATGACAGGAG
>BLSH010154595.1:639061-650779 GCA_018402905.1 Glandirana rugosa
TTATATATAAAATGAAACATAACTAATGTCACATGGGTATACACTGACACCAGAAGAAAGAATTGTAACCGTGTACACAGCCCCGTGGGAAGTGGAGGTAGAAGAACACGTACGTGTACATTCGGTTACTACTTTACGGTCATCCGTAAGGATATGATCAAACTGTTTGTCACTTGACTTTAAGGGTCACTTGGGTTGATTGTAAATACATTATTAGTTCAGGACCATCATATGAACTAGTGTGGATTTGGCACGGACTATACGTCACCACATAAATCCAAAACACGGTGGGATCCGGACTGATTTGAGTACATGGGGGATTAAATTTATGGGGTGGGGAAGCTTAATCAGGAAGGGGTGTGGCCTTGACAGGAAGGGGTGGGGTATTTAAATTAGGGGGTACATGAGTTTAGTCAGGCCTAGGGTGGCACAAAACCTAAATACACCACTGCATATCAGGCACGGTTTAGGTGTGATCAAGTATACTACCAGGACTTGATTATTACATAAATGTTAGTTGGGTTCACTGGGAATTTCAGTTCACTGTTTGTCAAACTAGTATAGGAATGCCTACTGGCATTTCATCATTGGCTTACATGTGCATGCACAAGAAGATGGAGGTGAAGGGTGCCCCGACACATGTGCCAATGTTAAGAAAGAAGACCACAGTCACATATGGGTACACTGTAATCAATACAAAGTAAAATATATATTTTTCACAGAATGACACTTAAAGAATGATAAATTCCCAGGTGCAAGAATATTTTGACCTAAATCACCCAGCAGTTGCTTAGGTCTTAAGTCTTCTAGAGTTTTTATCTACTCAATTTTGGTTAGGAGTACATTCCATTAGAAAACAGGCTGCATAAGCTGTATTCGAGAACTGCACAAGTCCACGATAGAAAGTTATTAACACATTTCCACACAGACCTGATGGTGGAATCTCTGAAGAGACGATATCAAGCAGCAACTTGCATTGTACTTAATTTCCTTTAAGAGCAAGTGATGAAAAGAAAGCCTCCAGATAGAAAACCCCAAGCCTTGCTAGAGTTTAATGTAACAGTCAGGATGTTCTATTGCTGTAGTGATGCTCATGCATAATTAATAGCAGAACATCAGTGAGCTTTCATGGCTTATAAACCTACCAAGTAGAAAACCAGGCCAGCACGAAGCAACACACTCTGCTTCTAGGCTACATATTCTCCAAAAAAGGAAATGAATCCAATCGACCATCATAAAATACAATTCTAAAACTTTTGTGTGAAATTATAAATCGCCCAACTTTTCTTGAAATAAAAAAAAAAAGGTAAAAAAAAAGTTTAAAGTTCTGAAACACAATTTAAAAAACTTTTATAAAAAGGAATAGCAGTTGAGACAAAAAAATAAACCACAAACCTCAAGTCAGGTTGTGTGCACTTGGTATTTCCTGCATACCTCCCAACTTTTTAAAATGGGAACGAGGGACACCTATTAGCAAACGTATGTCGGCATAGGACGCACCCTGTGCCACGCCTCCTTAAAAAGAGAATTCTACAAAAAAATGATGATTAGTTAAACCCACAAGTGCTTTTTTTACCACTACTATTCCTTTATACCGGCTTTTGAATTTTACAATGCAGCAATTTAGAAATTGGATGAAAGGTTTATCACTGTGAAACCCGCTCTGAAAGATGAATAGTTCACTCTAAATACAACTATATAGATCAGATCAAAATGAGGGACAAATGAGGAGGAAAGAGGGACAGAGGGACATTGCTCCAAATCAGGGACAGTCGTTCCAATTCAGGGGCAGTTGGGAGCTATGTTCCGGTTATAATAGCAACCTGAAGCAGTCCCCAGGATTGGATTTTGGTGATCTTAGAGCCCAGGCACCCCATTAGTAATCAGCCAGGACGCCAGTCCCTGTTGGTTTAAAGAATGTACTGAATGACTTGGAATTCCTTCCTGGAGCGGTACCACAAAAAGATGTAGTGTGAAGGGTGCACAGAAGCTGATCTGTGTTATTGTGGTCAGTTTTCATCCTTTGGCTAGCAATTCAGCGGCACAGACACATGGCATGCTTGTATTGGGTAGTTTGTTCAGGCACCACGCCCCCCACCCAATCAATCACAGTCTGCCTCTATTACACATCCCCTCCTAATCACAGCCTGCCTCATGAACAGCCCCCCTGCTTAAGCACAGTCCACATACTGCCTTAGGGTGGACAGAAAATGGCATACAGTCACACTGTCTGCAGTGTCCTGTAATTCTGTCCTCCATTTTTAGGAAGACAGGATGCATGGTCACATGTACAAACTTTTTAACCTTGTAAAAAAAGATAATTTCTGAAACTAAGCAAAAGCAGTTATGGTGCCTTAAAACTGTATTAGAAAAAGTGTCTACAACATTGTAGGTTCAATTAAGTATATTAAGAGTTGTGTGAACAACATATCTTTTCACCCTTAGCAAATTGAAAGAATGGGAACCTGCACACTGCAAGTTACAATTAACAAAATATCTGTATTAGGCTGAGGAAGAGTCTGCAATTGCTTATGCGGCAGGAAATACATAGCTTGCTATTCTGAACCCAACAATTTAGGATATTGTCTGTGATGGGCTATATTCCGTGTTTTGCTACAGGCTCAGAAACCTTGTGGAAAATGTCTGTATCCTAAAACACAAAGTGGACACGTGTAAATGGCTTGTTCTGTACTGGGCACCACAGTGGCAGGCATTTCCATGACTGATCCTAACCGAGTAAAGATTGTGATCACTCCAAAGCTTTTGATGGGTTTTCCCTCTACCTGCACTGTCATTTCTGTATGGGTATATAGGGCATTTAGAATGGAAGCTCCTTCTCTGGCAGGATCTGATGTCAGTCATTTTATATCATCTAAACCAGTGGTTCTCAACCTCTGTCGGATCGGATTGGATGGAACCGGATGAAAAACGGACAGGCGGATCCATTTTCATCTGATCTCCCCATAGAGAAGAGCGGGGATCTGAAGGGCCAATCTCTGCACAGTGAGCGAAGACGGACCTGGCATCCGCCTGCTCAGCGGAGGTCAACGGATTGATTCCTGCTGAGCAAGCGGAGTCCGTCAAAATGGAAAGGCTTCTAAGGGAGGTTCCCAAAAAAATGGCCCGTTGGGGGTACTTGAGGACGGGGGTTGAGAACCACTGATCTAAACGTTTTTATGGCGCTCTATCAAGGACAGTTTCGCTGTTTGACAGATTTCATTAAATGGACTTCAGGAAGGCATCAAGGAAAACATAGCAAACTTGTATTTACCTGACCAAACCACAAACTACCAGTTACTTGCCAAAGCATGCACCTTCATGTGCTTGCATGCTGGTTCATATTCATTTTTGTATTTTTTACAGGTGCTTATATAGCACCATCAATTTACGCAGCGATTTACACAAATATTGTATATTCACATCAGCCCCTGCCCTCAACGAGCTTACAATCCAAGGTCCCTAACTCACACATACACTAGGGTCAATTTAGACAGGATCCAATCAACCTACCAGTATAGCTTTGGAGTGTGGGAGGAAACCGTAGTACCCGGAGGAAACCAACACCGACATAGGAAGAACCTGCAAACTCCAGGCAGGTAGTGCCAAGGTTGGCATTCAAACCCATGACCCTAGTGCTGCTAGGAGGAAGTGCTAACCACTTAGCCAATGTGTTGCTCATATCTCTTCTTTTTATATAAACAGATACTAGCTTCAAAGATCCATTCCCCTGATAGATGCCACTCCATTAGTCATCGAGCATTTCCCTCACAGTGATGTTACCCTGTTAACACAGTCCGTGTTGATGGGGGAAATGGCTCCCACAGCAATCAATAGACCGAGTTATGTACAACCAGGGTGCCCATACATGGATCCAAATACGACTGGTCCCTGCTGAACCAGCTGAATTTTGATCCATGTATGGTCGGCTTTAGACAGAAGACAGTAGAGGTAACCCATAAGAACATGGATAGCCTTTGACTGCTTCCAGCTTGCAAAGTAAGAACTCTTGTACACTCCCCCATGCATGCTAGGGAAGGGGGAGAGGGAAAATCAGGCCAATATTTGAATTTAATTCATCAGTATAAGACAAAAATGTATGTGCCAGCTTTTATGATGCACTGCTGGTCTGTACATGTATGATTGGTTGGCTCTATTTTTGAGTTTGTTAGCCTTTGTTTATCAGTTGCACACAAAGATGTTAATGTTTTCTTCCCTCTTATTCCCTGACTTTGCGTTATTCTACTTAATGAATGCATGGTGAGGCTCCCAGTATGGCAACAACTAGTCTAACTTTCATCAGACTGTGGGCTTTGATATAATCTTTTACCTATACAGTTATAACTGTCCATATGCAGCCATTGTAGATTTACTTCATCTAAACATACTTTCCTCATACAAATAGAACAGCTGTTCTCTATCAGTTCAGCTCATCTGCTTTCAAGGAAAAGTACATTTCAAGAACAGACCACTCTAATACCAGAGATGACATTAAACACTTAAAATGGGCACAACATTGTTTTCAGTGTGTTATGTTCCACCCAATTCAGGGAATTCATCAGTAATTACACATCATTGTGGATGTCACGTCATATTTAAATCATAGCTGCAGCGCTGCAGCTGTGCGCTGGGATCCAGGAAAGGCCACCTCACAGGTGTACCAAGACGAACTACCTTTACAATGAATGCTTGCCTATAGACTTCTTTTCACCATAACCAAATGCACATGCTAGGTCAACAATTCTTGCATGCAATAAAACCAACAGCAAACAAAACAAATATATCAAAAATATCCAAAAAGATTGTACTTCAAGTCAGAACTTCTGAAGTGGTCTTAGAATATGCAAAGAAAGTGGTAGCCCCTGGAAGTCGCACATCCAAGATGTCCCAGAGAGATGAATAGAGTGGCAACCCCAGCCTGGACTCCAACCAGGCCAAGCCCCCAATGTGCCCACTCCTCCCCCCCCGGAGCTTAGTCATGGGGATCACATAATGAAAGTGCCGCAATACACTGCATGCACATCTGCTTCAGTATGGCTGCACAACAGCAGCCAAGGCCTACCAGTGACAAACTTGAACATTTACCTCATCCAAAATATTGGGCAACAAGAAAATTATTGAGCAGAAAAGTCCCTCTTGTTTCTTCATTTGCTTTAAAGGGTGCACAATGGTAAACTGCCACAAGTTATGAATATGCTAAAGACCTGTTGCTCCTCCCAACATTGGAGGGCATGGTAGCTTCTAAATGTGCTCCAATAGGCCAGCTTGTACAGAGGAAGCTCACAATAGAACAGTCAAAAAATTTAATTTGAATAAAAAGATTTCTAAAAATGTTACAGAATGATCCTCCAAACATCCTGAAATCATTGGGATCAGTCAACAATTGGATATCACTGGAGACAAAAGAACACAGCAGATAACTTTGGAAACACTTGAGAGAAAAGCAACAGTCATAATGGAATTTTTGGAAAATATTTTCCTGTAATAGGTTCACTTATACACACACACATAGAAAGAAGAGCAGGGATCCATCTACAACAAGCCAGCACACTCCAACCTTGTAAAACCCATTCCCTAATCAACAAGCAGTGTGAGCATTGCTCATTGGAGAGCAGTAGCTGTGACTGTGCAGGGGGCATAGTGGGCTGTTGAAGACAGACCCGCTGCTCTCATACAACAGATAGCAGTTCTTACTTTCAACCAGCTGCCAGAAAAGCAGGATTAGGTCAACATATATATCGAAGTAACTCTAAATATTCATTATTCTGATGAAAGGCATAATGTCTTACTAAATGGATATTAATATCCTTTAAAACATGTTTTGAAATGGCCTACATTCAATAAAAATATGATAAAAACCTCACCTGGCATGATAATTTCAGGGAATCCCATTTTCCGAGCAACAGCTGTAGACCTGTCTACAAGATGAGGAAATTCCTTGCGAATCTGATGAATGTCACCGGGCAACAGTTTCATTGTGACCCAAAGACCTGAAGGAGGAAGGAAAAAAAGTTTACACAATGCTGTTTACCTTGATTTCATCTAAGGCTTCAATCACCCAGGAGTTGTTTTCCTCAGCATGCAGCAAATCATAAAAAATGATAATTTTATGAGCTTTTCTATTTCATTCGTTTTTTTACATGCATTACTATGTGACTTATTTGCACTCAGAGATGAACTCCAGGATAGCAATTGAATATACATGTAAATATAAATGTAATTATGTTAAGTTACATTTATAATCCAAACACCCCCATGCCAAACAGCACAGCAAAGTTCTGGACTTCTCTGCATATTGCACTGCTCTTTGATACAATGAAGGAGCAGCATCACACAAATGGGTCATCCCTCTTCTCTCCCTCCAGTATTCACAGACAGCGGCATACAAAGCAACATAGCCCTGATTGGCTCATTGTGTTTCCTCTTCCTTTCCCAGTCCAAGCGCTGCTGTACAGGTGAATACAAAAGGCCAAGATCAAGACACATTATGCTAGTGATGTGTAGTATTTAAAAAAGCTTGCAAAAAAATTAGGAACTGGATTATGTAATGTATTTTTCTTTTTTTTTTTATACCTGCCCGGAGCTCAGTCTTGAATCCGTAAACATGTTTTATTTAAAGGAAACGGTCTTAAAGCGGAACTTTACCCAAACAGAACATACATTTCACATTAATAATTATGCTACCAAAATTATTGTGTGCTGTAAATTGCCTTCAGCATTCTTCCGGTTTCTTCTTGCTGGAGGCTGCCATTTTGTTGAGGCTGTCAGCAGATCGGCCTCTACAAATTCGGCACAGTGCCCAATAAGAGAGAGCAACAATGTGCAGAACAGGGTGAAATAGTGTATTACTGGATTTTAAAAACAGTATAGGCACTTATTTTTAATGTTTTACATAGCTATACCTGCAAAAGTGGCCAGCCTGAAGTCATCTAGCAGGACTTAATTTTCAGACTAAAGTTCCACTTTAAAATACATGTACTTGCTTCCATATACAAAATAGCTAAACACATTGGACACAGGCAAGATAACTTTAACTGCCCCTTTTCTTAACATATTTATTTTAGTACATTGCATATTAATGCAGGTATGTGGTAATGAGGTGGCCTTAAACATTCAATGCCCTTCACATAAACGGAAAGCTCATATATAGATTTGGCCTCACTTTAGATGGCTGAATTAACCGCAACTCTACTACAGCCTGAGCTGCCAGCTCTAGTCCACCGCAGCTTGAGCCACTTGGCCACGTTCTGAATAAAAGCTGGCATAGCTCAAGCTATGAGTAGCTGTAAATAAAGTAGGTTTTAAGAAAGTCAACTCACAAACTTGCCTAATGTAAGATTCACTTTAACTGAAAATACTGCAATAGCCTTTCAGCAATGTTGACATAAAAACAAGTCTGAAGAATTCTATTTGCACAAAGCACATGAAAACTAATGCAGTTTATATGATAATGAGATCTGTTCTAACAGACCAACTGGATGCACGTCTCCTGTGGAGGTGAGAAATTATCTGCTGCTTGTTCTAGAATGCAATCATTAATTTTAATTAAAATAAAAACCTTCCACTTGGTACAGTGATATTTTAATTACAACGCAGAAGAGAATTCTTGCAGCAGCTGGGTCACAAATGTTAATATTGCATGAAAGCACATACCTTGACCTTTGTGGTTAACTTCCTTGGCGGCGATGACTTTGTTGATGACCGTCTGCAGGAAATCATTCTCTCCCGCCACCCTGGGTGAAAAACGGGATGATAGGTTGAGCTGCTTGTGGCGGATGACGTCATCCAAGGCTAGCCTGGAGGGTGCACATCACAGACACCACCACAGGGGACATAGGGCCACAGGAACAAGGGAGTGGATGAGGTCAAAGCACAGAGTGCAACAGAGTGCATGTATTAGTCCACAAGAGACAAAGAACAGGAATAAATGACAAGAAAGAGACAGAAAAGATCAGTGATTAGGAAATAATGGCAGAGGAGAAACAGCAAGTTTAGGACCCTAAAGCCCTGCGGAGCGTGTCTGTGACAGTTCCCAGAAAATTGGAAACCTGCACCCAGAGGTCAAACCATCACTAAAGTTAATTCATATATCCGGTGACATCCAAATATGCTGATTCTTTACAAGAGCAGCACAAGGAAGAATGTAAGTTAAGTCACCTGTTTGCAAAATTATTTTTGGCTGCACAGCTTTTTGCAACTCAAATCACAACTGGCTATACTTGACTTATTGTGAATCTAAACCCAATAACACATATTTAATACATTGCAGCTTACCAGTCCTCCAGTGTCACTCTAGGCTGAAACCTACTGATCTGTACTACAGAACACCAGAAAAAAAATAGTAATGACCCATGGAACGTAAAACCCAACTCTAGCCAACCTTTTTTTTTGTTTTGTTTTAATATAAATATGCTGTATGAGATTATGATGGCAAGATTTCCCCTTAGCTCTGATCTCTGACACTCCAGGATATGCGATATAGACAGCAATACAAACCTGACAGAGGTTCCAACCATTCTGCTACATCCATAACTACAAAAACATAAGTAAACTTTTGCCTGGGGTTAGGCTTTAGCCACACTCTTCAGACTAAATCAGCTAACTAAAGCATGTGTAAATGATGGAGAGGACAGGCGACACAAGAAAATAAATATTACAACCAGGTAATGGCTGTTATTATCATCACTGCTAATTATGCCCATTGATGTAGAACACAGCAACAAAGGTCTTTCACTTCTGCTCATCAATGGCGATTATAACTACTTGGAAACCAAAAGAAAGAGAGCGGTTTGCTATGCGAGCCAGGAGTGAATAAGTAATTGTAAATGGTTCAATGAGGTAGAAAAAAAACAAAAGCATTATCCAAGTAAAATAACCTTTTAAAGGCAATGCAAGTTGCCAAGACACTCAGGTCTTTATGTTGGCCAGCTATAGGTGAAAACTAAAGTGGAGGATAACCTATATAAATAGTTGGTAACAAACCGTATATTTGTATGCCAGAATTTGTAGTTCATATTGAACAGTACCAGTTTAAGCCCAGGTTCACAATGACAGCGGGAATTAAATTGTGCGGGTTTAGCTGAACTCGCACAATTTCATTCCCACATGTAAGTCTCGACTTTGGGGGCGATTTCAGAGAATTCTGTGCAGGTTGCTGCACAAATGTCTACGAAAATCAAACCCAGAAGGTGCCATTGCCAGCAATTGCCGCAATTTAGCATGCAATTTGACATGTCAAATCGCATGCCAAGTCGTTTCAATGTGAACCTAGGCTAAAGCTGAACTAAACTAACTCATTAACTATCTTTATGCTGCTAGCCTTAGTAAATTAAATAGGATAAATATATACACTTGTTTTAAAAACTTTTTTTTACGTTTGATTAGCTTCCTGGTTACTGGCCTGGCCCAAAATTATGTCATACATCCCATGAGTCATCATGAGCATTTTTTTTATTCCTTTTATCTTTCATTGGGAGGAGGGGCTTTCTCAGCTAAGTGGGGCAGATGGATTTCTGAATGTAAATGCTACATGATTCATCTGCCCTTACTCAAGATGGCTACAGCTAAAAATGCTTGGGGTGAGGTATTTTTCAAAGCGATTTCTGAACAAAATACAGCATGGAAAATGGACAGATTGGTGAGTTTGCTTTGAATATTACAAATGATTTAGATAGCATTTTCAGTTGGGGGTGCGCAGATACAGTTCCTGTTTAACAACGCTTTCAAAGTTAGTACCAGCTGAAGTAATTACCATAATGTAAGCATTTGAAGAGGATTTTTTTCGGCTTTTGACCAGAACTTCTTTTTAAAGTACACTAATCAATAAATATCTCTTTCTTCAAATCAATGGATACCAAATGTTTGTTAAAAAAAAAAAAAACAGCACTCATCTTAAAGACAAATAAAAAGTATGTAAACCCTATAAGGAAGATTCTATCAATATATATATATATATATATATATATTTCTCTCCATCTGCTCTTTAACCACTTCCCTATCGCTGTATACAGAATGACAGCCAGGAAGCGATTGCGTTATCCTGACTGGGCGTCATATGACATGCGGCAGGATAACATGCCGGCTCATTACCATTTGATCAGCCATGACGAATCACGGCTGATCACAGTGTAAACAGGAAGAGCCGTATCGGCTTTTCCTTTAGTCGCGTCTACAGACGCAAGTAGTGGAGAGCCAATCGGCGGCTCTCCTGACGGATGGAGGGGGGGGGGGGTCTGTGCTGACTGTTTATCAGCACAGCCCCTCCTCAGATCGCCACCCTAGACCACCAGGGAGCCCACACAGTGATGCCACTCAGGGACCACCAGGTAAAGGGCACACAATGCCCAATAGGGATGGCACTGTGCCCATCTGTGATGCTTGCCAGTGCCCTCCATATAGCTGCTGCGATGCCAATGCCACCTATCAGTGCCCATCAGTGCCACCTATCAGTGCCCATCAGTGCTGCTCTTTAGTGCCAACTATCAGTGCCCATCAGTACTGCCTCATCGGTGCCCTTCAGTGCAGCCTCATCAGTGCCCATCAGTGAAGGAGAAAATGTAATTATTTACAAAGTTTTGTGACTGAAAAAAAGAAAAAAAAATAGTTTTCAGTCTTTTTTTTATTTGTAATGCAAAAAATAAAAACCCCAGAGGTGATCAAATACCACCAAAAGAAAGTGGGGGAAAAAATTATAAAAATGTAGTTTTGGTACAGCATCGCACGACTGCGCAAAGGTCATACAAAATGCAACAGCGCTGGAAGCTGAAAATTAGTCTGGTAGGGAAGTGTTCTAAGTCCATGGTATTGAAATGGTTAAAGATTACAGATTTACAAGTCTCAGTTCCCAGTGTTATAACTGTGGTTGCAATTAAAAGGAATCTTTCATAAATGAACATGTATCATCGACTGGAGGAGCCATCACCAGCGTGATCTCCCTAATATAGATCTTAGTCATTATTTGAATGTAGCAGTGGATAACTAGCTGGCCTTTGAGCCAGAGACTATGCTTGTCTGATGTCAGAGGAAATCTCCAGCGTGCCTACACACTGATGAAAGCAAGGCTCAGAAAGCGCTCAATGCGCCTATGTGTCATAAAAGGTAAATCCCTGAGAAGCAGAGAACATTATTATAAGCAAGGTCAGCAGGGGCCTAGCAGAGGCGTTCAGTCCTAATTAATGTGGAACAATGATTTTGTATTGTTTGTTATATAAGACCATAAAACAGCTGTCTTCCTGAATTATTCACACAGTACCGCTGTAACAATTCAAAAGCTTCACACACAATCTTACAATAAAATGTCACTGTGCATTAGGACGACGGACTGGTAAGAAATCACGTCTGTCCAACGTTTGGCTGTGGGAAGGGCCACAAGTAGGTTAAATAATGCATGCTCATTGTTATTACTATTTCATAGACTGAAATCATGTTTTTGCTCCCATTGGCTGCAGAGGAGGTGAACAGCCACACTGGACACTGCAGTCTTTATTCAACCAGACAAACATCAAATGCTGAAACTAATTATCAACCAATAAAATACTATTTTTTTTCTGGTGTAAATGGTCATAAAGCAACCATAGATGCATGCTATTAGCAAGCAACACCGCTGATTTAGGCAGATTCAAGCAGACCCTGTGCTACATGCAAGGTAAAATGAACAGGTGTAATGCACAGCCCAGTAAGCTAGTTGTTCAACATCCCCTTTTTTTTTTCTTGCTACCAGAG
>BLSH010154595.1:660779-686028 GCA_018402905.1 Glandirana rugosa
GAAATTCCCTATAGTATATATATTATACACACACACACACACACACAGTATCTCACAAAAGTGAGTACACCCTCACATTTTTGTAAATATTTTATTCTCTCTTTCATGTGACAACACTAAGGGCCGGTTCACACCTAGGCGACTTGCGATCAGACTTGTGTCGCCCCAAGTCACTTGACATCCGAAATCCCATTGAAATGAATGGGAGCCGTCTATATATATATTGCGGTCGGTAAGTGGTTAATGCTGTACGGAGACTCTCCTCCTCCCAGCGGTTTTTTTCCCCTTTGAATACTTTATTAAAATTGCACTCCACTCTCTAAGGGACTCTCACCGAGCCCTACAAATGTTTCAAACATTTATTGTATCAGTACAGCAGCAGTAAGGATATCCCTTAAAGTGTTAATTTTGACGTCAAATTTGGAATTCATTTTAGTCATAGTCTTTTTGACTAAAATGCCATTTTAGTTTGTGTCCTATTTTAGTCTTGACTAAAATGCCATTTTAGTTTCAGTCGTTTTTAAGTCATCTGATTTGGTTTAGCTGTATTTTACTTGACTAAAATAGTGTTAATTTAAATGATGAAAATATTTTCATCAATTAAATTAACACTGCTTACAAATAGGACCGTGTGTGTGTTGGGGCTGATTTATTGAAAACAATTCCCGCCATATGCAGCTGATATCTCATCCACACATCTGTCAGGAAGGTAGAGTTATTTTGGTGGCTAATCTACCCTGCCTCTAGTGGTTAATTTGAAATCTCTGCCATTTAATAACAAAAAAACAAACCATAAAAATGTGAGCACACATCAATCCATTACTTTCAAACATCCTGTGCAATAACAAATGAAAATATGTGCTCATTAACAATGCATTATACTTTCCCTTTAAGATCATTGGGCGTTAATGATGGTAATTGGTCTCTGTGTCCACCCCTACCATTGATTCATTATGACTCACATGTGGAACACAGAATGGAAAAAGCTCTATAGGAGCCATGAATTTTTTGATCCTGGGCCAGACCTACTCAGCTGTAACATGCTGAGTAGGTAGCATGTCTGCAAACACAAGTCCTAATTGTTTTTATTTCTTTCACATAAGCAAGACTATTAACAGCTGTAAACTATGTACATTGTATAATTCTTCTACACAGGCCAACTTGGCTGCTCAATTAAACAGCACTTGAAACATTAATATAAAAATCTATTACACCTAAAAAAAAGAGAAAAATATGAGGCCTTAGGCTGGGTTTTTGTATACACATTGTTGTATCGTGCCTTAATCATTTCAATAACAAGTAAATAGAGTGTGCCACAACTTTACCTTTTCATTACGAATGAAACAAACATGCAAATTTAATTAACCTATAATCACAGATAATTCACAGTTTCTTTAGCAAAATTGCTGTCACATGTCTGAACACAGCAGAAGAGAGGTCAAGGTCTCAAAGTGAAAATTATACTTGACATCAAACAGTACTCTTTATTTAATACATCAACAGCACATTTTCTGTACAGAACAGTATAACAGAGTAGAAATTCACATTTGCTTTCAGAGATTTTTGTAAAAGAGAATGGGAAAAAAGAAAATTTGTTTTGTTCTTTAACATAAAATAGGGGAGGGGACTTGGAACCTGTACCATACTCCAAGATATGGAATTTACAGGCCAACCAAAACCATCATTAGCTTAATCATACGGTACATAAAGTCACAGACCATGGGACATCCCCGAGTAATAAATGGATTGGTGGGAAAAAACATAGCAAACAGGCCCACAAAAACAACAATCAATAGACCAAAAACTCTCAGATGACAGCTTAAAACACCTTGCAGCCAAAGTTTGCATCAGCAGCAGCCTAAACAGCAATCCGGTAAAAGAAAAAATAAACAACAGACCAGGTGGCGGACTTGCAAACCTGCCAAACTGATACTTATTACTGAAAGGTCAAAGAAACACTGATATATCCAGTGTAATGGGCCATGATAGGGAAAAGAAGAACCTGTTCCTTGAGGGTATAAGCCCTGGAAATTAGCAGCCTGGTACCTTCAGGGATGACAAAAAGGGAAGAAACTTTCTGCAGCTCGGTAGACCCTAACTACTCTGATACATCCAGGCAGTGTAGTTAAATCTCCTTGGCATGCTTTGGAGTAGAACAAAATGGGAAGGGAGGACAACATCCTCTCTGAGGTGAAGGAAAGACACAACCGTGGAGAGGAAGAAGACAAGACATACCTGTCATGTATCACCAAAAACGCCACCTTACTCCTGAGATCCCATAATGGGATATCCCGAATCAGTTTAAAGGATGGTTTTTGAGGTACCAAATTTAGATCCCTGGGAGACACAGGAGCCATAAGCAACTCGTTTAATGGGCTTGAAAAGAGTTCAGGAAGCCAAAAGGTTTCTAGAATAGAATGGATAAAAGATAAACCTGTCTCTTTAGAGTACTATGGTCCAGATGCTGGTCTAGGTCAGATTGGAGGAAGGCCAGGATGTAAGGAATAGAATATTGCTGTGAATTGAGGTGCCTGCTCTCACACCAGACAAAACAGGCTCACCAGGTAAAAAGACCTTCTGCAAGCAGGCTGAGCAGACAAAGCCTTTAACCACAAACTTCTGTGCATAAGCATAGAGTGGTGCCAGCTAAGAGACCTGGAAAAAAGTATTTTAGGAGATCAAAATAAAATAGTAGGCGCCAAGGGCATGAACTGCAATTGTTCCAGTAGAACAGGGTCCTTTAAAGACAGGATTGCGTTCTATATTAATTTGCCCAGTTCAGTTAGCAACAGTCTGACAAATGGACATAGCCCTAACGGCAGGTTGTAAACCAGTTGCCTTCAATAATGTTTCAAAGTGTATATCATCAGAATTTTTAACTAAGGTAATATCCTCCATAAAAACAGTGAGACGTTTCTCTAGGACAGAAATGGCAGGATCCATTATTTGAACAGGCTATTTTTTTAGAATTTCCTTTTCCATAGGAAATATTTCAGAGTTTTGATGGATTAAAATACCTGTTCAGGTTTTGGCCAATTCTCATACAGATCATTATGTGCAAAGAAAGTCTTTCTAGACTTTGCCAGCCCTTTTGTCCCCATAGGAGCTTGTTTGGGCTGAGGAGATTCTGGTGCTGCTAAAGGGTAGCACACACCCTATCAATAAGTGAGCTCACAGTAGAAAGCTTATGGCATAAAGCCTTAACTTAGCTTGTGCCTCGTAAAATGCAGGAGGTGAAAATTCCTTTACAGAGCTCTCTTCTTTGTCCACCTCATCTTCCTCCAAGATGTTAGTTCAGGGTTACACTCCTAAATAGATTCAAGTGGTAGAGAGGCAGAAGAGTGCTTTTGGGTCCTGGACAGTTTTTAGACATAGTTGCAGTGAAATCTGTCTTTAGTCAAATTAGCCATCTGCTGTCCCAGAAGGAGCTAGAAATAAAAGGAAGGGAGCAGTGTCAATATAGGACCTTGCTCGAGAACAGGGGAAAAGCCATCACCCTGTTTAAATAATATTTTCCTCAGTGCTGCCTATAGCACGAGGAGTACCGTGCCCTTTTTTTTTTTTTTTTTACAGTTCTTCTGCACCTTATCTCCACCATTGCTCAGTGAGGAGATCATCTGTTGGGTACTCATTAAATGGATATGGAATGAGCGGGTATTAGTGTGCCTGGAAAGGGAGCCCATGATAAACCCAAGATCAGCAGACGTGTGCACACATTCGATTACAGCATATATGGCTCTAATGAGTTCCTCAACTCAATCATGCTGAATTTTTAATCTTTAAGATGTTGATATAATGGATATAACATAGTTCTGGTTCTTCAAAAAATTATTTGATCACAAAAAAAAAAAAAAAATAATAATCTGTTACCTGCCACACCAAAGGGCCTCCTTAGACCGGATGTAAGTTTTCTCGTACTATTGTCCCGTAATTCCATGCGCCCGACTCTTACAATTTGGCATACAAAACTTATCTTTTCTCTATTCAGGTCTTTACTGCCAAGATCCTGTAAATAAAGTTAGGGTAAGTAAATTATAATAATGAAGCAGCACACTAACATTTATCGTAGTGCAAGGCATCTTTTACATGCATGCTTCCTCCTTTCCCAATTTCTTATTGCAGATGTGAAATCATGGGTGTATAACCCAAAATTCAATGCCTTACCATTGACTATAATGCAACTAGTGTTTTTCAAACAATCCAGCAAAATGCATATTGCACAGTGACAGCGCACATAATGTGCACTGTCACTGTGCAAGGAGCAATACAGTGGACTGCTGCAGCTCATTGTATTACTTCCTCCATCTTCCCCACAATCTGGCAGGAATTGGTCCCAAAGTCAAACAAAGTGAACCCTTATTAATAACATGAAACTCGGATCATTGGCCACACCATAAGGTTTTTTTTTTGGCCAACTATAGTATCAACTGGCATTTTGTGGTGCCTGCTCTTAGACAAGACACCTGGAAAAAGGAGTGCAACGTGAGCAGCACAGGCATTCTTTTAGGAAAAAAAACACTTTTCCAGAAACAAAGGAAACTGCTTAAAGGGAATTTATACTATAGAAGATAATTTGATTTCATTATACTCAGCAAAATGTATATTTGCGACAAATGCCATGGATTGGTTGTTTTCACTGAATTGGAGCATCACTGTTCAGGCAGAGCTGCCATTTTTCCTGCTCTGCCTGAATTTCAATCACCCAAGACACGTTGGCAAATACAACAAGGGTCTGACAGGGGAGTGGGTGCCCACAGTGAAACAGGATGAATTTAAGTTGATGGAGATTTATGCAATAAAATACAGCTTAACAGTATTAGGAATGTTGGCCATATTTATAGTCAACACCATGAAAAACATCTTACTATTAAACTAGAAAACACTATATACAAAATATTTGCCAGTCACCCACCATCTTGAAAATCTCTTGGAAGCAAGAGTGGAAATATTCTCCCGCAGTAAACTGCCTCTCTGTATCAGTAGAGAGGTGCACCATAATAGGCAAAGGTGCACTCACACTGGATACCCTCCAAACACAGGAAGCCAGCATACGATCCAACTTGGCAGCACCCGAGCAAAGCTGACATCTGTGTGGTATGGAGTTGGCCTTTAATAGGACAAGTAGTGGGATTCAAAACACTGAAGAAGTTGTTGAGGTGCTACATGACTGACTAAAGGTTGGGAAAACCGGCTTAAAATTATTTCCTACAGGCAGGATGGAATAGTCATGTCTATTTAGGTCTCTGCAACCACGGGCTGTGATCTCAGAATGATATAAAACTTCCCAATTAATTTTCCACTGCCTCCTCTCAGAAGAGCATCCCGGAACACTTAATGCAATAACTTACTGTGAAAACTGCTCGTAGATTATGCAGCCGCTCAATATCCTTCGGCAGGCCCGAGCTTGACCAGCGCACCAAATAGTTTTCACTGCAAAAATTGAAACGATAGGTGATTGGAGTAGGAACATTTTCTATTTGAAAAAATAAACATTACAATGAACTGAAAGCTTGGGCTCTTTGACATATTTTACTTCAGAGCAGATCAATTCTTAATGGCCAGAATGAAAAATACAATTTTTTTGTTTAACTTTATGTCATGTTTTTTCTTTGCTTATGAAAAAAACATACAAAACAGTGAGAAAAAGGCACAAGAGGACCATCTCTATCACTTTCTTCAGCATTTTAAGCAAACAATATAAGAGGACCTGTCATGCAACACTTAAAGTGAAGCTGTATATGCAACATTTACATAAACTATGCAATCTGTCAAAAGCTTCAACACTGCAATTTATGTTTTTCTGGGTCCCCTCTTGTACAGTGGCGGCCCGTACATTAGGGGTGCACGGGCGCCGCCCCCCCCCCCCCCTTTCCACATACAGGGACACCAGACACATGGATTCCAATGGAGGTGTTTTTTTTTTGAAGCATGTGATTAGAGGCTCTAATTGGCTTCAAAAAAGGGTGGGCTCCAGGTGCAAAGCACTGCGCCCGAAGCCCACCCAGTTGTGGGGCTGGGGTGCTGGTTAAGTGCCACTGGCCACCTGGGGGGGTATGCGGGTGGTAGTTTGTCACCCCCCCAAAATAAACCACCAGACACCACAACCCGTGTAACATCGTTTTATTAACTGTTGATACATCGGTTTTATTTTCCCCACTTTCTTTAACAGACCACGCTGTCCATGAAATGTGGCAGTTACAGCTGGGTAAAAACGTATTAACACACCCAAGCGTGCTTACAAAAGGAGGGTGCTTTTATTCAAATATGATATAGTTGAACCTTTTAAAACTTTAAATGTCTGAGATAGCTCGACAGCATACCCATCACTCGATCTTCATCTGATCTGCATTAGAAAGGCTCTGCAGCGTACAGAGTATTTTACTTCAAGGGTCCAGCTCCCCAAGCTAAAATATCCCTCTTTTCTGAAGTTTATCCAGCATTTGGACTAACTTTATTCCAATCAGTTCTGTTATCCTACAGGGACCAGAGACTACCAGTCGCATTTGGGCAACTTGCCCCCTTGCCTATCCTCAATTCCTTTCTGGATACCATGAGTCGGTTGCCTAACTGGCTCCGTAATAAGGGACCTAATTTTAACAATCTCACCTGTCCCGAACAACTATTGCTATGCTATTCTGTTGAATTTTACTATGCCCACGCTGCCTAGATGTCTCAGTAAACCCCACTTTACTTGAATCTCTTTATTGCCATGACCTCATCGTGTATACTATTGTCCATTTGTGTCTCTTCTGCTTATCTTTGCTTAATAGGCTGGTTAGAGTTGCTGGTCATCTTTCTCCTGGGTGATCTAGAAGCAGTTTTCTTACCAGACCGGTGTCCAGCCAAGTTTGGACCCTTCTCTCTTCAGTGCATTTGGGACACACGGGGTCTATTATATTCTTGCTGTCAATCCTTTTTCAAGTCAGGTAATTCTGGGAGCGGAGGATGCTGTCTGTTTTATATACAGTTTTCAGTTTTACACTACTGCTGCTAATTTAACTAGTTAATGTTTACTTGGCCTTAACGTTGCGATTGAAAAAGACCCCTTCCTGTTAAGCCCCCAACAAGCTACTCACTAGCCCAATATTGATGCTCTAATCTGTTAATTACACGCATTCATTGCTCCTGAGAGGGAGTCACTGGTCACTGCTCCTCAGTTACCGATTCACAACCACTTGTGGTTGTTGCACACAGGATTAGCCTCTGAGCACATAGTGCAACTCACTGCAAATGTACCGTGCATACACCTGTTTCTATACAATTTTCTGTATATTTAAACCATGCATTTCTCCTTAATCCTAGATTATTCCAGCTGGACTCCTTTCTTCCTTACACATTGCCCTCTTTACCTATCTGGAGCACTGCAGAATCGACTTCCACCGTCCAGCCCCGGTTGGGACCAAACAGCCAGATACGGCTATCAAATTCTCCATTTCACAATGCAAAGCTACGTTTTGTGACACTTAACATTAGGTTCCAAGCAAACCACTGCGTTCTACCCTTTCAGCTCCTTGAAAGCAGATGTAGCCTGCCTACATAAGACCCACTTCTCCCACTGCTCGTCACCCAGCTACACCTTAGTCCACATTAACATCAAGTATATTTGGCCAATGCCAGGACCAAACATCAAGCAGGATTCATAGCTTTTGGCAAGGCCACTAAGTTTAGATGTAGCAAAGAGCTACTTATTGTTAACAGGACACTTGCAAGATTAAGAGGTAACCACTGTCACCTATTATGCACCCAACAACCAACTCCCCTTCTTCACGCATTTATTTACTCCAGAAACACATGAAGTGGGTACACTCATCGTATGCAGTGACAGCAATCTTGCTATTCAATCAACACTCGATAGGTCCCTTACTCAGATGAGAATGCCCGATTTGTCAGCCTGATTTTGAGCTTTGCTGACACACCAGTCATTGACTGACCGTTGTTGTAAAATGAATCCAAAGACCAAAAATTACACATTCTCTTTCTCTCCATATAACACATTTTCTTCTATAGATCACATTTTTACATCACATACCCTTCTACCCTCAGTTCAAGCGTCAACTATAGTAGTTGTCCCTCGGTCAGATCATAGTTCAGTCACCCTTACTCTATCCTCACTTAGGTCAGCCCCAACCGAATGCACCTGGACTTTTAGGCCTCATACACACGGGCGTTTTGTAATGCCACGTTTTTGGGCATTTTTTGCTGCTCTCCATGTTATTCAATGGCCCTCTAAAATGTTCAAGTTTTTGAGCAGTAGAGGGCGTTGACGTTAGTGAGCTGTAGCTAGAACGCGGGACCAGTGCGTTCTGAAGCTGCAGCGTCATGGCGTTTTTGACGCCGAGCCGGCAAAACGCTCAATAACGTTGCTTAACGTTGTATACACAGCGTTAAGCCTCGTCAGGTGTTCTATTCAAAATCAATGGTTCCCTATGGGAGCCCATTGATTTGAATAGAAGCCACACTAGAAGTCAGATCACGGTGATCCGACTCGCGGCGCGACTTATGTGCTAGGTGTCTTAAAGGGGAACTCCCACAAAAAATTTGAGCCCCACCCCCATGATGTCACATCCTGGGGCGGGGCATCGCATCACAGCCCCGCTCCAGGATGTGACATCCATAGGGAACCATTGATTTTCAATAGAGGCAGAAAACGCAGCTGAAAGCTAGCGTGAAAAATTTGCACTGACGTCAATGCAAAACGCCGAGAAAAATGGCAATTTTTTCCCCCGACGTCAGGCCTGGCGTTTTGCTTATTTTTTTGCAAACGCCCGTGTGTATGAGGCCTTAACGTTTCTATGCTGCCAGTAGGGTCTTCAAGAGCCTACATTCATTATTCCATCCATATAATATCTTAAAAACAAGTGCTGTGAGACAATCTCCCTACTGACACTGTGGGAAGCCTACAAGGTGGCGATTAGGGGTGACTGCATTAAGCTGGCTATGTCCCTTAAACGTCGACGAGTGAAGCCCCTCCGACAACTGGAAGACTACTTCCAAATGAAGGCCTTCAAAAGATCCCCTCTTGCCTTCATATCAATCACTCCCAAGTCCCAATTAAATGTTTCTCTGACATAAGATCAGGTAGGTATGCTACAGAGCTCTTTTCCTTACCACTGAGAATCCAAGTTCCTTTCATATTTCGGAATCTATCTCGCCTCCTCCTTATCTCTCTCTCTATGCCACTAATTATCTGCCTCCTTTAGTAAACCCAAAACACAGTTAGTTAGCCGCCTGGATGGATTACCCACTCTCTTGACTTGGTCGTATATGGACAATCAAGATGACATATTTGCTGAAAATCCTGTATCTGTTTCGTGTGTTGTACATTAGGATCCTGACCCATTAGGATCAACCAGCATCAGCTTTTAATACTCCCGCATTTGCAGAAGTACTATCATTGGCCCAAGTCACATGCCAAATGTGCAATACCCATTTGGATATTCCTGCATTCCTGCACACAATCTTCTGTTTATAGGATGACTTTACATACTCCAGCAAGTTCCAGTCCCCCCACCCCCCCCATTAATGTCCTTTCTCAGCAATTCTGCTTTCCCGCTAGAATGGGAAAACCACATGCGTTTCGGCATTGGATAGACCTAAAGCTCACTGACATGCTTTACCTCTTGACACCTCGTGGCCCTAGCTCATTTCGTACTTTGCAAATAGAAAATAAATTGCTATACAGTCAACGATCCCTCTCCCTGTTAAAGGGATGACCAGGACACCTTTGGACAAGTGTAAGGATCAGCACTCTCCAGGCTTGATCTCTCTGCTATACGATCAACTTATCACAGGCTCTTTGTCACCCCATTAGGAATATATGCAGAAATAGAAATCAGATCTCAGCATTACCCTGCAACCACAGCAACGGCAGCAAATCTGGGAAACCACCAAATCATGTTACCAGAATTAATTGGTACATGAAACCAATTATGAATTACTGTACCCCTGGGTACCTAGTTCCGACTCATGTCGCACGGTATACTCCAGGGCATGCTGGGACTTGTTTCCGTTGCTGCCTATAACTGGGCACTTATGTCTACATATGGTTGATCTGTCAAATAAATTGTGAATGCAGGTCTACAATATGCTGAAAGTACTCTTTGGGGTTACTATTCCAATGATACCTGAATAGACTATGCTCAACTAGAAACCATACGGGCTTTCCAAACATCAATTCAGGCTGACAACTCACTTTTTTACAGCTAAGCAAACCATGGCTAGAACCCGGCTGCCGGATTCCCTTTCCCTGGTAGTTGTAAAATTTAGGGTGCATTGGATGCTCATGAAAGACAAGTTGACCACTAAATTTACGGACAAAAAGGGCAATTTCCACAAAACCTTGGTTCCATGGGTTTCCAGCTTTATGCCATCAGTTTTCGACTGCCGACTATTAGATTTAAGAGAAACAACTACCCTCATCTGACTGAGGGGGTGATTCCGCTGCATTTATGTGCTCCTCCAAACCTCTCAACTATCCTCTCTTTTTCCTACTTCTTCTTTCCTTCTCTCTGGATTTATGTTGACAGTACAAATGAGCCCTAACATAATGCCCCACGTTGAACCGTTGGTAGATGACCATTTTGTATTGTTGGCCTGCATGCCATATTCATACATTGTGTGTTTAACAGCTCTCTATCTGCTGTCTTTAAAATAATGAAAAACTTAACACAAAACGTTTTACCTGGAGTTTGGGTCAAAACAGCAAAAGCTTACCTTTGCGGTCGCCCTGAGTTATAAAACTTTTCTGCAATTCTAATTCCCCCTTTCTACCCCCCACCCCCGTCACCCAGGCACCACAGGTATTCAGCCAGCTGGAGTGGGTTATATACCCATTTCCCCCTTATTGCAAACAGTGGTTTCTCCCACCAGCTAGTATGTCCTCAAATAACACGAGAACCAGTGAGAGAAACTTCTGCGTGCAGTAGAGTTATCAGAAGTTCACACACACACAGAAGTGTTGATTTTAGGAAGCCAGGGGGCAGCGTGGTGGTGATGTTTCAAAGCTTAAGCAGTTGGAAAGGTAAATATATTGCCTTTTCTTTCTACAGATATTGCTATTTGCGGTTTAGATCCTGTAGTAACAGTGCCAATTTAAAGTCCAAAGTTAACCTACATGAATTACTCTGTCCATGAATTTACAGAGATGCAGAGCAAACAGTTTGAAGGCTTGGGGACTCCATCATTCTGTCATTTTTTGCCCATAGTTAAAAACGTTATAAGTTATATACATGGGCACCTGAAGACTCCTTGATTTTTCAGTAAACCAGTATTTTCATTTTGCTGCAACACAGAGCAACAGACTTTTTTTTTACTCTATAATAAAATGAATATGCAATTTAATCTATGTAATGTCAGCAATTATAAAAACACATTAAATAATAATAATCATGATAAAAGAGTTTTGCTACTTACTAGAAGAATGTATTTCAAATTCCTTCTGAGAAACTCACATTAAGAACTTTACAGGAGGAAGACTCTTAAAAATAATGGCATTCATTTCAGATACTTGCATTAATTACTATAAATGCAAATAGGATTTATTAACCAGTTATGAACTGTAATGCACTGCCGATGGATTTCTTTTCTCCTCATTAATTTTCAATTACACTGCATTAATTTGCAAATCCTCCATTAGAAGAAAAACACATAAAAAAGTTTTTGCAAACTACATGATATTTAATGTTAAAACACTTCAAATTAACTTGGGGACTTTGGTAAACATCATTTATTTTGGTACTTTCTATGATGGTTCTGAAATTTCTAAGATTATATAAAACTAACACAGGATAGAAAAATATTGCACACAAATATTAACATAAAAAATGCATCATACATCTATGGATACAAAACTGTAAAGTGAACTTTTATAGTAACAGTCTGAAGCTGAAAATCAAAGTCCAATAGGACATATACAAAACGTGATTGAAATTCAAAACGTATTGGTTCAATAAGGCGTTGAAAACAAATCATTAAACTGGCACTGGTAAGGCTGCACATGCGAAGTAAGGCTTCCCCATCGTGGGTACTCGAAGCGTGATAACACAAGGAGCCTCAAAATAAATGGTCAAGGAGTCCCAGTCACTTTAATAATTCGCAATCTAACCACATAAAATACCCAATGCACTTTGGGGGACAACACAATCCCTCTTTATCAGAGCTTTAACCACTCCAGGTCCGCGCTATAGCCGAAATACGGCTCCAGCGCGGACCTGAAATGCCGGGAGAACGTCCATGGACGTCCTCCACTGCGCATGCTCCTGCGCGCCCCCTGGCGGCAGCGGCGGCGCGCGCGAGCGTGCACGTGGGTCGGGCGGACTCGATGTCCGCCCGAGACCCGCGATCACTTTCAGGAGCCTCAGAACGGGGAACCGCCGTTGTAAACACGGCGGTTCCCCGTTCTGTGACAGGGGACATAACAGATCTACTGATCCCTGTCACTGGGATCAGTTAGATCTGTTATGTCCCGGCCAGCCCTGCCCCCCCACAGTTAGAACACAGCCAGGGAACATATTTAACCCCTTCACTGCCCCCTGCTGGTTAACCCCTTCACTGCCAATGACATTTACACAGTAATCAGTGGACATTTAAATTTCTGATCGCTGTATAAATGTCATTGGTCCCAAAAATGTGTAAAAAATGTCCGACATTTCCGCCCCAATATCGCAGTCCCGATAAAAATCGCAGATCGCCGCCATTACTAGTAAAAAAATAAAGTTTTTAGACGCGATAACTTTTGCGCAAACCAATCAATATACGCCGATTGCGTTTTTTTTTTTTATCAAAAATATGTAGAAGAATATATATCGGGCAAAACTGATGAATCATTTTTTTAATGGATTTGTACTTTAGCAAAAAGTAAAAAATATTGTTCTTGTTTGCAATATTGTCGCTCATTTTTTGTTTATAGCGGCGATCAGAAATGACGCAGAGGGGATCAAATACCACCAAAAGAAAGCTCTATTTGTGGTAAAAAAAAGGACGCAAATTTTATTTGGGTACAACGTCGCACAACTGCGCAATTGTCATTCAAAATGTAACAGCGCTGAAAGCCAAAAATTGGTCTGGGCAGGAGGGGGGTTTAAGTGCCCGGTAAGGAAGGGGTTAAAATAAATCTAAACCGGAGGTATAGTCACATGCATATAGTACATGCATGACCAATTGTATAACAAAAAAATATGACGTTAGATGTATTTAAGCCCTTTTCACACGTCAGTTTTCGAGGCGGACCCTTTTGGACCACCTTTTGTGCTCTATTTAGCAGAGGATGTCAATGGACATGTGTCCATTGGCATCCGATCCAAACCTGTCCACTAAAAACAGACAGATGGGGACCAGTTCCTCATCTGTCTGGCGGATCGGATGACAGATGGAAAGGGACAGGCGGTCAATTTCCATCTGACAACCCGTAGAGGACAGCAGGATGTGTCCGTGTTCGCTCTGCATCAGCAGACATGGACCTGTCATCAATGCCAGTGTGAAAAGGGGCCTTAAAGTGGTTGTAGACCCCCCTGTGTAAGCTTTACCTATAGGTAAGCCTATAATAATGTTTACCTATAGGTACTGTAAATATCTCCTAAACGTGTGCAGTTTGGGACATATTTTCTGTATACTGCGCTGATGATGTAATCGGCACATGCGCTGTGAAGAAATGCCCCCCCCCCCCATGCCGTTTCTTCAGGAGCAGGTGCCGTGACCGGCTGCTCCCGCAGTGACGTCGCAGGGCTCCGGTCAGTCAGTGAGCCGGAGTCCGCAGCCCCGGAAGGAAGAGGGATGAACATGGATGCGGACTGCATCGGGGACAGCGTGGGCTTCGTTTGCAGGTAAGTGTCACATAATGTGCTAGTATGGGATGCACACTAGCACATTATGCTTTTCCTTTGCGGGGATAACAGATAGGAAGAAAAACCCATCAGGGTTTACTTCCTCTTTGAAAGGTTAAATTATATGCATGGTATATTTTTACATACTTACATTGGTCCAGTTTGGACCAATGTACCTATTCATGTACCATACCTGGCTGATGCACCTTGAAGCTGGAAATCACTGAAGTAGACACAGCTAGGCCAGTGATGTCCACTTGCTTCTGGGTCCCATGCTGAGCGACCACTCTGATACATTTTAAGTACAGGAGCTCAGGCGCTCAGCAGGGCCATCAACCAGAGAATGCTTTGCATTTTCTGAGTGAATGCAAATGGTTTTATGATTGGATGAGGTGGAGAGGCAGGCAGTGATATCACCAACTTGTTCTTGAAAGCTGCTGGTCAGGCAAAGTACACAATTCTGTCATATGGTTTCTTTCATGAGCAGCCATGTCTAGCACGGTTGCCTGGGTCACGTGACTGACTGAACAGAGAAGTACATCATTTATTTCCAAATAAAACAGAAAATACATGAATTTCTACGGTTTAGCCATTCCAGAAGTCCACCTTTACTAACCCTTAATGCTATTTAGCATAACAATCTATAACTTTAGTGTGGGGGAAAGCATTAGCAAAGTCAGGTAATGTCACAGTTCCATATCTCTTGTCCAGGTAAAAGGTAAACACTTACCTGATAAATTTACACTCAGAAGGGTCATAAAGAGACATCAGAACTTCAGCGTCCTCCCCGATCTTACACACTACATTTTTTAAATTAACAAACAAAGCAAACGAGGGCGTGGCAGCAAACTTGGCTTGTCTGTTGATGTCATTCTGTTTCTGACACTGCAAAAAATGTATAATAAATCAATACTGGAAATGCTAAACCGTTAAACACACTGCTAGTTTCTATAGATCAGTTTCCTATAAGCTCCTGTGGGCCAATCTAGAAGTCAGTCAGGCTCACTTACAGTGCACATGTGCTGGCAGTGACCTTGCTGAGTGAGCCGACTAATTACTCATGTATGCTGCTGCTGCTTCATGGTCCAGTAAATGATGAGGGAAAGATCTTCACTAAGCTGTGTTGCAGCTGCAGCAGAACCAGACTATGCTGTCTGGCATGGGTACTTGGATTACAAGACTAGCTGAACGGTTACAAATCCTTTAGCAGGTAAAAAGCGGTTCCATATATGTATTTCAACTGTGCATGTAGCTGCTTGTCTGGAGCACAGACACAGAGCACTGAAATGCAAACAGCCATTCAAAAGTCCAAGTAAATGTGAAAAGTCGTATTCTAGTCTAGTGTGTTTTCCAATGTTCTGTAGACATTTGATTTGCTACTGGCAACAAGCAGTAGTTCTTTCAAAGCCTCTTCATTATGGAGGAGCCTAGTGGAAGCAAATAAGCTGCCTGTAAAATATTTTAAATTGCATGCCCTTCCTTTTAATCAAAGATACAGTGCACAGTGTTGGTATAACGATTTCTCTGTCACAGCACAGGCAATAACCAAAGTACAGAAAAATAGTGTGCTAAACCTTTTCTTCCTGAAGTCTTTCTTCAACTTGCTTGGAAGCTATTTCATGTGCCCTGAAAAGACTAATCGTGCTGGTCTGTTCTGGGTCGAGTATATTTCCATCCTCATCTCGTACAACCAGGTCCAAATCAAGGATCCTTAAAAAAAAAAAAAATACAACAATAAGTTTCCATACATTTCTAAAGAAGACAAACAAATCTCATTAAAATATTTATCTTAAAATGAAATCGGTCAGAGGAAGCAGGCCTGGCTGGCTACCGTCGGGTCTCCTTACATTGAGAGTGACCTGCAGACCTATTTTAGATGAATGTTATATGTGCAGAAAAGCGGCATTTCAGTCAAAAGAGACCTAGTGTGCAGGGAAAAGCATGATCTCCAATGTTCTTTATTCAAAAACAAAGTGCAGGCACATGGGTAACCTGAAATATCTCCTCTTTATCCCTGACCTGTCTGGTGTGTTCCTTGACCTTCATGATGCTGTTTGTTCACTAAGGTTCTCTAAAAAAACATCTGAAGGCTTCACAGAACAGCTGTACTTATACTGAGATTACATTACACACGGGTGGACTCCATTTACTATTTAGGTGACTTCTGAAGGCAATTAGTTCCCTAGATTTTAGTTAGGGGTATCGGAGTAAAGGGGGCTGAATACCACAATTTTCAGATATTTATTTGTAAAACATTTTGAAAACCATTTATCATTTTCCTTCCACTTCACAATTATGTGCCAGTTTGCGCTGTTCTATCACATAAAATCCCAATACAATGCATTTACGTTTTTGGTTGTAACATGACAAAATGTGGAAAATTTCAAGGGTTATGAATGGATGGAGGGGGATTTTGCACAGGATTGGCGGGGAATAGCGTGCACAATAAGGTATTGGACAGTTATAATTTGAGCAGAGTGAATTGGTACCAATATTCACATTCTCTTGAAAAAATTGGATATACATTCTTGATGGACATTTGTTTGATAATTTGAACACGAGCACTTATTGGTGTTTTCCATGGACATGAGTTTTATATGATTCATTTGCATTTTTACTTCTTTTAATTAACCATTTCACAGGATTTTATTTACATTGGAGTTAGTGCGGCTATTTATTTAACGAATTTATAAGGAAAGAAGCCGCTGAACACATCCTCAATGCTGTATCCAACCTTAATGTTTTGCCTTTAGTTCTACTTTAAGGAGCTTTGCCTACCCAACCTAGAGCAGCAGTCTCATGTTTTACAGAATGAGGACAGAACACATCATAGACGTATTTGAAAGCCTCATCGGAACTTTCATCCATTAGTATTTGGGGGACAAAGACTATTTTCTGCAACTCCTGTTCCTATTTGTCAGAAGTTTCAGAACAAAACAAATTCTCAAGATGTTCATCCCCGTTTGAAAGCGGAGCATCTGGAGTCCATGCAAACTTTAAGCAAACACGTCGGCAGATGGTAAGACACAATAACAAACAAGGAATTCATTAATTGAGGAGAAGGTGAAGCTTTAAATTTTCTACGCCAAACAGAATCAAGGCTCAGTCTCAAGTCTTTCTCTGCAAAGCTGAACACAGTCACAGGAAATGCAAAACTGCCATATCTCAGCAACCCATACATAAAATTAGATTTTCATGAGGCGTTCATACTTTTAAAAGCTAAAAGGCAAAATGCATACCTAAACATCACCTACTCACAGAAAGGTAAGCTTCTGGTTATAATAAACTGCAAATATTCATAAGTCACTACATGGCTCACTGCAGCCTCCGATAAGTAAATCTCTCACGTACGTTCAGTTCAGAATAGGGAATTTGCTTACAAATGTATTTATTTCAGGCATTTATATAGTGGTGACAATTTACACAGCCCTTTACACACTGTACATTCACATCAGTCTCTGCTGCCCTCAGGAGGTTGCAATCTAAAGGTCCCCATCTCCCAATTTAGGCAGTAGCCAATTAAAGAATATGTTACCCCAACACTTCATATTCCTAATAAGTGTATGATTTGCCATGTACTCCTTGCATTGTTTCTTTTGCGTGAAACACTTGGTGTTCCTGCCAGCCTTCCTGCTGTCCTATTTAAAATAAAAAAAAAACAACTGACCACACTAGGCATGAGAGCACATCCATCCCAGCCTGGTCAGTTTTTGGCTGTGCTGAGAGAACAGCCTGCCTGTCCTCCAATAGCCATGAAACGTGCTGACACGCCCACTCCCACCCACACACCGCCCCTGCACAGCCATTCACAAGAAGATCAGCGCACTGCTGTTTCTCAACCTCTTGCTCTCCAAGCCCCTTATGCAATGCAGCTGAGAACAGATTATGAGTGCTTATGTCTCAAAGAACTCTTCACTGTATTTTCACCTCTCAAGACCCATGCTTGCCGCTCACTCTTTTGAACTATGTGTACCACAGGCTTAGCTGTGCATTGGGCCCATTTTCTCTGATGTGTGCAGTGGCAACCACTGGATTGTACATTTATCCACTTGCCGACCACCCCATAGTAGTTTTACTACTACAGGGTGGCCACGCTGTGCAGAATATATACACATGATTCTGCACTTCCAGGTAGGGGGCACGCGCCACTTCTGCTGTGTCACAGCAGAAGCCGGTCAATAGATGTCCACTGGCACCCGACGATCATGTGGAAGAGACACAGGACAGAGTACTGCCTATGTAAACAAGACACAGTACACACACGCACAGTGCATGTGTAAAAACAGTACAAATAGTAAATGAAAACACTGGCTAGGCACACATTTACAACCCTTTGATCGCCCTAGATGTTTAACCCCTTCCCAGCCAGTGTCATTCATACAGTGACAATGCATATTTTTTAGCCTATTTTTAGCTTTTTTTCACACTTTTTTTTCAATAAACTATTTTTTATCACATGGGGACAAAAAGTATCCAATGTGATTTTTTTTTTCTTTTTGTGGCCGACTCCCTTTAGTGAGACATCAGGAGTTTATTAGAGGCAACATACCAGGGGTGCTTGGAAGCGATCAAGTGGCTTTAGCCTGATCTCTTCCATGAACCCTGGTACCGCCGCCTGTCAGATTTACACACATTAGATATTATCCTCCACTGCAGTAAAGGGTTAAAACATGTACCTGGAAGATTCACTTGTAGTGAATGTTTGATGTCAGATTCACGGTTTATAAACCCCCCCCCCCCCCCCCCCGATGCTGTGCTTTAATTAAAAGAATGCACTTTAAAAATAAACAGCAAGAAAAGAAAAGAAGACATGGATTTTAAAGTCTACAGACCTGTTTCCATAATCAATCCGCGCTGTGATTTTCCTTTTAAGCTCTTTCAGTTCATCCTGGGGCAGTGTTCCAGACAAGATCTGTGATCTCCACTCCACCAGGTCACAGATCATATTTCTGACGCAGTTAAACATATCTCGATTATCTTGCTATAAAAGGGAAATACAAATATTGATCTGACTTTATGCACGCAACAAATAAGTATATAGCAAGGTATAGGTTGCTAGAAGCCAACATTAATATTTCATCGTTTACATGCTGATAACAAAGCAAAGCCAATCCACAGTCTTAAGATATAGTTGAAAATAAGCAGCTTTGGGTGAATTACTGAAGCAGTATATTCTCTGACTTTGTATTGTGCTGGCCATGTGAACCATTCCTTATGGCAGTTATAGATTGGATTTGAGAAGATGCCTCTTTTGCTATGTTGAACTTGGTACACACACACACACACACACTGAGGGGGTAGAAGGGGCTTCACTGCTTTTGATAGGTCTGGCCTTCTAGTATATTGCAGTACCTATAGAGAACAGTAGTCAACCTGCAAGCTATCCCGCTCAATCACTTTATTGCTCTATATGTCCCAGGCTAGGAGCTAAGAACCAAAATTTGCAGCGATGGCTTGACGCAGCAGTGTGGCTTCACAAATGCACTCAACAAAAATCACATTTGACGCCCAAAAGTGGAAAGGTTTAAAATAAAAAGAAATATAGTCCAATAATGTTTTGATTTATTTCAGGCACAGTATAAATGGTAGTAAGTTAGAGCCCTCTCACACTGAGGCGCTTGAAAACTGTCCGTAAAACACTGAGCACATTTGCGGCGCTTTTCAGGTGTTAGCGGTACGCTTTTTTTATGGTCACGTGACTCAAAAACATTTTTGAGGAGCTTTTTCATTCATTTCAATGGAGGAGGAGCTTTTGAGGCACTTTTTTTTTTAGCACTCCAAACATGCTCCAAAGATGCTGCTTGCAGGAGTTTTTTCACCTCCCCGCCAGTGCACCGCCCCAGTGTGAAAACATTCATTGATTTTAATGGAAATAGGTTTTCGTGAGCTTTTCAGGCACTTTTTTTGTTTTAAGCACCAAAGCACTTGAAAAGTGCCTCAGTGTGAAAGAGCTCTTAAGTGGTTATAAAGTCTCAAGGTTTTTCACCTTAATGCATTCTATGAATTACAGTGAAAAATCTTCTGTGCTGCAGCTGCCCCCATAGCCCCCTTTTCCTTACCTGAACCTGTCCGTTCCAGTGACGAGCCCAGCAGCTCCAGCCACTGTCTCCATCCTCATTAGATAGATTGATAGCAGCAGGAGCCATTGGCTCCCACTGCTGTCAATCAAATACAATGACGCAGGGGCAGGGCTGAGTCCTGCTATCTGTGTCAATGGACGCAGTAGTGGGACTCGTGAGCGCGCCCACGTGTTCCCCCAGGGAAAGCGGCTCTCCGTGGGGGGCACCCGGTGAAGAGGAGCAGCTAGGAGTTCCACGGGGGCACCCCAGAAGAGGATCGGGGCTGATCTGTGCAAAACCCTTGCACAGAGTAGGCAAGTATAACATGTTTGTTATTTTAGAAAAAAAAAAAAAAACCCTTTACAATCGCTTTTAGTCGCATTAAACTGGACTTGTTTAGAAACGTTGCAAAAAAGCAAATTTCAACACCTAGCCTTTGTGGCTTTGTTACTCATTTATTATTGTGTACGGAGGAAGCCACTGGGATGAGTGGTGAAACCACTTCAACATTCCTAAACTAGTCTAGATTAACTGCTTAAAGTATAACTAAGGCATTTTATTTTTTTTTAGTTTTGGACAGAGTGGAGAAGGATTAGAGCCCCTGTTTAGGAGATCCACTCTCTCCATTTGTCCCGTTTACCATTATCATTGAAAGTTAAAGTAAAAAGAAAATGCCAATTTTTGGGATGTCCCCAGAAAAGTAATAGATGATTAGTATTCCAATGGGGACACTAGTTCTGGTGACCTGGGGCGTCCCCAAAAAATTCCTTTAATTTGCAGATATCTCCTCTCACTTCCTGTTTGGCTATGGGACAGGAAGTGAAGGGAAATCTCCCCAATGGGACAGAGATGGAGAAAAATCTGACAGCAGCTATAACTCTCCCTTACTCTATCCAAAATGAAAAAAAAAAAAAAAAAAAAGTTTTGCCCATAGTTCTACTTCAGTACCAGTCTTTATAAACCCCTTTATAACTAGGCCATTATTTTTCAGCGCTGTGATAGTTTCACTGACAGTCACTCGGTCATGCAGCGCTGTACCAAGGTGAATTTTATATAATTTCTGAGGTAGATGAAACATTCTTTTGGTGGTAAATAATGACCGCTTAGTTTTTATTAGTTTTACTGTATAAAAGGAAAAAAGACCAACTACTGAGAAAAAAAATGGTTTCCCTTACTTTCCAATATAAGAAAACAAACAAACATGTCAGGACACTACAAACATCACCAAAATCGACCCCTTAATGGAAAGTAAACACCCCAAGATGATCTCATTTACCACACAGTTTTTATAAAATGAAGTATCATGCTGGAATTGTGGCTAAAATATGAAGCTCATATACAGTGGGAGGAGATATGCTGATGCCTACCTGAATGAATTTAGGTTTACGTTTATGAAAGTTAAGAGGCAATAACAGCAATAACCGGGCACAGAGGCAATCAAGGTGGCTCTATGCCTTGTGATCACTGTTGAGGCCAATGTTTCCATTTTTCCTGTGATCTGAATGAGCGACAGTTCGATCATAGTCATTGTGTGTGAACGCTGAGTACACTCACACAGTGTAAAAACCAGTGCTGTTCAGAACACCAAGGCCTCCACAGCACAGTTTCATGATGTACAGTGGAACTGATTTGGTTAATGTGACTAAGGCCAGCCATAAACAGAGCTAATTTCTCTTCTGCAACCATGGAACCTCAGTTCCCCCATTAACACAGTCAGTGTTGAAAGGGGAAAAACCCCCACCCGGTGGAGAGATTGTGGTGGTGGGGGCAAGCTGTTCCCACCAGGAGAACACAGTGATTATTGCTAGCAGCTATAACACCAGCTAGCAATAATCGCATGTAAAATCCGACAGGCTGGTTGTACCCAAGCTGATCGATTGGATCAACTTGGGTACATTCAGCCTGCCCATACATGGTTCGAATCTCAGTAAGTTCCTGTTGAACCAGCTGAGATTTAAACAGGCTATGGCTGGTTTTACTATTACTAGCTACATCCTTTCTAGATGCCTTATCTAGAATGGATTTTCTTACAACAGTTGCTCTTTGACGGTACTGAAGCCATTTTCTAACAAAGTTAGACACTGAAAAGGAAACCTATAAAACTTGTATATGAAAATAATTTGTTAAACACATAAAATATTACATTCAGCTATTTGACTTTACAAAAACAACACAATCTGCATATTCACAGAAAATGCATTTTCCTGTAAAGAAGAGACATGTCTGCAGCAGGAACTTCCCCACCCGCTAAGGAGACTAAAAAACATTAATATGCGTATTTCATATTTACCTAAAAATTAACAGAAATACATTTTTTGTGACCATAATAAGCTAAGAAACTATGTACAAAAAAAAAAAAAAAGACATTTTCTTTAAAAACCAATCAATCAGATTTTCTCTTCAGTGAAGTGCAAGAATAAAAGAATCTGCCTTGTCGCTATGGGAATCAAGAACATAATGTGATACAAGAAAACAACAAAAGAAAAAGAATGTTATTTATAAGACTTATAGCACTGACAGTTGTCTTAATTTACTTACAACATAAAGTTGCCTCCAAATGATGGACCACTCACGCAGCGTGGTGGTGACTTCATGTACAAGCGGAATCTCGCAAGGTGTGACCGTTTCATGTTGCCTACAATATGAATGCAAAATCCAAAATAAATTCCTGGTATGGATTAACAAACACACAAACCATTAAAACAATACAACGGAGCACGGCCTATCAACAGGCTAAGAGCAACACTCTGACAGCAACCAACCAGCATTCACCCTTCACTGCTTTGAAGAAGAGATGAAATTTGATTGGCTGCTATGAATTACTGCAGCTTATACATCACGGTTCTATGTACTGCTTTAATAAACAAGTCTTTATGTTTTGAAATTACTTTTTTTTTTTAAGCAAATGGGAACATATTTGCAAGTAAACCTAAAATCCATAAAGTTATAAACTTACAAAAGAGCAATAAAGCTAAATTACAGCTTTATATAAAATAGAAATGTATTATGCTGACAGATGTTTATGTACATATTTCAGGATTTTATCTATATTGAAAAAGCAAAGCGAAGCAAACTGTAAAACAGCAATCGCTAGCTGCTAATGACACTCTGACAACTGCTGCTGCTAGGTTTTTCAAGCCTTTAAAAGTGGCTCAGAGTAGGACTGCAGCAGAAGAGCAGCCAAATGATTAACAGAAGAGGAGGCCAGGCATATGGCAGAGGGTATAGAACAGTGTGGAGGAAGACTGCAGGGGGTCTGATGACATTGTGTGGGGGGGGATTCAGGACACAGAAAAATCCACATGCACTAGGAGGACAGCTAAACGTACAAGCGTGATTCAAACACTTGCATTAGCAGCACAGTGTTTAATGACAATCTAAAGAAAATCTCCTGCAGTTTATGAAGGCATAGCTACTCATTTTTTTAAAGCGGCGTTCAACCCACATAACAATCTTTACATGGTTAAAGTGCTCTAATCAATAGCAACCACAATTGGAGAATTTTTTTTTTTTAAACTCACCCTAAGTGTCCTGTTACTATGTGGTCCCTGTAATCTGCCACTTCCTGGTCCGCGGCGCTGTGCGTCACTTCCTACCTCGCCTGGGCTCCTGGGAGATAGGAGTCATCATTTCCCAGGAGTCAGTGGGCATCCCTGAAAAATACACTCAGCGCTAAGCCCGCGTGTAACCAGCATACATCTTTTCTAGGAAGAGTATGTACCTATTTGCTATTGCAGATCCTAACCAGATCTCTTGGGCTGGAGCACCCCACCTATTCATAATCAGTGCCCACCTGAGACATAGGAAGAGTTCTCTAGACCTCCCATTAGGAGGAGTGTATCGCTCCCATGGTTATGACACAGAATCTCCCATTCTATGGTTAGTGTAGGACCCCCTTGAGATGGGGGCCTGTGAAGCAGGAGTGGGCTAAGCACTCTATGGCCATATAGTGTGGCGGACTCACCATATTTTGGATGCAGATGTCCAGGTACTTTTAAATAGCCTTTTAAATAGATTTACAGGTTTTAATGTCATTATTGCATGTGTGTGCTGTAATATGTCATTTTGTTTGGTGGTCTTATAGCAGCACCATCTCTAATGTAATACATTATTAGGGTGTGCCCCCTAAGTATGTACCTATTTTTCCAGGAAGAGGGTGCAAGTGGGCTTCACATGCCCACAATCAAAATGGGAACGCTCAGGAAGAAGAAATTTAGCAACACAAGTAAAAAATATAAATTAATACTACCTGGATTTAAACCTAACAATACTGTTTTTTATCTAATGTATAAAGACAGAGGGGATGCCAGAAAAAAAAATTATGTGAACGGAACTCCGCTTTAAAGTATAACTAAAGGCAATTTTTTTTTTTTTCGTTTTGGATAGAGTGGAGATGGATTAGAACACCTGTTAGTATTTATTGCTGTCTGTGCCCTCATTAGGGAGATTCACTCTCATCAATGAAAGTGGAAAAAAAAAAAAAAAAAAAAAAACACAAATTTTGGGTTGTCCTCAGAAAAGTAATAGAGGGGAAATCTTCCAATAGGGACACTAGTTCTGGTGACCTGGGGGTCCCCAAGAGATTCTCGTAATTTGCAGGGATTTCCTCTCACTTTCTGTTTGGGACAGGAAGGGAAAGAAAATCTCCTCAATGGGATAAAGACGGCAAAAATAAATCTTACAGGCGTTATAACCCTCCATTATTATTTTTTTATTATTATTATCCAGGATTTATATAGCGCCGACAGTTTGCGCAGCGCTTTAGAATATTAGGGCAGACAGTACAATTACAATACAATTCAATACAGGAGGAATCAGAGGGCCCTGCTCGTTAGAGCTTACAATCTAGGAGGGAGGGTTAAATGATACGAAAGAGCAATAACTGCGGGGGATGAGCGGATTGAGAAAATAAGGAGTGTAGTTCTTAGGTGGTGGTAGGATAGGCTTCCCTGAAGAGAAAAGTTTTCAGGGATCGCCTGAAGGTGGATAGATTTGGGGACAGTCTGACAGATTGGGGTAGGGCGTTCCAGAGGATGTGAGAGGCTCGGGAGAAGTCTTGGAGGAGAGTATGAGAGGAGGTGATGAGGGAGCTGGAGAGCAGGAGGTCTTGGGAGGAGCGAAGAGGACAGTTTGGTTGGTATTTTGAGACTAGGCTGGTGATGTAGCTGGGAGCAGAGTTGTGGATGGGGCTTTGTAGTTGATTGTTAGTATTTTGAATTTCATTTGTTGGGCGAGTGGCAGCCAGTGGAGGGAATGGCAGAGAGGGGTGGCAGATGCTGAACGGTTTGTAAGGTGGATGAGTCTGGCAGCGGCATTCATGATGAACTGGAGGGGGGATAGTCTATTTAAAGGTAGGCCAGTGAGGAGGGG
>BLSH010154595.1:686461-703530 GCA_018402905.1 Glandirana rugosa
TAGAAGGGGTCAATTGTGGGGAACAGTTGTTCGTGTTAGCTGTAATAGGAATAAGTTTGGACGATGATAATTGCTCCAACGATTTGAGGAAAGATTACGGGTGGATTGGTGGACAGGTGACCTGGGATAAGGGAGAGTTTATGATGCGAGTGGGAGACTGAGATAGGATGTGAGAGATTGAGTGTAGAAGTTCGAGAGGGAGAGAAGACCGTAGAAGGGGTTACGAGATTTTATACGTGACCAGAGTGGGTATGAGTTTTTCGGTAGGGACCTGGGATGTCTAGAATTGTTAGACTCGGGATAGAGGAACGAGGGGAAAAGGAGGTTTGAGGAGCTTGCGGATCGGATGTTGGTCGACTCAGTGGTGGAACAATTCTTGCTTGTTGACAAGGGGTGTTAACTGGGGAAGATGCCTGCAGAGTGGAGATTTCATCACAAATTGTGTCAATCTTGTTTTTGAAGTGATTAGCAATCTCCTGGGCAGTGAGTATGTTAGTGGGTGGAAGTGGAGGAGGACGAAGTAGGGAGTTGAAGGTAGAGAAGAGTTGACAGGGACTAGATGAGAAGGTGTTAATAAGAGTGGTAAAATAGGTCTGCTTGGCTGTGTGGAGGCGAGAATTGTATTTATGGAGGGCACATTTGTATAGGTTGTAGTCTTTGAGAGACTTAGTCTTGTGCCACAGACACTCAAGGGCGCGGCTATGCTTTTTGAGGTAAAACAAAAAGAGGAACAACCCGCGCTCACTATAAAACACAATACAAGTAATAAATAGTCGTATTTTTTTAAAATTGATTTCAAAGAGGCAGCACGCATAAAACAACAGATCTAAAATTGTCCAAGATATATTAAAGCAACAAATGCAGCGCTGCATTTGTTGCTTTAATATGCTTTTTGAGGTGTCTGGTGTCGTCTGTTTGCCAGGGTAGGGGTCGAGGCCTGATTTTGTATGTGGTGAGGGGAGCTAGCTCGTCCAGGGTGGAGGACAGGGATTTATTGTAGATGGCAGTGGCTTGGTTGGGGCAGGACAGGGGTGAGATGTTTTCATAGAGGTGGTCCGTAGCAGAATAGAGGAGAGAAGTGTTGAGCTGGCGAAGGTTTCTACGGGTGATGGTTAGGCGACTGGAGGGGAGGGTGGTGCAAGACAGGGAGAGAGAGAGAGAGAGAAACTAATAAGGTGGTGGTCGGAGAGGGGAAAAGGATTGCTGGAGAAGTTGCATGGGGTGCATAGATAGAAGACAAGGTCGAGGGTGTTTCCATCAGTGTGAGTAGGAGCCTGTACCCATTTGCTTCAGGTCCAATGAGGAGGTTAGACTAAGAAATTTAGAAGTGGCAGAAGTGTAAGTGTTAACTGGGATGTAGAAGTCACCAAGGAGGATTGTGGGAATTTCAAAAGATAGAAAGTAGGGTAGCCAGGCAGAAAATTCATCAAGGAAAGCTGACAGTGGTCCAGGAGGCCGGTAGATCACAGCAATTCTTAGGGAGGTTGGAGAGAATAGACGAGGGAGAGAGAGTGAAGAACCTGAAAGGTGCTCAGTGGGGATAGGAGGATTCCCACTCCACCTCCCTTGCGTCCATTAGGCCTAGGGGAGTGAGTCCAGAGAAGGCCACGATGGGAGAGGGAAGCAGGAGAAGGAACTACTACCATTACTCTATTCATAATGAAAAAAAAAGTTTCGGTTATAGTTCTACTTTAAAAGTACCCTTTAACAAATGTAAAAAAATAATTTTAACAAATGCTACGGAGAAAGCACTATAAGGAACGACAAGACACCATTATAATGATATCTTATCACCAGGGTTCCTGAAAAAAAAATTTACTTTCATAAATTTGGGATTTGAAAATTTTGGGAACTCCAATATGGCCATATACATGGAAAGTTTATGAACAGCATTTTTGTCTACAAAATGAATGTAATTTATTGTAAAATGGTGAATGTGTTTTGTTATCAATTCAGATACAAATGGTACTTCGTAACAAATCAACATGAAACTAAATTGTTAAAGGGCTTATGTCAAGCAGCAAGACTTACTTCCTGCTTAAACCATTTAACTTGGTGGTTAACGCTTCTGCCACTATGGTCCTCGGGTTCAGCATCCCATTCAGGACAACATACATGGAGTTTGCATGTTTCCTGCACTTGCATTGGTTTCCTGTGAGTACCCCAGTTTCCTCACACACTCCAAAGATATGCTGGTAGGTTAATTGGCTCCTGCCTATATTGGCTCTAGTATGTATGCATGTAAAGCAGGGACAATTAAATTATAAGCTTCTTGAAGGGAAGGACAGATTTAAAAAAATATAAATAAAAAATAATGCCAAACCTTCAGGTCATGACAGCAATGCTCTTATGCTGACTGTTGGGAGCCTACCCTAAGGTTTACCAAGGGTCAGAAGAAAGCGTTTTTTTTATTTTTTTGTTTTTTAAATACCCATCTCAAATAAAAGGACAGGGGGGAAAAAAGTGCTTGTTGAAATGTTCAGTAGTTTTGTTTTGGGATCTGCATGTGGAAAACTAAAAACTTTTTTGATCGTTCTTAGCGGTCAGTAACGATGCTGATCTTTTTATAGGAACTACAGCAGTTTTCAGGAGGGGGGCAGTTTGACTTTTGCAAAAAACAGATATACATTTGGTTTCAGCATCCTATATATCTGGGCTTACTAATTGGTTTGGGATTTCGTTTTCACTGCAGGTAACCTACATTTACAAAGGTTTTCATCATCAGCTTGGACTTGCCCATGTTTGTGACAGGGTTATTTATAATCCAACTACAACCAAAAAACCTTCACTGAAGACAGAAGTAAAAATGAGGGTAAACTTCCCCAATGGGATCAGATGGCCGTTGGGCTTTAAAAAAAAAAAAAAAAAAAAAAAAAAAAGGGAAAAGCCAGTGATTTTCTCCTTGCATTATCTGTCTTCACTGTACTGATTATTCATTTAGCATCTTCAACTATTTGACAACATGGCATTTACTAATGGAACACAAATTGTATTAAGGCTTGCTGCATGTTGGCGTCAATCCTTTCAGCGGTTCTTAGTTGTGAGCAGTAACTATCTTTTAATGTATTCATCCTATCAAAATAAATCAACTTTCTTATTTTAGTACTGTATGTCTCCTTTATACATCCATTTTGTAATCAGTCTACAGACGCCATTATACGGTAATCAGATGATCAGAATACTGATGTTCACTCCATCTACAGGCCAAGATAAATTCATTGAAGTTTGTACAAGTCCATTAATGATGTGCACATAGTCATAACCCATAGTCAAACAGAATTTAAAAAATCATTAATCTAAGGTTATTTTTGCCACCCCTCTGCCTTCCCCAATAAGGCTGGATTCACACCATATTGGGGGGGAGGTGTAGGAGAAGGGGGAGAGAATTTGTGTTCAGAACGGAACACATCTGTGAATCAGATGCATTTCCATTGGGAATTATGTGCTTGCAATTCGCACCGCACTGCCTAGAAAACGCACACGTTTTTAGTGCAATGCGGAGTGCGGATGCAACGCACATATGTGAACTAGACCCATTGAAAAGAACATCTTTTCAAATTTTGTGCGAAGGATCCCAGCTGCGCCTCCTGTCCTGGCTCCGAGGAGCTGGAAGGAAGTTACCCTTCCTCCCCTCCCACCCGGCAATCTTCTGGGACATGTCACAGGTCCAAGAAGATACACCGGCCATTCACAAAGTGCAGCGCGACTCACGCACTTTTGGGTGGAACTCCGCTTTAAAGATACCTGAAAAGTGGGTATGATTGGATGCAGCCTTTGTTTTGCCAACAATTTTCCATCTGGCTCCTTTGATTTTCAGATCGCAGGATGTTTGGAAGGAGGGTGCCAATAGGTTTATCGGTAACCTCCAGCAATTTACTCTTTGTATGGTTAGCTTAAAGTGGATGTAAGCCCAACTCATGAAATTTGCGCTGGGCAAATATATCTGCAGTGTTTTGTGATCTCTCTTCAAAGCACTGTGTCACGTAGCGGTCTCCTGCCCCGTTCTTCTGTTATCAGCCTGATAACTCCAGACAAGCTTTCCATCACATATGATAAAAGCAGCCTGATTTTTGTGTTGGGGAGGGAGCTATAAATAGATTAGCAATGCCCTGAATGATACAACAAACAGAGCTGAAAGTCTCTACCTATGAGGAGAGGGGGGGGTGTGCTTTTCCTCCAATAAGCTGCCTTGGCTGTATGCCCAGGCTTCACTGCAGTGTTAACCAGGAAGAGAAAATCTCCCAACATGATGTGTACTTTCTAAACAGTATATAAAGCTGAAGACAGCAGATATACATGTAAAACCTATGTAGGGAGATTTGTTTCATCCCTTGATTATCATCTGAGGCTGTTCACTTCACTGGGTATATGTGAGGGTTTACATCCACTTTAACAACCGTAAAAAGCTCTAATTAAATATACTGTACGCATTCAAAGATTCACAGGCTACAAACAGTGGTCTTCTTTTACGATTAGTAAACACAAATTTTAAATTAAATACCACAATGACCACATGGTCAATTTTTATGAATTGCACATTTAATTTACCCCTTTCCTTCGACTGCAGCTTCCTTAAGATGAACATAGTTGGAAGGAAATATACCCTAAAAACACAAATATATAGTCAATAAAAACAAAAATAATCACCAATCTTAAATAAAAAGCAAAAATCCTAAAAGGAGCACCAACAGAAAATGATACTCCCAAAACTTCTGATTTGAAATTCTGAATTTATTTCTCTCTACAATATAAACCGCAGTAGTACATAGATTTATGATACAAGTGTACTGTATCTGTACTTAAAGTGTTTCTTACCACAACATTTCATATTCCTGATATGTGCCTGATTTACTATGTACTTTGAGAAAAGTACCCTGTTCTCTTTGTATTGCTTCCTTTGTGTGAAATCCCTGGTGTTCCTGCCAGTCCCTCTGCTTTCCTATTAAACATTGACCACACTAAGCAGGAGAACACACACCATGGTCAGTTCTCTAGATCTGATGGGAACTCAGCCTGCTCTCCTCTAATGATCCTGACACCCCCTCCCCTCCTGCACAGCCTTTCAATGGGAAGCTCAGTGTGCTGCTGCTTCTCCTCCCCCCAACTCTTATGCAGCCGAAAAGAGGGAATGTGATCATTTATAAAAAAAAAGGGGGGGTTAAAAGGGTATTTATAATGTTTATTTTAGATCTATACACAAATGTTTCGCTTTTCATTTCTATTTTAAACTGAACGGGCTGTTCTACAAGGTGATCACTTTAAATGCAAGTGTCAATGCATTCCAAATAATGTAAACATTGAAAACTAGACAATTTTTGTAATCAGTGAAAAAACTAGACACCCCACAAAGTAGGCGATCCATGAACAGATTCTCTGTTGAATCAAAGCAGGATGATATCATTTGAGAGATCTGCGTCTGTTCAGTGTTTACCCCATTTTAGAACCTGAGCTTTCCAGACCCAAATTTGATATATAGGGGACCATACGTAACTAGAGTTAGTTATACAAATATAAATAATACAAATAATCCTTTTACATCAGACTACTTCCATCACATTTATACTTGGGAAAATGTAGAAGGAAGAAGACCTTTTACATTACTTTCTCCAGACCTGGATCGACTTGAAAGTAAGCAGATGTAGAATGGATAAATGTCCATCTACATCCGCCTGCCCATAGGCATACAGTGTCTCACAAAAGTTAGTACACCCCTCACATTTTTGTAAATATTTTATTCTATCTTTTCATGTGACAACACTGAAGAAATGACACTTTGCTACAATGTAAAGTAGTGAGTGCACAGCTTGTATAACAGTGTAAATTTGCTGTCCACTCAAAATAACTCAACGCACAGCCATTAATGTCTAAACCGCTGGAAACAAAAGTAAGTACACCCCTAAGTGAAATTGTCCAAATTGGGCCCAGAGGGTCAATATTTTGTGTGGCCACCATTAATTTTCCAGCACTGCCTTAACCATCTTGGGCATAGAGTTAAACAGAGCTTCACAGGTTGCCACTGGAGTCCTCTTCCACTCCTCCATGACAACATCACAAAACTGGTGGATGTTAAGAGACCTTGTGCTCCTCCACCTTCCATTTGATGATTTCCAACAGATGCTCAATAGAGTTTAGGTCTGCAGACATGCTTGGCCAGCCCATCAGCTTTACTCTCAGCTTCTTTAGCAAGGCAGTGGTCATCTTTAAAGGTGTGTTTGGGGTCATTATGTTGGCATACTGCCCTGCTGCCCAGTCTCCGAAGGGAGGGGATCATGCTCTGCTTCAGTATGTCACAGTACATGTTGGCATTCATGGTTTCCTCAAAGAACTGTAGCTCCCAAGTGCCGGCAGCACTCATGCAGCCCTAGACCATGACACTCCCACCACCATGATTGACTGTACTCCTCACCTGGTTGCCACCACACGCTTGACACCATCTGAACCAAATAAGTTTATCTTGGTCTCATCACAGGACCATTGGACATGGTTCCAGTAACTCATGTCCTTTGTCTGCTTGTCTTCAGCAAACTGTTTGCGGGCTTTCTTGCGCATCATCTTTAGAAGAGGTTTTCTTCTGGTATGACAACCATGCAGACCAATTTGATGCAGTGTGCGGCGATGGGTCTGAGCATGGACAGGTTGACCCCCTACCCCTTCAACCTCTGCAGCAATGCTGGCAGCACTCATACATCTATTTCCCAAAGACAACCTCTGGATAGGACGCTGAGCACATGCACTCAACTTCTTTGGTTGACCATGGCAAGGCCTGTACTGAGTGGAACCTGTCCTGTTAAACGGCTGTATGGTCTTGGCCACCATGCTGCAGTTCAGTTTCAGGGTCTTGGCAATCTTCTTAGGCCATCTTCATGTAGAGCAACATTTTTTTTTGCAGATCCTGCGTGTTATTCTAAGAGCCTTTCCATGCCGGAAGGGGAGCCGGACTGATGCTTAGTGCATCCTGATGGAATCTCTCCCCTGGTGCATCCACTGTTCTCCATGCGGAATGTCAAGAATGTTTAATGTGAATGTAAATACTACTATCATGCTAATGAAGATCCCGCGTTGCTGTCCTCGTCTTTGAGCTGCACTAGATCTTCTTCCCAGATCTCTACTGGTAGCTGCAGGATTCTTATCAGCATGGACCTGAGTCAAATACCTTATACCTTGTTGATGCATTGCATTTTGGATGCTGAAAGTTGAGACTTGCAGTGAGCTGGACTGCATTTGGGATTTGTTTATTATAACTTAAATAGAACCTATGAGTACTGTACCCTTAAAGTACAACTAAGGAGTCCTGAATGACAGTCAATATCAATACATACAATTTTAGCACAATCCTTATTGTCTGCAACCTATAAGCACAATGGACATATGCAACAGTCACCAAAAAATGTACATGCAGATTTTATTTTACAGGCAGCGACGTACCTTCTTAGATTTTTTCCTTAAAACGTATCCTCTGTACCATCCTGTAAAAAAATGTTCAACAGGTTAGCTAATGCATAGATACAGCCTAAAGGAAGAGTTCAGCTTGAACAAAATTACCATTAACATAAGAAGACAGGGTGTGACCAACTTGGAATTCCATTTTTTTTTATTTTTTTTTTTTTTTAAATATGAGCAACTGTTTGTATTAACGTTTTCAAAATCAGCTCCCAATCATGAACATGGGGTGCAAGCACTGCTAGAGTCCAATGGTAAAGGCACTTGTGAAAAACAAGAGAACATTTGCCGGCACAGCCAATTATGATCAGGTTGGGAGTAGCGGAGGTTTTTCAGTGGTGTCACCAAAAGTTATAAAATGCCTCCATGTCAGTGGTGTTACTGGAAGGAAAGAATGTCCCTGTGTTCGCAGCATGCAAAGGAAAAAAGGACTCAGCATCGGTGGTGTCACTGGAAGAAAAAATGTCCTGGCATTGGTGGTGTCACTGAAAGAAAAACAAATGTCCCTGAGTTGGTGGTGTAACCAGAGAGGAAAATGTCCCAACATCAGTGGTTTCACTGGATAGAACAAAGATCCTAGAATTGGTAGTGTTGGGGATAAAAAATGTCCCAGCATTGTGAGGTCACTGGAAGGAAAAAAAATGCCCCAACTTTAGTGATGTCACTGGAAGGAAAAAAATGTCTCTGAATTAGTGGTGTTACCAAGCAGAAAAAAAATGGTGCTTCATCAGTGTCAGTTGGGAAAATATGTCCCTGGTGTCAGACTGAGGACGACTGCTTTGGCATCTATATTAGGGGGATGAAGGAGGGGAGGGATGCTGGAAGGTGGGCTCTGAGGGATGAAACGAAAGGGATCTGTGGGAGCTCTGAGTTAAGATGGGGACTGAAAAGGACTGAACTTGTTCACATGTGTACTTCGGGTTAGGGTCCACCTAAAAATAGTTTTGCGATCGATTGCTTTTTGAAGGGCGGTCGATAGGCGGTGAAGAGGCTATATATTACCTCCTCATTGCCTGTTTTGACCCTCATTCATTGTACATGGTTGCAGGACAGTTGCAACACAGCCCCATTCACTTAAATGGGTCGCGTTTGGTGATGCTGCTGCGTGCAGAATATTTCATGTGGTTTAATATCTGCTATGATTGCAAAGCATTGCAATTCTGTGTTAAGGTGGGTGGTCAGGGGGTGGTAAAAAGAACAGCTCAACTGTCTGCTTTTGCTGCCCCATGTGAATGAGCACTAAGAAAAGGGGGTGGCTAAGGGGCTCTTGGGTGATTCTGAGGAGGAGAGGGGAGGTCCAGGGCTGAGATGTCCACCCACTTCCCCGTGTAATCACTTCAAAACTACTTCTCAGTGACACACCCACTGGAAATGAAGGCAGTTCCTTTTTCCTGCCTCTGGTCATGTGATCTGTCACATAAGGGGAGACAGGAAGAAGGGCAGTTTACCTTCACTCCCCTAGGAGCGCGGCTCTGAAATTGAGGTGTGTTCTCAGCTACCATTCACTCTGTTGCACCCACAGCAGGCTGCTTTTGGAGGGAGGAGGCCGTAGAATCCTCACTCCCTCCAGCAGCTGAGGCCCTCCTTTTATGGGTGTCGCTGGAGAATAAATAGTCCAAAGCTCCCAGCATGCCTCCCCTACATATATCAACACTGCACCTGAAGCACATTCCCCTTATACCCCTCCCCAATTCCACATCCCTGGTTCGAGCCACTGGATAACGCAGGATCTGCAACCCTATCATTGAGAATCTGACACTTTGTCCACTCACTGCAAAGTGACAGGTTCCCTTGTAAGAACAAATCCTCATGCTCCTATATCTTAGCCCGATTCACACCTATGCATTTTTAGTGCTTTTTGCAGGTTTGCATTACAGAACGTGTTCCATAGGAAAGCATGTTATGGACTGTAGTGCAAATCTGCAAAAAGCACTAAAAAATGCATAGGTGTGAATCAGGCCTAAAGCATACCTTCAAAAAGGAGAAACATGGAATCTGCTACCTATGACCTTCTTAAAATACAACCACTCATACTGATGCAGATCAGGGATGTCAAATGTAAGTTCCTTTCTGCATACCTGTTCCAGATGATCTAACTACCCATACTCTTCCTATACTTGCTACAACAAGCACAGATATAAACAGTTTTTAGAAGGTGTACTTTTGTAATCCTTAAATTGCACCTTGCTGGTCACATTTGGCCATTACTTTCTAGCAGGGAACCCAGCCACTACATGGGTGTTGATTGCACTTCTGTGCAACCTGGGGTGTCAGACCTCCTACTTGCTACCAATGCAAGTTAGCAATTTGTGAGTTATCTCTGATTATTACCTCCTCTTATTGTGTGGCAATGTAAAAAATAAAAAAAAAAAGACTTAACATGAACAGATTTTAAAATCAATTTCAGGTGCTAGGTACATATTAACCCAGTTCTGCTAACAAGCAGGACAACAAAAGCTTCATTTTGTATCCCACTTATTCTGCCCACAACAAAAACTCCACTGTGCTAATTCCTGGAGAAATAATTAGCTACGGATTTCTGTACCAAGCATGCTTAGGCATTATGTAAGTCATCAGAACTTTATTTTAATAGAATATAATTAATTGTGCATAATAATTATAATGATACACACAGGACAAAATCAAATGCCGAAAGAGAATTCTAAATATAGAAACATATGCAGTCTCTTAGAATACCTTACATTGCAGATTAGGTGCATCACAGACATAACATTTGAAAGAAGCAAAATAATAAAATCGAAGACATGTAACATTTTTTTTTTTTGGTTCAAAAGGTCCGACATTTTAACCCCATACCAAGGATCCATGTCTTGAAAACCCTTCACTTTAGTAAACACTTATAAAGGACTCTGTGGGGAGTCTGGGTCTTTCATAAGCAATTGCACCTTTACCGAGAGAGCCAGCCGTGATTGGGCTTTTGTCAGAATCTGAATATTTAGTCTCAGGTTATAATGTAGCAGGCTAACAACTCTATTAAGTCTCAGATTATATTGCATTTTGGCTTTATTTATGGAGTACCCTGCTTGAGGGTCAAGAGCTAAAAGTTCTATTTTTCGCAAGCGCTTGCAGTACTTGTGTTTTCAATATCACCGCCGCATACAGTAGGATACAGCCATTTAGACTAATGACAGGCTGCATGTTGTACCTGGGCTGCCTGAGCAGAGAAAATATGGCTTCAGTTATGCTGAATGGGCTCAGGTGGCCCATGTGCAATAGCCCCAAATCTGGACTTGGTGATCTCAAATGCAGATTTAACCACTTCAGCCACAGAAGGATTTACCCCCTTCCTGACCAGACCATTCTGTGCGATAAGGCACTGCGTCGCTTTAACGGACAATTGCACGGTTGTGCGACGTTGTACCCAAACAAGATGGATGTCCTTTTTTTTCCCCACAAATAGACCTTTCTTTTGGTGATATTTGATCACCTCTGCGGTTTTTATTGTTTGCGCTATAAACAAAGAGCGACAATTTTGAAAAAATAATACATATCAAAAAAAAAAAAAAAATGATATATATATATATATATATACACATACATATACACACACACACATATACATACACACATACATATATACACATACATATGTTCCCTCAAGAGTGACTGATAGTTGTGGTACACCTGCCCGCTGCCCTCAATCACACAATTTCCACACACCTGGAGTCATTGAACAGGCCGGTACTTTGTTTTGTTGTTTTATTCAGGGGTTGAACTTGGATAGGGATGACTGTGGGATGCCCAGTAATTGAACATGGGACCTACTTTAACCACTTCACCTCCGGAAGAATTTCCCAGTTTAGGACCAGAGCACTTATTGCTATTCGGCACTGCATCGCATTAACTGACAATTGCACGGTCGTGTGACGTTGTGCCCAAACAAAATTTGCGTCCTTTTTTATCCCCACAAATAGAGCTTTCTTTTGGTGGTATTTGATAGCCTCTGTGTCATTTCTGATCGCCGCTATAAACAAAAAAAGAGATACCATTTTGCAAAAAAACCCAAATTTCTTACTTTTTGCTAAAATACAAATCCAAAAAAAAAAGATTTTTTCATCGGTTTTGGCCGATTTACATTCTTCCTCATATTTGTGATTTATATTCTTCCTCATATTTGTGATATTTAAAAAAAAAAAAAAAAAAAATCGCAATCTGCATTTGATTGGTTTGCGCAAAAGTGGCCGCGTTTACGGATGGTGAGAATTAATGGGGTTTTTATTTTTTTTACTAGTAATGGCGGCGATCTGCGATTTTTAGCGGTACTGCGATATTGCAGTGGTCTTTTTTCGCACATTTTTGACACTTTTTTGGGACCATTGACATTTATACAGCGATCAGAAATTTAAATGTCCACTGATTACTGTATAAATGTCATTGGCAGTTAAAGGGTTAACCTGCAGGGTGTAGTGAAGGGGTTAACTATGTTCCCTGGGTGTGTTATAACTGTGGGGGGGCTGGGCTACCATGGGCATGAGAGATCTAACTGATCCCAGTGACAGGGATCAGTAGATCACCCATGCCCGCATTGTCAGAATGGGAAACCGCCGTGTTTACATTGGCGGCTCCCCCTTCTTTTCATGTGGCCACTCATCGCGGCTCGCCTACGGACATCGGGTCCGCCCGAGCCGCGGGCACACTCCTCAGGAGTGCGGCGGGCGCGCGCCCCCTAGCGGCCATTCGCAGATCGCCGTCTTTTTACGGCGATTCGCGCACAGCGTCCACACTGCCGCCGTGAATACACAGCAGGCGGTGTGGAACTGGATATACACCTCCAGTAAGTATATACACTTCTCCTCCAGCACACTACTTGCCGACCTTTACACGTGCTTCCCTGGTCCGAAAGGAAATTTATCAGACCTCCATGACACCTCCTCTTCACCACTGCTAGCACATGGTGAGACCTGCTGCAGCCGCGGGCCAGGCCTCAGAACCACCCTTTGCGGGTATGAATCGCAGGTTTCCTTCCCTGAAACAGTGGACCCTCTGTTGTGTAGCCAAGTCTGTTGGTGCTAGCTAGGCCTTGGATGCACCAGCCCATCCATCCTCCAGACCCATCCGGTCTTTCATGCAGTCTAATGGTTCTCCCCTTGGTTGGCTCCTCCTGACTTCTAAAGACTGCTCTCTCTCCTCTCAGACTGTCTCAGCCTTCTCATCCAACTCCCAGGGGCTGCCACTCACCGACTATGGTGGATCCTTTAAAGAGTCTCCTTCCATGTAGAACTCAGCTGCTCTCCTGCTTCTCCTGGCTGCACCCAAGCCCCAGGCCTCAGGTTCACCGCCCCAAGCCCCCACCCAGACTGGGGGCTCCCCTCCCGGGCGAGACCTGATCCGCAGCTCTAGCTACATCCTCATCTTTTCCACCCGAACTCTCCTGACACCTGCTCGTAGATCGCGGTATTTAACCACTTAAGGACCGGAAAGATTTCCCACGTTCGGACCAAAGCACTTTTTGCGATTCGGCACTGCGTTGCTTTAACTGACAATTGCGCGGTCGTGCGACATTGTACCCAAACAATTTTCCCCCCACAAATAGAGCTTTCTTTTGGTGATATTTGATCACCTCTGCGTCATTTGTGATCACCGCTATAAACAAAAAAAGAGCAACAATTTTGCAAAAAAAAAAACAATATTTCTTACTTTTTGCTAAAATACAAATCCAAAAAAAAAAAAATAAACAAAAAAATGTATTCATCAGTTTTGGCCAATTTATATTCTTCCTCATAAAAAAAAGGCGTTTATTGATTGGTTTGCGTAAAAGTTGCTGCGTTTACAAACCATGAGAATTAATTTCTAGTATTTTTACATTTTTTAAAAAATTTTTTTACTAGTAATGGAGGCGATCTGCGATTTTTATCGGGACTGTGATATTGCAGCGGACATGTCGGACATTTTTGACACCTTTTTGAGACCAATGACATTTATACAGCGATAAGAAATTTAAACATCCATTGACTAATGTGTAAATGTCATTGGCAGTGAAGGGGGTTAACCTGCAAGGGGTGATCTAGGGGTTAAATGTGTTCCCTAAGCGTGTTCTAACTGAGGGGGCTGGGCTGCCAGGGGCATAAGAGATCTAACTGATCCCAGTGACAGGGATCAGTAGATCTCTCACATGCTGCCCGACACCTTCCCCATCCAGCTCACCTGAAGAGATTCCTCTCTCTGGCAGCGGCTCCTTCCGAACAGGTATAGTGTGGGGTTGCGAGCTGACCGGCATATCAGGTACTTTAGCTGGTCCCGGCATGACAGTACTCACCAGTTCCCAGGTCCCTGGCCAGATCATGAGCCTCCGCTGTTTCTTACCTCTTGTCCTCTGTCTTCGCAGGGGAGTCACCAGGCTTCAACGCTACCCCGCGTTTGAGTGAAGCCTCCAGGCCCACTCCGGCCCCCCGGGACCTCCGCAGCTGCGGACGACAGACCCGATTGCAGGTTCACAGTATAGCAGCATGGCTCCTGCAGCACCAATACCAGCTGAGTCAATGGTTCATCACAATGACCGCACCAGGCTCAAGCAGTGACCTCCGCTGTTGGGATCAGACTATCCGGACAGATCAGGCACAACCACTCGGTCCCTCCGATCACTCCATGGGCTAGTCCACCCCGAGGCTCCACTTGTACCCTGGTGTCCACCAGGGTCCCCTCCAGCTTTTCCGGCAGCCATGCCACTGAAGGCAACAGATGACCACCCTCCGCCATCTTGCTCTGTCACGTGGTATCTGCCACAGGTTGCTAACGCTGAAGCTCTTCCAGGGCGTGGTGCCGCCACCCACATTTCAAAACTAACTGGCGCCAAATGTCCTGATAAGCAGGCCTGCAGCGTGTCACATAGCTGTAACCCCTTGTGAAAAGGATGCAACTTTTCAGATACGCTGACACTGTCAGAACTTGTCCTGACATGTTGGCTTGGCCAGTGGTTGCCAGTAGCAACAATAATTAATAGTAGCCACTGTTTTGCTGGAAAATCCACTTGTAACACAATCTCTCCCTTTAACAACAAGAACAGTGCCAGGCATACTTTACTGTAAGCAGGAGTTGGAGCAAAAAGCTCAAGATGCCCAGCTTTTGCAGAACACTGGGCATATTTGTAATCCAGTGGGTAATGTCTGGCCTTGGCATGGCGCAGGACATATTTGTAATCCATGGGCACGATCGCCCGGCGTGGTTGCCAAAGGTAACGGCACATGGTAACAAAGTCACTGAATTAGAGGATGATGCAATTGCTCGCCCCAGTGCCAGCTTCAGCGACTGGGCTGGCAAGAGCGGCAATTGGCGACCGCTCTCATCGGTTGCTCTGGGCAACGGCACACGTGTAAAAGTTTACTGTTTAGCTGGCAAACACACAAGTCCTTTTCCCAAAGTTCAGTCCACTTTAGCAATAAAACAATTACAGTTCCTGGCTCGGTTCTCTTTCGGTTGCTAGAGGCAACGACTCGCAGCCTTGCAGGTGAATCCTGGAAAATAAGCCCCCAAATGTAGCCATGTGCTCCCTCAAGAGTGGCTGATAGTTGTGGTCCACCTGCCCGCTGCCCTCAATCACATGATTTCCACACAACTGGAGTCACTGAACACGCCGGTACTTTGTTTTGTTGTTTTATTTAAGGATTGAACGTGGATAGGGATTAGGGATGACTGTGGGATGCCCAGTAATTGAACATGGGACTGACTATATACACCTCCGGTATATACACTTCTCCTCCAGCACACTACTTGCTGACTGCTACACGTGTCTCCCTGGTCCGAAAGGAGGCCGCAGGCCGGGCCTCAGGTTCACCACCCTCAGACTGGGGGCTCCCCTCCTGGGTGAGGCCTGATCCGCAGCTCAAGCTACATCCTTCTCTCTTTCATCCGAACTCTCCTGACACCTGCTGGCAGATCGCTGTATTTAAGGAGGCCTGCCCCCTGACAACCCAGCCTGTGGATTGGTCAGGGGCTCCTTCTCCTACATCAGGAAGCGACACCTCCTCATCCATCCCCCTTTTAGAGCTTTCCCAGCTCAAGGAGAGGAATCTCCAAGGAGTGTACCTTCTCTCCATTTCCAGCCCCACCCCTGAGTGACTCCCAGTCTAGATCAAAACATTTAGACCTGCACTTACAGTCAGGCCTGACTAGATTTTTCCTCTATCAAAAATCTACAAAAAGTAAAAGCACCCACACTATGGGGGCGCTACATATAGAATATAAAAAAAAAATTATTCATCAGTTTAGGCCGATATGTAGTCTTCTACATATTTTTTTGTAAAAACAAACAAAAAAAAAAAACACAATAGGTGTATATTGGTTGGGTTGCGCGATTGTTATCACATCTACAAAAACTATGGGAATAGTTTTATGGCATTTTTATATATTTTTTTTTTTACTAGTAATGGCGGCGATCTGCAATTTTTAATTGGGACTGCGACATTGCTGCAGACAGATCATACACTTTTGACACTTTTTTGGGACCAAAAACAGCAGCGTGCATGCGCCGACGCACAACTGCGCCTTCACGAGCTAATGTACCATGACGGCGATTCGCGCAGGAGAACCGACCTGCCGCCATAGAACGACGACAGCTGGTCGGCAATTGGTTAAAAAAAAAAAAACAAACAAAAGAAAAACCACACGTTATACTTACCCTGCTCTGTGTATTGGTTTTGCACAGAACAGCCCTGATCCTTCTCTTCTCGGGTCCCCCGAGCACTCCTGGCTCCTCCCAACTGCCAGATGCCCTCATAACAAGCAGCCTCGTCCCTGCTCTCTCCTCACTGGCTGTGAACGACAGTAGCGGGAGCTGCCACTGCTGTCTCAGCCAATGAGGAAGAGACCCAGGAGAGCCACTGCTCTCGTGCACATTGGTGGATCAAGATGGGGCTCAGGGGAGTATTAGGGGGGCTGGTGCACACAGGTGCTTTTTTACTTTCATGAAGGTAAAAAAACTTGAGCCTTTACAACCACTATTACCCCTTGGAGCCCCTGCCTCCCTTTAAGGGGTTAAGGATGCCAAGAGGTGGGGCGGAATTAATGATCATGTGACCGCCTGTCACTGCGGTCATATGATCGGAAAGCTCCCCCCGATCACAAGTAGTGATCGGGAGCTTTCCATTAGCTGCCAGTAACTGTGCCGGGTGTGCACTCTCGGCACAGCTGTATTTACACGAATACACGGAAAAACGCAGCCACTAGGCGCCTAGGCCCACCCGCTGAGAGGCCGCATATTTTCAGATGGCCGGGGCCAAGGGGTTAAAGAGTATGTGAACCCAGCATTTCATATTCCTGATTTGTGCCTGCTGTACCATGTACCTGTATGAAAAAGTATCAAATTCTCTTTGTATTACTTCCTTTGTATATAATTCCTGGTGTTCTTGCCAGTCCCTCAGCTCTCCTGTTAACAACTGACAACAGGCATGAGAGCACAGCGTGGTTGGTTCTCTAGCTGTGCTGGGATCTTAGCCTGCTCTCCTTCAATCATCAGACTTGTGCCGAAGCCCCCACCCCCCTACACAGCCATTCACTGGGAAGATTGGTGTGCTGCTGTTTCTCCACCCTGATCTTATGCAGCTGAGAACAGAGGGTATATGATCACGTCAAAAAAAAAAAAAAAAAAAATGGGGGGGGGGGGGGGGGTTTAG
>BLSH010154595.1:725985-746584 GCA_018402905.1 Glandirana rugosa
GGGGGGGGGGGGGGGGGTGTTGAGCCCACCAGCCGCCACCGATACCTGGCCAATCCAATCCCAGCAGGCTCTGCCTACTCATAGGCCTACTCATATGCTCAGGGCATAGTAACTATGTGCCACAGAATACAAAGGAAGTAAACGTGTGGGGATCTTCACAAAGCAGGTTTACAAACATCAGGATTGTCCATGTTAATAGGAGTAGTCTGGAAATAATTGTAATTCACATTGTTGCCCCAACCCCCCTTTTTTTTTTTTTTTTTTTTTTACAAAACATGCACAAAAAATGAAAAAGTAAAATTACCGAAAAAGTGAGCATGACCGTTACATTGAAGTGGGTAACGTACAAGTACAATCCTTAATCAATAAGCATATAAATCTTCCATCCCCATGAGAAACAAGTAGTAAGCACAATGACATCTCAAACAGTAACAACATGTTGTGTGTTCATTGAGAAAAAGCAGATTAGACCAATCCCCCTTTCTCAAATTTTGCTATAAAAAAAAACAAAAAAAACGGCTATTCTATTTTTACACATTTACTGGAATAAATTGAGAGTTTAGTTTATCCATTTTAAGAATTGCAGAAATAATTTTTGAAAAGGGCAGCAGGAGGCAAGTGTCCTTTCCTAGACATGGGTGTTATTGAGAAACCCCACCAAGAATAAAGTGTTACTTTTAGCATGACCATTTCCAGTAATTTTACATTAAGGGATTTTAAAGCGGAGCTCCACCCAATAGGGGAAGCTCTGCTTGTATGTCTCCTCCTCATTTGACACCTTTTGCGGGGGGAGCAGGTACCTGCATCCTCGTCCCCCCGCAGCTGGCCCATTCGCTCACGTGCAATAGGAAACCGGCTGTGAAGCGGCTACCCTTAATGTAGATGGTGGTGGCAGCATCCGATAGCCAATTGAAAAATTGGCTTGGGTGAGGACACCGCTGGATTCATGGAAGGTAAGTATCCTAATATTAAAAGTCATAACAAGGAAAAAAGGCGCACAGTGAAATAATCTCTCCAATACTTACAGTACACAGTGATATATGGTAAAAACACAAGGGGTGGGTAGGGGCTAAAAAGATGCAGAATACCAGTCCACAGATAGATGCAGCACTCTAGTGGGGAAGCCGCTGACCACTGTAAAAGAACAAGGACAGAGGCGCTTCTAAGTGCAGACTGTGTGTAAATTTAATAACATTTTAAAAACATAAGCATAACAACTCACAAGGAGCATCAAAAAGAGCGCATGTAAGTAGTCCCAACAAGGAACATCAGCAGCTCACCGTCCCCGAACAGGCAGCAACAAGTTCAGTCAAGGCCTGATGAAAGAGCGCAGTCACTTCCTTCTGTGTGAACCGCACGCTCAGAAACGCGTCGCACTTTGATGACGTCACGCCGCCGCGACACTCCACAGTGTGCTCCAAGCCTAGGTTCGGCACCTTGCTGGCTACAGACGCCACAGATTCACATCTTGACTGAACTTGTTGCTGCTGGCTGTTCGGGGACAGTGAGCTGCTGACGTTCCTTGTTGGGACTACTTACATGCGCTCTTTTTGACGCTCCTTGTGAGTTATGCTTATGTTTTTAAAATGTTATTAAATTTACACACAGTCTGCACTTAGAAGCGCCTCTGTCCTTGTAATATTAAAAGTCAGCAGCTACAGTATTTTTTCTGAAGGAGCCTGGAGCTTTTCTTTATGTACTTGTCTCAGAAGTCTATAGGACAGACTACTTCAGTTCAAAAGATGTGCAAACTAATGGTACCATTGCACTCAATACGGAGTTTCAAAGCAAAATTTTGATAGCACAAAAGTGCAATTAACTTGTTGCTGCGGGTCCCCAAAGGATCTTGTCATAATGTGTAGATATGCATGGATACTTGCACATTATGGCAGACCCAACTCTCAAAGTGCCCTTCTCTAGAGTAGTGCTTCGAACCTTTTTTAACCACTTGCCGACCGCCATCTGATGGCGGCAGAGGGGCTCGATATCGCAAACCGCCGTCATATGACGGTGGCTGCGAGATCCCGCACTCACCGTGTTCCGGGGTGGCCAGGGAGCGGGTAGGGGGAACTCGATCACCGCTGGCTACCCACAATGGCTCCCCCACAGTGAGAGAACGGAGGTTCGTGTATGTAAACACGCATCTCCGTTCTCATAGAGGGGGAAGGGCTGTGATCACAGGCTTCCTGTATATGGAAGCTGTGATCACTCCCCTCCCCCTGCTAGCCCAGCACCAATACAGTTAGAACACACCCAGGGAACACTGTTGACCCTTAGAGCGCCCCCTTCAGGTGAACCCCTTCACTGCCAATGGCATTTACACACATCAGTGCATTTTTATAGCACTGATCGCTGTATAAATGCCAATGGTCCCAAAAAAAGTGTCAAAATGGTCCGACATGTCCGCTGCAATATCGCAGTACCGCTAAAAATTGCAGATCACCGCCATTACTAGTAAAAAATAAAAAAATAAAAACCCCAGAAATTAATCATCCGTAAACGTGACAACTTTTGCGCAAACCAATCAAACGCCGATTGTGATTTTTTTTAATTATCAAAAATATGAGGAAGAATATAAATCGGCCAAAACCGATGAAAAAAAATGTTTTTTTTTATATTTTTTTTTGGATTTGTATTTTAGCAAAAAGCAAGAAATTTGCGTTTTTTTGCAAAATTGTCACTCTTCTTTTGTTTATAGCGGCAATAAGAAATGATGCAAAGGGGATCAAATACCACTAAAAGAAAGCTCTATTTGTGTGAAAAAAAGGACGTAAATTTTGTTTGGGTACAACGTCGCACGACAGCGCAATTGTCAGTTAAAGCGACGCAGTGCCGAATCGCAAAAAGTGCTCTGGTCCTAAAGTGTGAAATCCTTCCGGGACTGAAGTGGTTAAAGTTAAGGCACGCTTTAAAAATGGACGGTCTCGAGGCACCCCATTCTAAAATGTAAAAGCTATTCTAATAGTATTACATAATGCAGCAACATCCACAAGTACAAGTAGGACACCCAACCTTAGAGGTGATTTCAAATCTACTTTTGCAAACTGGTACTGACTAGTATCCAATGTTTCTCTTGTCCCTCAGTTTTTCCTCCATCACTCAGCTAATGTGAACCCAACGCTGATGGAGAGGGGAGGGTCAAACAAGGATCCCATGCATGCAATTGACATGCTCCTTATCAACTGATGCCATTGGTTGTTAGGGTGCCAGCAGCTAGAAGGTTGTAATGGTATACAATGAAAACCTGTGGCTTTGTGTAACTAATAGGCAGGCTTCATCCACCTACCGGCTTGTATACAACTTATGGACAATTTTTACGCATTTTGCCAAGGCACCCCTGAAGAAACCTCAAGGCACCCTGGTTGAAAAAGGCTGCTCTAGAGTGCAACCCAAGTGTTTCCCTTGATCGATATATCGCCACCATCTGTATGGTATTGTGCCAACCTTATAAATACCAGGATTGTACACTGAATTGCGCATATGTCACAAGTGTACAATCGATACAGGAAAAGGAAAAAAAAAAAAGCAATAGGCAGGAAAAGTTTTTGGCAAAAGAGACATAAAAACAAAATTGTTTAGTTCCGCTTTAAAATATTAAACACAAAGCAGGAATCATCCACAATTCAAGCATTGTATTGCCAGTTTAATTTAAAATACAAGCTTTAATGGTGTTAAAGAATAAAGTTCACCTTTGGGAACACATAACATGTTACCGCTCCTGCAACTCTCCCCCCAAATCCCCCCCCCCCCCGCCACCCTGTGACAGTAGACCAGGGACCCTCTCCCTGCACCCGCTGTCACAATTTGAAAAGAACGCAGCCATGCAGGACTCCACCCACACAACCACGTCATTCATTCACAGAGTTCTGTGAATAAATAGACTACAAGCACAGACAGCCTTTGCAGCTGACAGCTCATAGTTCTCAATGAACGAAGGGGGTGCTGGTGTCTGAAGTAACTGCCTGCTCGTATTGGAGGTACTGGCAGACCGCTACAATGCAAAAAATTGAGCATTCATTTATTTTTTTAAAAGGTGAACTTACCCTTTAAAGTGTAACTACACTTTTGTTGAGAAGAAAACAAACACACCTTCTAGGTGATACATTGCAAGAATGTTAACGAACTTTGCTGCAGATTCCAAACTTTTGCTGTTTTGAAGAAATAGCTGTTTGTCCTACCATATCATAAGCCCAATTCTGAATAGTGGGTACTGGTGCATTATAATTAGCTGGTTAACTCTCAGTGTTTCAATAAGAAAAGCAGCAAGGTTCAGTCCCTTTACAAATATTTAAACTATGGGGAGTATCTCACCACAACTCAAATTCCTATTGCAGAGTGCCTAACATTTTGACTTGTATCTTATAGTAGTTCTAAAGGCATACTTTTTTTTACCTTAATCCATACTCTGCATTAAAAGTAAAAAACCTTCCATGATCATCTACCCTCTAAATACCTGCCTGGCTCCTCTTTCCATCCAGCGCTGTGCCTGTCTGCAGCAGCGCTGCTTTCTCTCTACTCACAGGACACAGAGGCAGCACCTTGCTACGGTCAGTCAAATCTTGTGTGGAAGGAGTAGGGGAGGTGGGGCCGAGCCATGTGCAGCCCGGTGTGGTAGTGCATCCTCATATGCAACTTGCTACAGGGAGCACTAGGAAAAAGAAAAAAAAAAAAAAAAAAAAAAAAAGGAGGAGCAATTAACTCCTGTGGGTAACCCCAGAAAAGGAGGTAAGAGACCACTCACTCTGTGCATTATTATTGCACAAAACAGGTAAGTATAGCATGTTTATTATTTTAGGAAAACCTCTGTAATCCCACCTTCTGGGAAAATCAGTGAGCCAATCACACAAGCAGGAAATTACTGGGGCGCTCTGTAAAGCAATGGTAATTGGATCAACGCAATATTGCATGGAATTTTGCAAAAAATTTAAAATAAATAAATTAAAATAAAGGGGAATAGAAGAGGTAATTTTTATTAACATTAATTTACAAGATGGCTTTTCTAGCAATTATTTATGCTATATTCTTTTATTTGCAATTTTTTTCATGAAGGTGGAGTTACCCTTTAAGAATCTGTTTATCGTCAGTTTTTAATCTGCAATTAGGAATTAACAGCAAAATGCTCATGCTGGTGAAACAATGAACCAAACATAAGCAGGCTTGCTGTGTTCTCTGTGTAAATAAGATGTCCAGCAGGTAGCTTTATTTTCATTTTAGGAAACTGTTCCAGCAAATCCCCTGTTGTTAACCTGTAGGCAGAAGTAAAAGATGTAAACACTAGACACATGAAGCAAAAACGTGTAAGGGTATTTGCTGTGATCTCCAATTAAAAGGACCTTTATGTTATTAAAGAACTGCATGTCATATGCTACTGTTTTTAATAAAAATGAAACGGTTTTTGATCCTTTGTTGCATTGCAGTGATGCTGATCTTTAGATCACTTCAAGTCTACATGCATTACAGCGATGGCTGCAGGGCAAGTCACGGTGCATTTTCTGACAGTGAAAACAATGGACTATAGTTGTGTAATGTTTGTTGTAATGGCCACTTGTAGCCTCTATTAAAAGCCCATGTGGCACAATGACAACGGAGGAACGCCCAGGGATTGTCCCCTAAAAGACCTACCTGAACAAAGCGCTTCATGGGCCATGTGATATGAAAACAACGCAGGAGCACAACTGGGAGGCAAAGATAAGAGTGTGGTCGGGATGTTGGCTCAGCTTATTTTTCTGAAAAGGTAAACTTTTTTCCAGCCCCAAATTTTTTTTTACATTTTCACAGTCCATTAATGCTATAATAAAACATTGAAAGTGAAAATATTTTTAAACGTACTGGTAAAGTCTTGTTGCTATGGGGTGGCTGTTAATCTGCCACCCTAGGTCCGCGGCTCTTATCATCACTTCCTCTGCCGCTGGTGTTCCTGGGATATGTGTGTCATCATTTCCCAGGAGTCTCTGTACACTGTACCTAGTGCTCCAAAAAAATCGCATGATTACACTAGGAAACTAACAGAGTTAAGGCCAAGGCAAGCGCCATTTGTAAATTGGGAAAACTGCCCTATCTTCACAAAACTCTCTCTCCTCATGTTTTTCACAGCGGCTTTTCATTAGCATTGTGGGCGTACCTTTCCTCTGTGATTGGCCGTTGTTATGGCACCAATAGATAAACACTGTGTTTATCAAGTGAGCATGTGCGAATTTTTAGAATACCTATAATGCACTTCTGCCAGGATGAATGAGGACAAACAGGAAGAAGGTACATGTGGGCTTCACATTGCCCACAATCAAGATGGAAACGCCTAGGGAGATGATTTCAGGTAAGTAACATCAGAATTACAATGCTTTACTGCTAGTTATGCAAGACTGCTATACCATTGCTGCACTTAGGTTTTCATGCATGCGGGATACAGGAAAAAAAAATTAAAAATTGGTGGCTGGAACTCCGCTTTAAAGATGTCCAACAAAAGCTTGTTTGGCTGGACTCATAGGAGTGCAATTCCTTTTACACTCCAGTGACCTGTTTTCAGCAGACAGCGGGCTGAAGTCCGCTCTCTGCTGACGTCATAGAAATCAGTCCAGGCTTCGTGCCATCACAACAATAAAATCTGGATCCGCCAGGTGCCTGGACTGCCCCCGCCACAGCCCAGCGCTCCAATGAGCAAGGAGGTGGCAGAGAGCTGTGACTGACAATCTACAGCTCTCTGCTCACGGAGCTCTGAAAACCAAGCGATCAGCGGTGTTCAATCAATCAGTTCTCAGTGTAGAGGCGCTGGGGGACAGATGCTGCATCCACCTAGGGAAGTATAAATCTGAAAGAAAAATAAAACCTTTACTTCTCTTTTAACGTGTTTGTTACCCCAACACTTCATATTCCCGATATGCGCCTGCTGTACCATGTACTTGTATGAGAAAGTCTCCTGTTCTCTTTGTATTGCTTCCTTAATGTGAAATCCTTGCTGTTCCTGTCAGTCCCTCTGCTTTCCTATTAAAACTGACCACACTAAGCAGGAGAAAACACCATGGTCAGTTCTCCAGATATGCTGGGAGCTCCGTGTACTCTCCTCCAATGATCAGACTTGTCCTGACATGCCCCCGCTGCACAGCCATTCACTAGGAAGCTCAGTGTACTACTGCTTTTCCTCCCCCCAGCTTTTAATCAGGTAAGAACAGAGGGAATGTGATCACTCACTTATAAAAAAATAAAAATAGGAAAAAAAAAAAAAAGAAAGTATTCATAATTTTTTTATATTTATACAAAAATGTTTTTCCTTTCATTTCATGTTTTTTTTTTTTAAATGTAATTTCTATTTCAAACTGAATGGGTTGTTTTACAAGGTGATCATTTACCATCACTTTAAGTCAGATAGAGTAAGAGCCGGTTCACACAGGGTCGATCCAACTTCAGGGGCGACTTAGAGCAACCCCACACAGCGCAACTTCAGCGCGGCTTGCAAACTACTTCTGTAATAGAAGTCAATGCAAGTCGCCTCAAAAGTATTACAGGAACCTTTTTCTAAGTCGGAGCGACTTGAGTTGCTCCTATAAGAACAGTTCCATTGCAATGCATGAAGCGCGACTTGTCTGGCGACTCAAGTGGCCTGACAAGTCGCCCCTGTGTGAACCGGCTCTTACAGTACATGTACACAGGGTCGTTTATAGTAGTTTATAGGCAGTTTAGAAGCTTTTTTTGGAACCCAAAAAAATTAGTTTGGACGGAAGTTCAGAGGCATTTGAACCGCCAAATGCCTGTAACAGCTTGTAAACTCTGCTAAACGAGGCAACTCACATTTAGCAGCGTTTTGTTTATAGGCATTTTCATTTTTAAAAAAAAAAAACGCTTCTAGAGGCGAACGCCCCAAAACGCCGCTAGACGCGGCTAAATGCGGCAAGTAAAACGCAGCTAAACTACCACTTTTAAGTGTCGGCTTCTAGCTGTCAAAAAAAATCATTCAGGAGATTTAAAAAGCGTCCCGTGTACATTAAGCCTCAGGAACCGGCTGACTCAAAGTACATACTGTATGTACAGCTGTTGGTTAAACCAAGGTCAGTCTAGTGAACAGTCTTGATGGAAAACCAGCACTCGATCAGTGCTTACAGCCAATGGCTGCAAGTGCTGATCAGTGTATTCTGGCTGGGGGCTTAGAGTGAATGGGGGCTGGATTTCCCCTGTGAAAATATGTCCCAGTGGGGGAGATCTCTGCATCAACATCGCTTGTGTTGATCCACTGATCTGTTAACTTTTTTTGTTGCACTGGTTAAATGGAAAAAAAAAAAAAAAAAAGTGTGTGTGTTCCTGGCTTTAAAACGTTAAGAGTGATCTATGGCCAAAAGTTTTTTTGGCCATAATTCTCACATGAGTCACAGGAGTGCACTTCCTGTGACCCAGAATCAGCCAAGCCAATGAGGCTGAGCTAGCCACTTCACCATGTGCACTCGCAGCGCATTTTCTGTTCAGAAACACACAGATGTGACTGAAGCCTCATTGTTCTTGTCTAAAAACACCAATTTTACTGTGGACATTTTTTGGCTCGTTTTTTTCCCACGGCAAACATAGGACAGCTCATTGATTTCAATGTGTTGCCCCACACATGCCAAAGTAGCTCATGGAACATTTCGGCTTGTTGCGGTATCCTCATTTTTACTGTGTTTTGCTGCATTTGTCCCTCATTTTTTCATGCAGCAAAATGTGTATTTGCTTCTGCATTTGGGGTGCCGTTAAAGCGGAGTTCCACCCAAAAGTGGAACTTTCACTTATCGAATCCCCCCCCCCCCGAATACCTGTCCCCACTTCTGGGAAACCGGGCTGCGGAGAATTACATCAGCAGCTCGGTAACCATCCTCCCTCCCCTTCTGCCAGCCAGTGAGAGAGGGACCCAGACATGAAGCTGAAGGCTACACTGACGGGTTCCCCGCAATGGCGACGGCAGCACCCAACAGCTGATGGAAACATCGCTGGACTACAGGACAGGTAAGTGTCATATTATTAAAAGTCAGCAGCTACAGTATTTTTAAAGGGGCGGACGGACCTCCTCTTTAACAGCTAATAGCATTAAAAGCGCAAAAAGTTCATTTTAGGTGTATAAAGGTGGCCATGCACTATACCAACCTTTCTCAACCTTTTCAACACAGAGGAACCCTTAAAATAGTTCTCCGGTCTCGGGGAAGCCCTGCTACAAATTAGTAATCCACAACACATGATATTTTAGTGTGATGGTCAGTGGGAAGAATGCTCCATACACTTGAGGTCACTGGGAAGTATTACCTCCTTAGAGACAGCTAAAAAGATCAATCGTGTCAATGGGAACTTATCTGAGATGCAGAAATTGCCTACTGCTCAAGGAACCCCTATCAACCTCTGGGAGGAACCCTAGGGTTCCACGGAACCCTGCACTATACAATCTGATTGTACAAGCTCTGTATGATCTCCTTTAGATTTACCAAAATGATACAATAAGACACACCCATCTAGCAGTGGCGGCTGGTGTTTTTTTTTGTTTGGGGGGGGGGGGAGAAAACAACCAACCCCACCCCACCAGCCGCTTGAACCCCTCCATTTCCCCCCCTGCTGTCTGCCGGTCGGTCCACTGGCACTTACCCAATCTAGACAGCGGGCATCCGAGGAGCGGTGGGGATCAGGCACCAAGCAGCGGCGAGGATCGGGTAGCCGAGGAGCGGCAGGGATCAGGGCACCAAACAGCGGCGGGAAAGGGGCATTGGTGAGCATCCAGGCATCGGCTCTTCTCCTCCTTGCTTCTGCCCTGCGTCTCCTCCTCTCCTCCTAGGCATCCAATAGGATCACCTGTCCCTTCAGCTAATCGGGTGACGGGTATCAGACCCACTTCCTGATTGGCCGAGAGGAGGATCAGTGTTGCAACAGTGAATATTCATTCGCTGTTGCAACGCACCTGGGTGGGCCTCCAGATGCAATTCTCTGAGCCCCGAGCCCACCCTATTTTGAAGCCTATTCGAGCCTCTGGCTCGAATCAGTGCTTCAAAAAACACACTGCCCATCCCCGCCATAGGAATTCATATAGGAATAGGGAGGGCAGCGGGGAAGGGAGGGGGGGGCAGTGCCCATGCACCCACAATGGATGGGCCGCCCCTGCCATCTAGCCAATCTGAAACCAGTCAGGCAGGCCCTTGCACTACATACTTTATTGTAGATCTTAAGGAGATTGTTCAATCAGATAGTAAGGTGTATAGTGCGCTTTAACTACTTGCTTACTGGGGACCTATACCCCCTTCCTGACCAGGCCGATTTTCAGCTTTTAGTGCTGTCGCAATCTGAATGACAATAGCGCAGTCATATAAAATTTTTAACATTTTTTCGAGACAGAGATTTCTATTGGTGGTATTTAATCACTACTGAGTAGCAAGAAATAAAAAAACACAAAAAAAGATGGAAAATTTTGAAAAAAAAAAAAAAAATAGCAAATAAGTAATTTTCCTCTTTCATTAAAGTGCAATGATAGGCTGCACTGATGATCATCAGTGCCCTGATTATCTGTGTACATTATTATTACTATACAGGATTAATATAGCGCCGACAGTTTGTGTAGCGCTTTACAACATTAGGGCAGACCGTACAATTACAATACAGGAGGAATAGGAGGGCTATGCTCCTTAGAGCTTACAATCTACATATCCCCTGTCAGGATTGCAGGTTACCGGCTCTACTCTCCTCACACTGGGACAGCACATGAGGAGAAGAGAACCAATAACCGGCAACTCTGTTTACATTGTGATCGGCTGTGATTGGACACAGGTGATCAAGTGGTAAAGGACTGCTGTGATTGGCCCTTTACCATGATCTGTGATCAGCTGTGTCTGAAGGCCACAGTGTTCACTTAGCGCATGGGAGGCATGATTCTGGGATGATGCCATCCCGGACTGAAAGAGCCACGATGTAGCCATCTTTTGGCTATGGCTCGGTTAGGAAATCGTTCTGCTGCTATTACTGCCTGTATGCGAGTACAGAGATGGGTGGAGTGAGGAGGAGAAGAACAAGTGCAGGGTGTGTGCTAATGAAGTCAGCTGGTGAACTCCTTCCTGTGTTAACAGTGTTCATGTCCTAAATGTACATGCCAGAGAGTCATGAACTTTTCTATGGAAAAAGCTGGAGGCTGAGGTAAGGCTGTCCTAAAATATTTAGAAAGCTGGGAGCTGGAATTTAGGAAAAAAAAAAGTAAACAGCCTTTAAACAACAAACAAGATCTCCCATTAGAGCATTAAAAAGTATACCTTCTGGCCTACTAAATATAGTAATCAGCGACTGAAGTTGCTGGTACCTCCAGGTGTCTTCACGTCTAGTTTGAGCTCCTCTAACCTGCCCTGAAACACACTTATGTAATTAGCACCCAGCTTCCTGACTCCCGTCCACCTTCTTCCAACTTTGTTCAAGCCTACAGAGGTTTGCCTTCTGTTTACTCTTCATTCTTTCTTTTAACCCTTATACACACGGACATTTTTTGACGCCACGCTTTTGCGTGTTTTTTACAGCTCTCCATGTTGTTCTATGGCCCCTCTAAAAGCACAGACGTTTTCGAGCAGTAGAGGGCGTTGGCGTTCGTGAGCTATAACTAGAACGCGGGACCAGCGCGCTCCGAGGCTGTACCGTTTTGCCGTTTTTGACGCCCACACCGCAAAACGCTCACCAACGCCGTGCCGGCGTTAACCGGCGTTTTTGACGCCAACGTTTTCTGGTTAAAAAAATAGCAGAGGAATTTTTTTTTTTTTAAAAAACCGCCTATTGACTCCGACGCTCACTAACGCTTATTAACGCTGATGCAAACTGCTGACGTCGGACCCGACGTCATGCTTATTTTTAAACATACGCCCATGTGTATGAGGCCTTAACATTTGAGTCATTCAGAAATATTTACTTTTATGCATAACTATAAATCAATCAATTAGAAATCATAGCTACCCTGTCCACTCTGCTCCTTTATTGGACACCTGTACTGTGAGAAGTATTGGCATTGGCAATGCTGACCACATTATAAAAAAAGTGCTAGATACCTGCTCATCTCAGGCTCCAATGCTCATCTCAGGCTCCATTACCAAATCAATAACGCAGAACAAGGACAAAGATTAGAAAATGAGAATGTGGTGCAAACATTGGTCAGCATGGTAGCCAAGCAATCTGCATTTCCAGGAGTAGGTATTCAGCAATGAGAGCCTACATATACTTTGTCCAGGCTTCCATTAAACTCATTAGATTCAACAGAAACCCTTAAAAAGTTATTTTCTCTGTAGAGCCCCCTGCTGTGGGATCCAACAGTAGCTGATCTACAGAACATCTTCATCTCTCCAGAACATAGTGGAAATGTTCTATAGTCTAGCAGGGGAGAATTCAAGCAGAGCTGGGGCATATGTATTTAGAGAGGCCATCCAAAAGACATCCCCTCCCCCCACATCATTTGGAGCTGCAGCAGTGAACGCACTGAAAGTAACAGAACCGTTCCTGAGGCTATGGTTGGATGTTATAGGAAGAAATGGCTAGGTGTTGTCGCAGAAGAACATCCTGCAGTGCTTACCTTTTTTAATTACTTTTTTTTTTTCAGAACAATAATATTCAATAATTAAAGTGATTGTAAAGTCTAGTTTTGTTTTGTTTTTTAATAAAAAATAACAAACATGTTAAACTTACCTGCTCTGTGTAGTGTTTTTGCACAGAGCAGCCCAGATCCTCCTCTTTTTGGGTCCCTCTTAGCTGCTCCTGGCCCCTCCCTCCTGTTCAGTGCCACCACAGCCAGCAGCTTGCTATGGGGGCACTTGAGCAAAGACACAAAGCCCCGACCCGGCCCCCTGATTGGCTAACTGACTTTGTTTGACTTTGACTGATAGCCTTGGAAGCCAATGGCGCTACTGCTGTGTCTCAGCCAATCAGGAGGAGAGTCCCGGACAGCTAAGACATTTGTGGACATCGCTGGAGAGAGATGGGGCTCAGGCAAGTATTATTGGGGCTGCTACATACTGAAGGCTTTTTATCTTAATGCATACGATGCATTAAGATATAAAACCTTCTGCCTTCACAACTGTAATTATGCTTGCATAGCACATGGTTTGTAAATCATCCTTATTTACAGGTAGCTTTATTAGAAGATTTTGCTGTCAGTTACATCTTGTTGAAAAATACTGTGGTTAATTTTGTAATACCACAAACTGTGTCAAGGTTCACATAATTAACACTTATTGCAGACTAACATAATTGGTGGCTTGACCATAGTGGATTTACCATTGTGAGAAAGGCAGGAACCTATTAAAAAAAAAAAAAAAAAACACCTCTCAAAAGAACCAAGAATGGAGGCTGGTTCACACAAACAACTGCATTCCCATGCATTCCGGTTTTGACAGCCCATTCATTTCATGGGTTGCCACAACGTAATGGAATGTGGGAAAAGTAGTGCAAGCATTACTTTTTCAGATCCTGCCATAACAAGCTGCATGGTAATGTGGTACCATAAGGTTTAGCGGACACAAGGTTTAGCGGACATTTGTGTACCACATTACCATGCAGCTTGTTATGGCAGGATCTGAAAAAGTAATGCTTGCACTACTTTTCCCACATTCCAGTACATTGTGGCAACCCATGAAATGAATGGGCTGTCAAAACCGGAATGCATGGGAATGCAGTTGTTGCAGTGTGAACCAGCATCCATTCTTGGTTCTTTTGAGGTTTTTTTTTGTGAAATGCGTTTGGGAAGCCATTACAATTGCATCTCTCGCATTGACTTGTGGTGTGGGGAAACGTGCGGAACGCATCTTTCCAGCACCATGTTCTGGTGTGAACAGGCCCTAACTTATTCACACATGGGCGTTTTTCTGCTCGTTCCCCTACTCCTCACCATGCATTCTTTCTAATAATCCCTGTTCATAATTGTATTTTCAGTCACTATATACTCTAAAAAGTTATTTTTTCCCCAGCGCAGTCAGACGTATTCAGTTACACAGACCAAGGTGACGCCTGTAAATGCAAATGTGTGTGCATTTCTACACCTAAAGAATTCCTCTCCTCCTATGGAACTGCTCATCCCCCCTTGCACAGCCCAGGAAACAAACTCCTGAAGCTCAATACACACGCAGAAATGCCTGTAATATGCCTGGAAAACACCTAAAATTATTCAAAAAGAAATAGAAGTAGAAGATGTTCTCCTTATGCTCTGCTCAGGCAGAATGCAGGCTTATTTAAATAGGACTTTTTTATTAAGGCGACAGTCTTTCAATAATATTTAAAGTGGTTATAAAAGGAAGAAGGTTTTTTTTATCTTAATGCAGTCTATGCATTAAAGGGCAAGTCCACTTTCATGGGGAAAAAATAGCAAATAAAAGAAAAAATAATATAGCGTATACAATAATGACACAAGTCATATTGTAATTGAATATTATTAAAAATGAACTTTCCTTTTCAATCTGCAGCTCTGCAATTTTTTGAAAATGCAATGCAATGCAATGCAATGACTACCTGGAGGTGTTCTGTACACAGAATGTATACTGAATGCCCAGAAACATTTCCTGCTTGTGTGATTGGCTCACTGATTTTCAAGTCTGCACTAAGATACAAGTCAGATTTCAGGCATCCCCTCCAACAAAAATGTCATTTTTGGTGAGATACTCCCAATAGGAAAATGTCCAAAGGGATGCAGGCCCAGCAGATTACCTCATTAATCCTCTGCAGCTGCACAGCTGATAGATAATTATGAAACCACCCCCATTAGACCCACTCAGCACAGGGGAACAGAGAAACACACAGGGATTTCTTCAAAACAACAAAAGATAGGAATCTGCAACAAAGTTTGTTAAAATCCCTGCAATGTACAAAGATCACCCAGAAGGGAATGTTTTTTTTCTCAACCAAAGTGGAGTCACACTTAGATAAACCTTCAGTTTGCAGCAGCCCCCCTAAGGTTCCTTTAACACCAGCGGAGCCCGTTTTGACGGGCTCCGCTGCTCAGTGGGGATCAGTCAGTTTATCCCCGCTGAGCCAACGGATGACAGGACAGACTCTGCACTCCGTGCAGAGACTGTCCTGTCACAGCTCCATTCTCCTCTATGGAGAATCGGATGAACACGGACCGTCTGTCCCTGTTCATCCGATCCGATCTGCCAGGCAGATGGAAAATAGGGTTTCCATCCGTCTGTTTTTGGCGGATCGGGTGTCAGCGGACATGTCACCGCTGACATCCGTCGCTCCATAGAGAGCAATGGAGCTTCCGTTCGGGTCCGCCTGAAAAACTGACAGGAGGACCTGAATGATCCGCCCATGTGAAAGGGGCCATTTTTTATCCACCTGTTGACGGATGAAAAACAGACATCAATGCAACTCTATGGAAAAATGGATGACAACTGATGATCATTCATTTGCATCAGTTTTCTTCCGCTTCCGTCAGCATCCGTTTTTTTTGAAAGGGTGAAAGTCCTATTTTTCATCCGTCAAAAAAACAGATCGGACAAAAAAGGATGTAAAACGGACGATCGGTCAGTTTTTCATCCGTTTTTGCATTGGTAGTGGATGTAAAAAAAACGGATGAAAAAACGGATGAACACTTCATCCGTTTTGATGTGACGGAACTGATGAATGGTCCGTATGTGTGAAAGGACCCTAATACTAAACTGAGCCCCATCTCGATACAGCGATGTGCACAAGTGCCTCGGCCGTCCAGGACTCTTCCTCCTGATTGGCTGGGACACAGCGCCATTGGCTTCTGCTGCTGTCAAAGTCAGTCAGCCAATGAGGAGAAAGAGGGGGCAGGGCCGAACCGTGGCTCCACGTCTGAACACACAGCTCATGTGCCCCCATAGCAAGCTGCCTGCTGTGGGGGCACTCGACAGAAGGGAGGTGCCAGGAGCACAGAAGAGGGACCTGAGAAGAGGAGGATCGGGGCTGCTCTGTGCAAAACCACTGCAAAAGAGCAGGTACGTATAACAGTTTTGTTATTTTTAAAGAAAGAAAAAAAAAAGAAAAAACTTTAGTATCACTTTAATACAGTGTTTCCCATCCTCAAGGCACACCAACAGGTCATGTTTTCAGGATTTCCCTCAGATGAAACAGCTGTGGTAATTACTAAGGCAGTGAAACTGATCAAATCACCTGTGCAAAATAATGGAAATCCTGAAGACATGACCTGTTGGTGTGCCTTGAGGACTGGGTTGGGAAACACTGCTTTAATTAACAGGCTTTGTTGAGGGTTACATAAGTTCCTCCATGCCATCTTGATACAAACACATATAATATATGTATTTGAGATGCACCGAAATGGTGTTTACGGCATTTAATGGTGCCAAAAAATGCACATGATTTTACTGTGCTTGTGGTGTGTTTTTCATAAGTCATGTGACTCAAAAACTGCATCAAAAACGTAATATGGGTGTGCGTTATTGATGCGTTCTCGGTGCATTTCAACGGGGAGGTGCGGTTTTTTTTAACTGACCAAAAATTCAGCAAGCAAGATCAGTGAGATGACATGCACAGAATTTAAAGGGATGCATTTTTCTTGAGCTTTTCTCCCGCAAAAGGTGCCAAAAAGAACGGTCACAAGACCTGCATAGCAAGGTAATGGAACTTTACAGAGATACAAAAGGATATAAAAAAGTTATAGCCTTGAATATACCAGTCAGTACTATTCAATCACTCATTAAGAAATGGAAAATTCGGGGATCTCTTGATACCAAGCCCAGGTCAAGTAGACCAAGAAAAATTGCAGCCACAACTGCCAGAAGAATTATTTGGGATACAAAGAAAGCCACAGGTAACCTCAGGAGAAATACAGGTTGCTCTGGTAAAAGACAGTGTGCTTGTTTCAAGGAGCACAATACGACGATACTTGAAAAAAAATGAGCTGCATGGTCGAGTTGCCACAAAGAAGCCTCTACTGCGCCAATTCCACAAAGGCCCGGTTACAATATGCCCGACAACACCTTGACGTGTCTCACAGCACACTGTAATGAGTGACAAGACCAAAATAGAGCTTTATGGTCACATCCATAAGCGCTATGTTTGGAGAGGGGTCAACAAGGCCTATAGGGACAAGAATACCATCCCCACTGTGAAGCATGGTGGTCTACTGAGCTTTTAGGGATGTGTTTACTCTAAAGGCATGGGGAATCTTGTCAAAATTGATGGCAAGGTGAATGTAGCATGTTATCAGAAAATACTGGCAACAATTTGCATTCTTCTGCATGAAAGCTTCACATGGAACGCTCTTAGACTTTCCAGCACGACAATGACCCTAAGCACAAGGCCAAGTTGACCCTCCAGTGGTTACAGCAGAAACGGTGAAGGTTCTGGAGTGCCCATCGCAGTCTCTTGGCTTTAAGATCATTGAGCCACTCTCGGGAGATCGTAAACCTCTGGCTCATGCAAGATAACCATAGACTTAGCAAAATGCCTCCAGGTCATGCAAAGACAAATGGGCAGCTATACCACGTGCAAGAATTTGGGGCATCATAGACCACTTTTACAAATGACTGCACGCTGTCATTGATGCTACAGGGGGAAATGCACAGTATTAGGCTCCATGCACACTAGCGTTTTTTTAACCACTGCTCCCCCGGCGTATAGCAAAATGACTTCTGGGCGGGTGTTCCATTATCCTGACTGGGCGTCATATGACGTCCTCAAAATAACCCGCAAGGGCGCGCATCGCGGCGATCGGTGGTGCCACGGGTCAGTATGACCCACCGCATTACCGATCGAGGTAAAAGGCTTTGATCAGAAGCTTTTTACCATGTGATCACGGCTGATCACAGTGTAAACTGGAAGAGCCATTTATCGGCTTTTCCTCTACTCAGGTCTGAGTAGTGCAGAACCGATCGGCTGCTCTCCTGACAGGGAGGTCTGGACTGAATGTTTATCAGTGCAGCCCCCTCAGGATCGCCACCCTGGCCAGGGAGCCCACCAGGACCACCAGGGAGCCCCCCCCCCCAGGGACACCATAAGGAGGCTGCCCAGGGCCACCAAGGAGATGATCAGGTACTGTGCCCATATGTGATGCCTGCCAGTGCCATCCCTAACAGTGCTATATGTACCAGTGCCCACCAGTGCCATGTACCAGTGCCCACCTGTGCCACCTATCAGTACCCACCTGTGCCACCTATCAGTGCCCAGTGCCATCTATCAGTGCCACCCATGAGTGCCCATCAGTGCCACCTATGAGTGCCGCCTATCAGTGCCCGTCAGTGCTGCTTATATGTACCTCATCATCAGTGCCGCCTTATCAGTGCCAATCTATACTGCCTCATTAGTGCCGCCTCATCAGTGCCCATCAGTGTAGCCACATCAGTGCCCATCAGTGATGGAGAAAATGTACTTATACAAAATTTTGTGAAAGAAACAAAGGAAAACTTTTTTTTCAAAATTTTCAGTCTTTTTTTAATTTGTAGCGCAAAAAAATAAAAAACCGCAGGGGTGATCAAATACCACCAAAAAGAAAGCTATATTTGTGGGAACAAAATGATAAAAACCATGTTTGGATACAGCATCGCATGACCGCGTAATTGTCATTCAAAGTGCAACAGCGATGAAAGCTGAAAATTGGTCTGGGCGGGAAGGGTGGCAAGTGCCTGGTATTGAAGTGGTTAAGCTCCTAGAAGCTGTTATTAGCATTTTTTTTCTGCTTCCAGAAGCTAAAATCGTGTTATCCTACGTGTCCATGCACACTACTTTAGGCTATTAGCGTTTTTGGAATTCAGCGTCTAGGACAGTGATGGCGAACCTTGGAACTCAAGATGTTTTGGAACTACATTTCCCATGATGCTCATGCACTCCGCAGTGTAGTTGAGCATCATGGGAAATGCGTTTCCAAAACATCTGGAGTTCCACGGTTCGCCATCACTGTACTAGGAGCAGAAAAAAAAACATTTTTGTAGAGTTTTCAAGCAGAAACGCTCCTAAATGCTACTAATAGCGTTTTTTTTTAGCTTTTTTTCCCCCTTTTTCTGCAAATATGCTACATATATGCTTATCCAGTGATTTTTCCAGCATTTTTTTAGGGGTCATTTCATTTGTTTAGTTGTGTTTTTTTTTTTGGTTATTGTGCCATTCTGTTATGACCTACAGCTGAATATGAATCCCATAAGAATTATAGGTATAGGTGCATGTATACACACATCTACCTATAAAGAACCCTGTACGACTTATTTATTATAAAATAAATAGAGGTCTCTCATAGGTGGACATGTTTCATATATATTGTATATTTATGCACACATACACGTCTCTGGAGGAAAACGGAGTCAGAGCCTGTGCTGGGTTAAGCATTATTTACTGTAAGCCACCAACACAGACTTCCTCTGGAGTACACTGCCGTCACTACTGATAGGGACAAGATGTAAATACAGACTAGACAGCTAGCTTTTTTTTTTTTTGCAGGAAACTGGTATGGAAATATATTTATAGTTTTGTGATTTATCAGCTACCAACTGTGGTTTTTCTTGTTTTAATTTATATTTTCTTAGTACGGTTATGTAATGTACAACTCAAGGCACGATCAGTCTCATAGTTTTGCAGCACTTTTATTCTGAAGTGTGTTAAAGTTACCGTATGTAAATTCTAATAATTAACTTCTTTTAATTGCTTCCTTTTGGTCTGCTAAATATACAATGGAAAGCCTGTGTTGCGCAATCAATGTTTATGCATAGCTCCCAACTGTCCTTGATTTTGAGGGACTGTCCCCGATTTGGAAAAAAGTCCCTCTGTCCCTCATTCCCCCTCATTTGTTCCTCATTTTGGTCTGATCTATATAAAATTGTATATAAAATGCACTTTTTATTTTTCAAAAAGTGCTTCCCAGTGCTCATCCAATTCCTAAATTGCTGCATTTGTACATTTCAAAAGCCAGTATAAAGGAATAGTAGTGGTAAAAAAAACACTTGTAGATTTAACTAATCATTTTTTTTGTATAATTCTCTTTTAACCTGTACAGAACCGCGCTATAGCCGAAAGACGGCTACAGCGCGGCTCTGAAAATCCAGGAGGACGTCCATGGACGTCCTCCCTCGTGCGCGCCCCCCGCGCGCACTCGCAGCCTGCGGCGGCGCACTCTCGCGGCCGCCGCACGCTACGTGGGCGTGTCCGCGGGTCGGGCGGACTCGATGTCCGCCCGACCCGCCGATCAACTGTAGCAGCCTCAGAACGGGGAACCACCGATGTAAACAGGGCGGTTCCCCGTTCTGTGAATGGGACATAGCAGATCTACTGATCCCTGTCACTGGGATCAGTTAGATCTGTTATGTCCCGACCAGCCCCACCCCCCCACAGTTAGAACACACTCAGGGAACATTTCTTAACCCCTTCACTGCCCCCTGCTGGTTAACCCCTTCACTGCCAATGACATTTATACAGTAATCAGTGGACATTTAAATTTCTGATCGCTGTATAAATGTCATTGGTCCCAAAAAAGTGTCAAAAACGTACGCCATGTCCGCCCCAATATCGCAGTACCGATAAAAATCGCAGATCGCCGCCATTACCAGTAAAAAAAAAAAATAAAATAAAAACGCCATAAATCAATGTCCATAGTTTGTAGGCGCTATAACTTTTGCGCAACCCAATCAATAAACGCAGATTGCGATTTTTTTTTACCAAAAATATGTAGAAGAATATA
>BLSH010154595.1:767954-789141 GCA_018402905.1 Glandirana rugosa
CTTTCGATATTGCATACGATTAGACTTAAAACTATGATGAAACGTCTAAATCATACTATCCTAGTCCCCATTGGGTTTTTCCTGAAGACATACTATTAAAATAACAAAAAAAGTAACATTGAGACTTCTTAATTTCCTCTGGGGTTTGACCTACTCAAAGTCAGATAGGTGTCTCTATCGGCGATTGAAAAGTAACGAGTAATACGGTAATTTCACTAACATTTCAGACACAAAAAAAAAAAAAAACAAATTGGTGTTGTCATGGACCGTGCTTTTGGGGGAAGGACAGGTCCGGTAAAAAGTCGAAAGTCGCGATTGTTGCATGACTGAGTAATTGTCATTCAAAGTGTGATAGCGCTGAAAGCTGAAAAATGGCCTGGACAGGAAGGGGGTTTTCGTGCCAGGTACTGTTGTGGTTAAACAAAAAAAAAAAAAAACACAGACTTTACAATCACTTTAATGGCATAATGAGCAATGAAAAGTTAGCGGCTATCTCTGTGGATAGACTGAAACTCATCCAGTTTGGGGTCTCCTTTAATTCTTCAGAGTTACAATGAAAAAAACAATAAAATTATCATACAGAAGTCCTTTTTGGGTTACCCCTGATCCTATCATACTAAATCTGCAAAGTAGTATCAAAATTCAGATTAGCATACGTTATAGCTTTCCTAATTATAACACCATAGGATATCTTACCTATGAATGTTAACTCCGTTCTGTATCACTGCTAAAAAGGTCAGGAATTAGGTTGACACTCCATAATTGATGCAAAGACCCCTTAGGGCTCACGCACACAGGCATATGATAAAAATGTTCCAAAATATGCTGCCAGAAAAAGATGCCCCTAATGCCATGTTTTTATGAGCATTTACATGGGTATGAGCATGAAGTCATTCTAGTGGCTAGAACATTAAATTATAGACACTAGAATAAATTTACATGCATAACTGTGCGTATATGCACGTTTAGACGCATACAAGTGTAAATCGTGTATGTCTCTACTTGAGTTTGTAAAACCTTAATAAAACATACTGAACAAGAAAAAAAATGGTGTCAATATACATTGGCTAACTGGACAAGGCCTCTTATTAATTCTACCTACCTAAACCATTTTTAAAGGACAAACTAGTGTTTTAAAAAAAAAAAAAAATCAAATTTCACCAGAGTAGACAAAATAATAAAAGAGTTATTGTCAAGTTAACCAGGACATAGTGACGCTGCTAAATTTTGTCTGGGTGTCTAGGGTCGAATGTCCCCTAGGCATAAATTGTTAATGGGACCATTTCAATCCATGTAACAAAGCTACAGCCACAAAGGCCAGCTACAACAAAACTCAGCAGCTTCAAACAGCTCTAAGATAAGGGGCTTTATCTTGAAGCTGAACTCCAGCCAGCTAAAAAGTATACCCCCTTTGGTAGTTTACCCCTCTGTATAGTAGGGCTCTGCTTGTTTAGTCTAGGGGGCATGAAATAACCAGAAGTACTTCCTTTATTCCATGCTACTTCATCCTTCCTTTCCTGCTGAACAACTGGTCCTACAAAACTGCCAGTCCCCTCGCTGACATCACATACAGTGCAGCACCAGTGGTCCTGCATTGTAAATGTAGCCATGTGTTCCCTTGATAGAGTGTCTGGTAGTAGTGGTTCACCTTATAGCTGCCCTCAATCACACCAGAATTCACACATCCATAGACACTGACCAGGCAGGCTCTTGTATTTGTGGTTTTATTTAGGGAAATAACTTGGATGGGGATAAGGGATGACTGTGGGATGCCCAAAGAATTATTGTACATGAACTCCATATACACTCTGTATATGCGCACTTCACTGCAGACCATCCCTCTGCAGATTGTTACTCCTCACAACTCTCCAGCACTCAACTTGCTGACCGTTTCTCCTACAGTTCTCTCTCCAGCACTGAAATTAGTAAATCATCACTCCATTACTTCCCTCCAGCACTGCACTTAGTTTCCAGCTTGAAAGGAAATTTATCAAGCTCATCTGTTCCTTTCTCTTCACCGCAGCTAACACATGGCGAGGCCTACTCTCAGCAGAACCTCCGGAACACCCATTACTGGCCAGGGAACACAGGCCCATGAATGTGTAGCAAAAAGTACTTTAGTGCTAGCCGGGCGTTTGACTACAAATCCCAGCCCATCCTTCTTCCAGGTCCCACCGACCTGATTTTCCTCAGTGACTCTCCTTTCCCTGAACTGGCTCCCAAGGCTTCCATAGACTGTCCACTATTCCTCTCTCAGCTTGCCCCAGCAATTTCTGTTGCATTTCCCAGGGACCGTCACACACCAAACTGGTGCATCACTTTAAAGTCTCTCACTGTGTAGCACCCTCCACTGTTCTCCTGTTCCCTGTGCGACTCCAGGAATCACCACCTTCCTGACTGCACCCGAACCTCCAGGCCCTAAGGTCACCCTCCCTAGAATGGGGCAACCTCCCGGGTAGGGGCCTCCACAGCATCTCTGCTACATTTCCAGACTTCCACCGACACTTCTCCCCTAGATTGGGCTGACTCAGAGTATTTAAGGAGGCCTGCCCCCTGCCAATCCTGCTTGGGGATTGGTCAGGGCTCCCTAGAATACTCCAGATGGTTCCACTTATCTCCCTGCTCTCTGACCAGAAACCCTCCCCAGGTTTCTAGAAAGAAGTGGGAGGTACTGGTGACCTCATCTGTCAAGTCCACTCAATCCTCCCTGAGCCTCTCCTCCCGGCCGAGATCAAAACATTCAGGCCTGCTTTTATACTCAAGCCTGACTAAATTTTACCTCATCTAGCAAACCATGCTAGAAAAAAAAACAAAAAAAAAACAAAAAAAAAAAACACGCACCTATACTATGGGGGCGCTACATAAATCAGGGTGAAGAGGGCCTAGGCACACTTCAGGGCTGTAGGGGGATCAGTGAAGTGCACCAGCTGCCAGGGAAGGGAAGAATAAAGCATGTGTCTCTCTCGGTTAAATCTCCCAGGCATTTTTTGTTAAAAACTAAACCCTCCTATCCTTTACAGCCAAGGAAGCTGCCATCTTAGCCTCTGTTGGATCTGCAGTTGCCATGGTGCTGCACAAATGATCGGTTAAAACACCAGCAATCTGATGGCTTGACAGTTCCAGTTGAGAGCACAAGCTTATCATCCATGGCAAACCTTGAATGTTATTGTTTTGGGAAAACCGTTAAAAATCAATGGGTTCAGTCCTGCTTGAAGCTGACTGGAGTTAAGCTTTGAAATTGGTGACACATGTGGGTCACCTAATAGCTCATTTACATGGGTGAATTTTAGTCTCTGTGATTAATCTCTAGGGAATAATCACTCAGCAAAACACGGTGTTATTTTATGCGAGTTCCTGTGATTAATCGCTAGAGGTTAATGCCTCAACACAGTGATTAATTGTTTATCCCGTTCAATTCAATGGCAGTGTTTAATCTCTTCAATTCTAGCTATGTGATTAGTTGGAAGTACTGAATGCTTATCAGGACACAGCGCAGGTAAAAATGGCTTCCCTGTCTTATCACACACATATCAAGATGAAATAGAGGGATTCATAGTGACAGAATCATTTTAGTAAAGCTATGGGAAGAGTTATATACATGACAAAAGATCTGAGAATTGCCCTTCTCGTTTTACAACTGCAGAGACTTAAAGAGGAGGTCCGCCCAGAACTAAAAAAAAAATAAAATAAAAGTCAGCAGCTACACATCGTGTAGCTGCTGACTTTTAATAATATGACACTTGCCTGTCCTGGAGTCCAGCGATGTCGCCACCCTCTGCCGATCTTTGGATCGGGGGTCTGGTGCAGCCGCGTCCATTGCGGGTAAGGGAACTCGGACGTGTAGCATTACAGCTTCACGCCGGACGCCCTACTGCGCATGTGCGAGGCTTCCCTGCGCTCTGCTATTGGCCAGTAGAAGAGCGAGGAGGGCTGCTGACGTCCGAGCTCCCAGATGTGTGGAAAAAGATACCTTACTAAAGACAGGTGTCCTCTCCCCCACCCCCCCAGAGGTGCCAAATGTGACACCTGGGGGGGGGGGGGGGGGGAATCCAACCAGCGGAAGTTCCACTTTTGGGTGGAACTCCGCTTTAAAAAAAAAAAAACCCGACTTATTCGTCTTCCACAGTGCAATTTCTCTTTAAGACCAGGCTTTTTCTGCCACTTTTGGTTTACAAGTTTACATTCATAATTTTTTGCTAGAAAATGACTTAGAACCCACAAACATTATGCATTTTTTTAGCAGAGACCCTAGGGAATAAAATGGCGATTGTTGCAATTTTTTATGTCACACTGTATTTGAATAGCAGTTTTGCAATATATAGCCTAATTTTATTGTACAATGTGAAATATGTTCTTATACTGAGTAAAGACGTACACAACATGTCAAGCTCTTTAAAATTATGCACGCTCGTGAAATGGTGACAAACTATGGTACTCAAAAATCTCCATAGGTGACCCTTTAAACACCTTTAAAGGTTACCTGTTTAGAGTTACAGAGGAGGTCTACCACTAGAATTATTGTTTTCGCTCCAACGTTCGTAGTAACACCTCACATGTGTGGTGTGAAAACAGCTTACATATGCGTCTGAGACTTACGCATGCGTTTGCTTCTGCACGCGAGCACAGAGGGATGAGGGCGCTTTACATTTTTTTTTTCTTATTTTACTTTTTCTTTACATTGTGCCTTTAATTCTTTTTTTTTTGTGGGGGATCACTTTTATTCCTATTACATCCCTTGTAATAGAAATAAGGATGACAGGTCCTCTTTATGGAGAGATCTGGGGTCAAAAAGACTCGATCTCTTCTTTACCTTTAAGTGCAAAAGATAAAAAAAAAAAAAAAAATAGTTTACTTCCAGCCTGGACTGGAAGTGACATCATGACTTTGCGACGGTCCTCCAAGGCCATAGAGGCGATCAAAGAGGATCTACTTTTTGATTGCCTCTGGGACTAACCGGCAGCGACGTCGGATCGTTTCTCAGGTGAGCTGGTGGAAACAGTAAGCCCGAGAAACACTTTTGAAAGCATTGCAGCGGCTCATGAGCTGCTCGGAATACTTTTGTGAGAAAGCCAGCCACCGGCTGTAAAATAACAATACCAGGGTTATGGCTGATATCTTCAGCGAAAATTCCGGTAAACTACTTCAAAGCTGCAACGTATATACACACAATATACAATATATACGATCAACAATTCCAAGCAGCAAATAGACCACTCGCTTAACTGCTGTTTATATCCAGCAGTGCAAGTTTTCACCGTCCTGGCCACACCTGTACATGAGCGTCTCAGACTTCTTCAGGGCCGTTTCCTGAGACTGCAGATTATCTCACAACATTCAGGGGTAGGGGAATGATTTAGGTTGTGTCAGGGGAAAAAAAAAAAACACACACACACACACACACACACACACACACACATCAGGTAAGTTTGAAGAGAGACAGTGCACACAACGGGGAACTCCCAGTCCAATTTGCAAGATCCTCTTTCAGGTGCTCAGGCTCAGTGTGTCCTCACACACCACAGCACAAGCAAGTAAAAGGATTGTGACGGTAACTCTGTAGTCCATATAGCAATTTTAATGGTTGGTTACCTGAAGTGACAAGCAAAACAGCTGACGCGTTTCAGAAACAGCCTTAGTCGTAGCATGCTGCAACCAAGGCTGTTGCCAAAACGCGTCAGTTGTTTTGCTTGTCACTTCAGGTAACCAACTAGAGAGTTGCCGGCTCAATCCTTTTACTTACACACACAAGTGCACTTTGTCATAAAGTGCGCCTATGGACAAAATGTAAAATCATATTTCTTTCTACACTGAATTTCAATTAGTTCAAGCTTACTTTTAATCTGAACGATCCCCAAACATTTACATCCTCAAGTTTGGTGACTTGTATTCACTATGCCCTGTGAGTAGGCACTGCTGTGTCACACATTTCACAGAGCCTGCCTCCTTAACTAAAAAGAGGTGCTGAGAGGCAGAGTCAATACAGAAAACACTGTTTGCAGACAAGGTACCATGGGATATGTAATAAACAATGAGTAAATAAGAGAATTTCATATTGTTATCTATTCCCCAGATGAGCAGGCTTTTTTTTTTTTATCTTAAAACCTAATTACTGCTCATGCCGTAACCCACTCAATACCCGATCGCTGCAATAGTCACGAAAAATCTTTTAATCTTTTGTAGAACTTTCAGCGTGCTTGATCAGTATTCATTGTACTTGGGCCAGATCCAGCTATTCAGAAAGAACATTTTAGATAGAACACAAACCAAAGTTTGCCAATGACCCAACATACTTCAGAATACTCAAGCTCTCCTATTCATTATTCAAAAGATTGAGTGGGGTCAGCAAAAGGGATTTTCAACATGCTCTCTGCTGCTTCTTAACAGTTTCCTTTTCTTGGAGGCTGCATTCACACCTGAGCGACAAGTTTTTGGGCGTCTTTGAAGCTTTTTGTCGCACGTTTTGTAGCGCGACATCAGGTGTTTGTAAACAGCTATGTCGCACGTTTGACGCTTTTCCATTGATTCTATGGCAATAGAAAAGTATCAGAAACGCCGGAATATGCCCGATTCGCGCAACAAAAATACCTCCAGGAATAGTTTGAGCGTAGGGCGTTTGGCTTCGGGCATTTTTGAGTGGAGATGTGAACCATCTCCATAGAGAAGCGCTGATTTTTTTCCCCTCCAGCGTTTTGAAGCTTCAGGCTTCAGGCATATTCAAGCTACAAAATGCTCGGGGGTGAATGGGCCCTAAGAAAGGAGTTTTTTTATCATGTAGTTGTATGTGCACAATGTTGTAACAACTGATGGGTAAGAGATTAACATGGCCTGAATGCACTGGTTGCAGCAAGATCTGAAGACCATAAAATGTCATTTCTGAGACAGCAACAATCACCTATGAGTAAGGACAGCCACACCACTGAAAATATGGATCATCAGACAGGTACAAAACACATTGCTAAGAACCATACAAGAATATGCAGCTGCTCTTAAAAATATAAAACATGTCAACTAAGCTACCCAATTTTTCTTAATTCCAAAGACTTCATCCAAATATCTGGGGACTTCAGTGGTCCCCCTACTCCTGGTCTGACGCAGCCACAGATTCTTTACCAATTCTAGCTTAAAGCTACAGCTGATTAAAATGTTACTAAACCCAGGACCCTGCATTCATTATATCTGCTCTCCCACAGTACTCAGAACATGGAAATCCAATTATTTTAGTAAATATAAACTGCTAAATACCCTTTCCCATCAGCAGTACATAGCAGTCTTGTGCCTTCTATCAGTATCCGGCCAAGCACTGGTTAAAGCTTGCAGGAGGAGTCATAGGTGTGTGCAGCCTATTGCATTAGGGTGTGCACTCCAAAGCTCAAATACAAACGCCTTCAGCTCTGCACCCTCAGCTGCACAGGGCAGGGCATGAATGGTAAGTGCTCTGTGCTGAGTGGCGCTTCACGAGGGGAAGCCCAGGGCAGTAGGGGGAAATCGGCAATGCTCAAGAGTAATTAGGGTGGTGCACACCCCCTGCTCACACCTATGGGAGGAGCTTTCAATCTCATCTGACTGTCCTATGAGGCTGCATGACCCCTGAACTTCTGTCTGGACAGTGCTCATTAGCCCGGTGCCGATCACATGCAGCCTCCCAGAAAAAAAAAAAAAAAAAAACTTGCAGTACAGATCAAACTGAGCATGTGCAGAGTGCCCCCAAGGCTCTGTCTTATCAGGAGATGGATTGAGGACAGTAGAAAAATGGGAGGATCAGAGAAGACACGATCAAACAGCCTCTTTACACAATGCAGAGGATTAACCCCCCTTAGGTTCTACAGTGAGTAGAACAAGCATGCTTTAATGCAGTGTTCCCCAACCCAGTCCTCAAGGCCCACCAACAGGTCATGTTTTCAGGATTTCCCTCAGATGAATCAGCTGTGGTAATTAGTGAGGCAGTGAAACTGATCAAATCACCTGTGGAAAATAATGGAAATCCTGAAAACATGACCTGTTGGTGGGCCTTGAGGACAGGGTTGGGGAAAACTGCTTTAATGCAAATACAGATTGATTTTACGGTTGTGGGTTTAGTAGCACTTTACAGTGCTTGTAATCCCTTAAATATACCCAGTGAAGTGACTGCCCTCAGTTGATACACCGAGATGAAACACATTCTCCTACATAAGCTGTACCTGTTTATATGCAGCCTTCTATCCACCAGTGTCTTCTAAAGCACACATTTCACACAATACATCTCAGCTCCAGGAGCCATGGTCAGTGGTGGCTGGTGCTTCATTTTTTGGGGGAATGGCCAACAAGCCCCTGCACCCCTAATGGAGTGGCTGTCACTGGGCATGGGGTAAGGGATCTGATGTCTCACACTGCACAGCATAGAGCAGAGAACTGAGTGTACTTTGAGAACTGTGTGGAGGGAATGGATACACCCCCTCTACACAGTTTCATATGGAAATATGCACAATTACCTTCTGTCTGCTGGAAGAGGGTTGGGCCGTCCCCCAGGATTCTGTGGTATTGGCATAACCTGTCAGAAGGGACTCCTGCAGATAGCAGAGGAAGGAGAGAACAGAAAGGAACCACACTAGGTGCTTTGGATTGAGGCTAGTACATACTACAGAGGGATATGCCTTATTTATTTCACATTTCAGCATTTTTCCAACCACATGCAAGAGCAGAGGGACCAGCTATCTGCTTATACCTAAGAAGAGCCAATCACAGGAATCACTTGGAGGTCAATACATTTTGCAAACGAGAAGTAAACATTTAAAACAAATACTTGTTTTCCTAGCGATATAAAGTTTTTAAAATTGAAAGTAGTACTAAAGTTTTTATCCCAATTACATTTGTATTGGCCAGTTGCTGATGGGACAAAAAATGATTGCCTCAGGCTTCATGCACACAGGACGTTAAAAAAACATACCAAAAAACGTCATTAGCTTATAAGGTATGTTTTCAGCTTTTACCAGCGTTATACTACCACCGGTTTTTCGCGTTTTTAACCACTTCAGCCCCGGAAGGATTTCACACTTTAGGACCAGAGCACTTTTTGCGATTCGGAACTGCGTCGCTTTAACTGACAATTACGAGCGGTCGGGCGACGTTGTACCCAAACAAAATTTGCGTCCTTTTTTTCCCACAAATAGATCTTTCTTTCTGTGGTATTTGATCATCTCTGTGTCATTTCTGATCACCGCTACAAACAAAAGAAGAGCGTCAATTTTGCAAAAAAAAAACTAATTTCTTACTTTTTGCTAAACTATAAATCCAAAAAAAATTGCAAATCTGCATTTATTGATTGGTTTGCGCAAAAGTTGCCACATTTACGGATGATGAGAATTAATTTCTGGGGTTTTTTTTTTTTACTAGTAATGGCGGTGATCTGCGATTTTTAGTGGTACTGCGATATTGCAGCGGACATGTCGGACTATTTTGACACTTTTTTGGCACCATTGGCATTTATACAGCGATCAGTGCTATAAAAATGCACTGATTACTGTGTAAATGCCATTGGCAGTGAAGGGGTTAACCTGGAGGGGGCTCTCTAAGGGTTAACTGTGTTCCCTCAGTGTGTTCTAACTGTATTATACAGGAAGCCGGTGATCACAGCCCTTCCCCCTCTATGAGAACGGAGATGCGGGTTTACTTACACGGACCTGTATGAGGCCTTAAGTCCTGAAACGCTTACAACTTAACACGATTAAATCTCATGCCTTTAGCCTGTTCTGTGCCGCTTCTCTGAAACGTCTAGTAGCGAAGTATACGATCACTACTGCACAGGTCCCCTGCGCTTACTGAATCAATGCTCAGAAGAGTACCTTAAAATCCAACTAGGCAAACAGCAAATACACAGCTAAAATTGCATATGGAGGAGGAGTTCTCTGCTAGAAAATGCTTTTGGTTTCCCACTGCAATCAAAGGAATGGAAATTGGTCAAGACTGATTGGCTAGTGAAAGAGCAGCAGACAACAGGTTGCCACCTCTGTGATCGGTTCTCCAATCAGCAAGCTCCATTTTTTACATTCACAGCACTGTGCAATGTAGTATAGCTTGAATGGCTATGCCATTGCTCTTTGCCTCCCAGTTTGAATGCCCATTGCGCACACCAGTGAAATGGTTATCAGGTTATCAGTTTAGAATTAATCATGAATTATGGAACTAGAATTATTGCCCTCACTCTGAAATTTGCGGCAATACCTCACATGTGTGGTAAAATCCCTGTTAATAGAGGTGTGGTGGACCTACGTGCACAATTGCACTTGCGTGTGTGCACAGGGGGACGGGGTTGATTGTATTTTATTTTTTTTATTCATATTTATTGCTATCACAAGGGGACAAAAAGCCCCCTTGTGATAGCTTTGGGCAGACGACAAGTACTCTCCATGGAGACATCGGGCCCATTAGACCCCTGATGTCTACCGAGCTCTTCAAAGTAGCTGATCAAATACAGGTTGCTTATGAGCAGCTGCTTACCTGGCTGTAACAGCCAGGGAATGACAGCTCTGCAACTGGAAGTGAGGAAAATGATCGCTTCTGCAATCATCCTCCACAGGGGAGATGGGGGAATGGATGTTCCACCATCTCCTTTGCAGAAAGCCTCCGGCAGGCAGCATTAAGAAAGGTAAAGCACCCAGGCAGGGTGAGTTTGGGGACACGCACCGGCACCCACACAAATGTCATATAAAGACGCAGTGGCTGTGTTGGTGCACAGAACACCTGTACGCCCCCATGCAGGTAAACCCATCCCTGCACAGGGCATGGATCAAATTGTCTGAACAAGGCCATAGTTATGGTTTTGTTGAAATCAGTAAGAACTACAAATGTATTTTTCTTTTCCAGCCATCAGATTATAAAATGCACGATTTCCTCACAAACGATGTGTATGTGCCCACTGTCTCATGCCGACTAGTACATTGAATAGTCAATCATGAAAAGTGCCTGTTGCATCAAGGGACCAGAGCTGCCATTTAGTAGTAGTAATATACATAGGAAGTATAAAATTTCCCTGCATGCTAGATGCAAAGGGAAAGCATACAATTAAAGTTTGTTACTACAGAATGGCTCAAAGAACGTTTAAAGTTATAAAGAGGTTATATAATGTGGCCATTTCATATGCAAACTGTACTTAATAGGCTTCTTCTTGAAAATATGCATAAATCTACCATTAATTCCTGCCAACAATTACAAATCCATTCTCTTCCTGAAGCATTAGCATTCTGTAAAAATGAAGACAAAATAATCAACGTTCAGAAACTTCCTGCGGAATTAAACGAATCCCAACCATGCATATCAAACACTATCCGATGAATATGGATAGTCCCTGAATATGCAAATAACGCAGACAAAAATGTAATAATTAAATATACACTCTGTCTGATTGCAATCAGCTGGCAAAGCAACAGGAGTGACAATAGTGAGGGTCATGTTCACATAAGGGGAACGTCTCAAATTCGACAAACTTCATCTGTCATAATAAACGACCTGATTCCAAAGGATTAGCACATATTTACATGAAAGAAGCACAAGTCTGCGCTTACTGAATCATAACCGCATCTAGTCACAGCTCCTTCCAACACTGAGGAAGTTATGGCCAAGTAAAATTTCTATAATAACAAGCACAGCAAAAATAAAGTGGTAGGAAGAGCTGGACAAATCCCTGGAGACAGGTAGGCTGAGGCTCCAAAAACTAGAGCATGTCCAACTTCCGAGTCATGTTCTGGGCACTTTAAGGCCTCATACACACGGGCGTTTGCAAAAAAATAAGCAAAACGCGGGCCTGACACCAGGGAGAAGACCCCGCAGAAGACACTGCATACTGATACCCCATACTGATTTACATAGGGTGGGGGTGCCGGTATCTGGGGGCCGCCTTATTAAAGGGGGCTTCCAGATTCAGATAAGCCCCCGCCCGCAGACCCCGACAACCAACGGCCAGGGTTGTCGGGAAGAGGCTCTTGTCTCCATCAACATGGGGACAAGGTGCTTTGGGGTGGGGGGGCGCTGTGCCCCCCCGCCCCAAAGCACCCATACTCTCCCCATGTTGAGGGCATGCGGCCTGGTATGGTCCAGGAGGGGGGGGCGCTCGCTCATCCCCACCCCCTTTCCTGGCCTGCCAGGCTGCATGCTCGGATAAGGGTCTGGTATGGATTTTGAGGGGGACCCTACACCGTTTTTTTCGGTGTGGGGGTTCCTCTTAAAATCCATGCCAGATCGAAGAGCCTGGCATGCTCTTGGGGGGAACCACACGCAAATTTTTTGTGGGGGGGGTCCCCTTTAAGACCCCTAGCACACAAGTCGGATCATCGTGATCCGATTTCTGGTGCGGCTTCTATTTAAATCAATGGGCTCCCATAGGGAACCATTGATTTTGAATAGAACGCCTGATGAGGCTTAACGCTGTGTATACAACGTTAAGTAACGTTATTGAGCGTTTTGCCTGCTTGGCGTCAAAAACGCCATGACGCTGCAGCTTTGGAACGCACTGGTCCCGTGTTCTAGCTACAGCTCACTAACGCTGACGCCCTCTACTGCTGAAAAACATCAGCGGTTTTAGAGGGCCATTGAATAACATGGAGAGCTGCAAAAAAAACCCAAAAACATAGTGTTAAAAAATGCCCGTGTGTATGAGGCCTAAAGGATTAAATGAGCAGAGTGACAAGTTCTCTTGATGGTCCTCCTTCAACCTGCTTGAGTCCTCCCAGATTGTGTGGTAGATAATACAGGGCTAATAACCTCACCGCTGGCAGCTTTTGGGCCTTAAGATTGTGGGTGGAAGGGTAAGCAGCTACAGGACCTCCCGTAACTGGAAGTACTGAACATTTAAAGGGGCTCCATCAGGTGAGCTAGATGGCAGAACCGCACGGTGAAGGCAAATCTGACAGAAAAAGGGGAGCATAGTCAAGCTCTCCTAACTGTATTAACCCCCGATGCACTGGAAGGTTATGAGGGGGGCGCGAGGAACACTATAGGACGGAGTACATTTCTCCTAAAAGAAGATGAAACAGCACAAGGGGCACATCAAACTAAGTTATTTCCCTTGTGCTGATTTTTAGCTTTTCGAATATAGCTAAACTTAAGCCAGGTACACACGGGCCGAATGTTGGGAGACAACGGCCGGTTAAAAAAAATAGCCAATGGCAGAGAACACTGAGCTGTCCCTGACAGAACACAACAACTCAGTGGGGGAGATCGTTTAACTAAACTTGCAGTGTTAGTACAGCAACTCAGACCAAAGTGGACAGTTTTTTTCATTCAATATGTAGGCGTGTATTTTTTTTTTTTTTAACTAAAAAAAATTAAAAACTGTATTTCAGATATTGTGCAAAATAAAAATTGTAGCTGCCACTATTCTATTGTAAAAGGTCCATTATATATATATATATATATATATATATATATATATATATATATACACATATATACACACACACACAAAAAACAGCATATACATGAATACATGAATCCTCTATAAGTCCCGGTATTTCAATCACTTCCTATAACAGGTGTGCATTAGGTAATAACAGTTCAAAAGGGAGATGAAACAAAATCTTGCTCAATGGTGTTCTACTGTGCACCATTCACCATCACACGGCACCTCGTGGGGGAAAACCCCTATGGGGAAGCACTTACCACAACACAGTAAGCCAAGCGCCTTCAACACTAATGTAGGTGTCTTCCTTTTGCTTAGATCCAAAATATTCAGTTCGTGAGTGGGAATAAGAGAAGAGATCGTACATAGCGTAGAACCATAATATTTATGTTAACCAAAAACCCCCTTAGGCTCCCTTTACACGGGACGCTATATCAACCTCCCCTGAACGTTTTTTTGACAGCTAGAATCCGGCGTTTTGCATGCTGCGTTTGCGTCTAGAAGCGTTTTTTTTCTTTTAGAATGGAAACGCCTGTAAACAATACGGTTCTAGACAAGAGTTACCGTGTTTACAAGCTGTTTGGCATTTCAGATGCCTCAGAACTGGCGTCTGAACCCACTTTTTTTGCGTTCCAAAAAAAGCCTTTAAAATCAACTGCCTGGAAACTACCTTAAACGACCCTGTATAAATATACTGATAAGATAACAGAGGAATGTTCAGGGGCAGCTGAAAAAATGCCCAAATGCCTCAAAACGTCCGTTTACCAGCAGCAGTGTAAATGAGGCCTTAAAATCGCACTTACAATGTAAAACAATCAATACAGCAGTTAACTAATATTCAGCATATCACCATATCCAGGAGCATTTACTGGGAACTGCTAGTTAACTGCTGAATATTAGCACTCATGCAGCCCCAGACCATGACACTCCCACCACCATGCTTGACTGTAGGCAAGACACACTTGTCTTTGTACTCCTCACCTGGTTGCCACCACACACCTTTGACACCATCTGAACCAAATACGTTTATCATGGCCTCATCAGACCACAGGCCATGGTTTCAGCAATCCACGTCCTTAGTCTGCTTGCCTTCAGCAAACTGTTTGCGGGCTTTCTTGTGCATCATCTTTAGAAGAGGCTTCCTTTTGGGACAACAGCCATGCAGACCAATTTGATGCAGTGTGCGGCGTATGGTCTGAGCACTAACAGGCTGACCCCCCACCCCTTCAACCTCTAAAGCAATGCTAGCAGCAGTCATACATCTATTTCCCAAAGACAACCTCTGGATATGACGCTGAGCATGTGCACTTAACTTCTTTGGTCGACCATGGTGAGGTCTGTTCTGAGTGGAACCTGTCCTGTTAAACTGCTGCATGGTCTGGTCCACCGTGCTGCAGCTCAGTTTCAGGGTCTTGGCAATCTTCTTATAGGCTAGGCCATCTTTATGTAGAGCAACAATTCTTTTTTTCAGATCCTCAGAGAGTTCTTTGCCATGAGGTGCCATGTTGAACTTCCAGTGACTAGTATGTGAGAGCCATAACACCAAAATTTAACGCACCTGCTTCCCATTGAGACCTTGTAACACTAATGAGTCGCCAGACACCGGGAGGGAAAATGGCTAATTAGGCCCAATTTGGACATTTTCACTTAGGGGTGTACCCACTTTAGTTGCCAGCGGTTTAGACATTAATGGCTGTGTGTTGAGTTATTTTGTTTTTTTTTTTTTCTTTACATTAACAAGCTGTACACTCAATACTTTCCATTGTAGCAAATTGTCATTTCTTCAGTGTTGTCACATGAAAAGATATAATAAAATATTTACAAAAATGTGAGGGATGTATACAAGGTTCGACAATCCCCGGGCGCCAGGTTGCCATGGGGACCAGAAACCACGTCCTGGCGAGTGGCAGCCAATCATTCTCAACATTCTGCACAACCTAGCAATTGTCAGTTAACGTGACGCAGTTCCGAATCGCAAAAAGGGTTCTGGTCTGGAAGGGGGTAAATCCTTCCAGGGCTGAAGTGGTTAATTTAACAGCTGTTAAACTTGGCAGGCTGCAGAATATTTGTTACTTATTCTTTTTTTCTTTCTAAGTAGAAACAAAGTATCTCTCGGTTCTTTTATCAAAGGTATGAACTCCGGTCTGTATGAGGGAAGTTTAAACACTTAAAAACTAAACCTTTTCTAACATGTGTGGCTTACAAGTAAAAATCCAGTATTTTCTGCTAGGAAATTACTTAGAACCCCCAAACACTAGAGTATAAAATTGCAGTTGTTGCAATATTTTAGGTTGCACGGTATTTGCATCTTTCAAACGCAATTTTTTTGAAAAAATACACTTAAATGAATAAAAAACAAACAAAAACTGAACAGTAAAGTAACCCATTTTTTTGTAGAACGTGAAAGATGTTACACCGCGAGAATCATGATCTTTTTTCTAAGCAACAAAATTGTGATAAAGCCCTGTGTATCATCAACCATTACCACTCTTTATGTGCAGCTGGTCTCCAGTATTTCATGGTAACCGGAAACCAGTGCAAAAGTAACCGTGGGGGACATGTAGGCAGGAAGTGGCTGCAAAGAGGCAGCAGAAGATCAGCAGCACTGGCATACTTCTTTCACCTTTTTTTTGTATTTTATTTAAAGTGTCACTAAGGCTTCATTGAGATGTGCAGCTGGGTGGTAAAAATGTGCAGTAGAGACATGTTTTTGCCACCCACCAATGGCCACTCTTAGGCCTCATACACACGGGCGTATCTTTAAAAATAAACAAAACGTTGGGCCCGACGTCAAGGAAAAAAAATCTGCGTTTTTCGGCGTTATGCATCGGCGTTAGTGAGCGTCGGCGTCAATAGGCGTTTTTTTTAAAAAATCAGCCCTCTGCTATTTTTCAACCTAAAAACGTTGGCGTCAAAAAACGCCAAAACGTTACAGCCTCAGAACGCGATGGCCGTGGGTTCTACTTTCAGCTCACTAACGCCGACGCCATCTACAGCTCAAAAAAGCTGACGTTTTTATGGGGCCATTGACTAACATGGAGAGCTGCAGAAAACGCCGGCATCAAAAAACATCCGTGTGTATGAGGCCTTAAGCTCCATTAGGCAGCAGATGAGGGCGTTTTACATGCCGTAGTCACGATGCATTAGGCATAATAAGGAGTTAACCCCTATAACAGGTTTTTAGCGTCACTCTTTCTGGCCAGCCTATAACCCTGATGTAACCGTGTTACGTTGGAGTTATTGACTGGCTGCTCTGCTGTAAGTTAGGGTTGGGGGGGCGCAAATTACTTGCCTTACCCCGGGCGCTGACAACCCAACACTACGCAAAAAAAAAAAAAAAAAAAAAAAAATGCTGGGTTTTTTTCTCAGGCAGTGAAAGGGTTCAAGACTGCAGGTACAGAAAATTACTGGTTGATTGACTTGCAATGCACTCCGCTCCTACTGTCCTCCTATGAAAGGACAACACGTTTTTTGAGAACCAAACCACAAAATAACTGCAATGCATGTTACACACGTGATGCTGATTGGTCACACTACTTAATCCCTCCTATTCTTCTCATCTCCACAATACAGGGACATATTTTTCTGTAGATGACAACTCTGAGGACTCCTTGAGATAACATAGGGAGTATGCACAGGACAGTCCTGAATTTCTGACATGGTCAATAGGTATTTTCCGATCTAAACAGAGATTACAAAACACATTAAGTGATATAGTTACCAATTTAAAAAAGGAGCAAATAGGAAAAGTTCATCGTTAAACTGCCCATACGGGTCTTTTTTTTTTTTTCATTCAGAGGGCTGAAAAAAAAAAAAAAAAAAAAAACAACACCACACAGAACCGATTCCCCCATCCACATATTTGAGGTGGATGCGGGCATCCTCACCACTGTCTCGTCGTATTCTGACAGCTGGATTCCTCTGCCGTCACAATAAACTGATCAGCCGATTGGCTGCATGCGCTGATCGAAGCAAAATTTTCCAAAAAAAGTTTGTTTACGAGAAGTTGATCATTTGATTTGATTTCTCATGAACAGCAATGGCCACAGAAGGACTGAAACTTGGCTGGTCCCTTGCTATACTGGCTGAAATTTGATCAATCTCTGGCCAGCGTTAGGGTTTGCATACTGTATACTTGGCTTGATTCTTCTTTGGGTCCACTATGGTTTTCTGCAAGGCAGTTTGTTGCTCTTAGTATCATGCAGCAGAAGAAAACCATAAGGGCAGCTAGGGGCTCAGCAGCAGAGTACTTCATGATTTAAGTATCAGACAGGTCATCTATAAGGGACATGCACCTCTCCAAGCATCTCAGCAATTCTCTCCAAGAATGTGGAAGGCCTTCAGGGAGCCAGTTACCAGATGCAGCTTGATGTGAGCCCCGAGGGCCCTGTAGCCTATGAGGCCATTATCCTGGCTACTTCTAAAAACACACAACTGACAACATGATTGTTGACTTCCTGTAAGGAAGAAATGGGTTTTATTCACATCAAGCACATTATTCTTCAGTTCCCTTTAGAGGGTTATCTGATTAGTAAAAATCACTTTACGGAAGACTGGCAACACTTTTTTCCTTTTAATAAACCAAAATAAATGTACCAATCTCCTCCTCAATGGACTGAGCTATGGCAACTTTTTTTCCCTCCAAAGTAGACAAACAAAATACCATAAAATTAAAGCTAAAATCCGGGATACCAGTAAACTTGTTCCCCAGGTCCTGTTCAATATGTGCATTGAAAAGTTTCTAATCATTTAAAAGAGAAGTATGCGGTTCTGTTTTTTCCCTATTCATACTTACCTAGGTGGATGCAGCATTGGTCCGCTGCTGCATCCGTCCCCCAGGCTCCTCTGCACTGAAAACCGAGCAATCGAACATTGGCGACCACTCGGTTTTCAGAGCTCTGTGAGCAGAAAACTGCAGACTGTCAGTCACAGCTCTCTGCTCATCTCCCTCCGCATTCATTGGAGCGCTGCGCAGGGGCGGAGCGGCCGGCTCAGGCCAACAGTGGTTCGCTGAGACGGGTGTCAGTCCAGGCACCTGGCGGATCCAGACTCCGAGGTCAGAATGACATGGTGCCTGGATGGACATCCATGTCGTCAGCAGAGAACAGACTTCAGTCACAAAACGAATAGCAGTCCTGTGATCCAAAGGAGAAGTACAGCCAAAACGAGCTTTGGCTGGACTTCTCCTTTAAGTGGTTATCAGCTATATACTTTAACAAATGTGTGCTGTTATCATTCCCATTCCCAAACAGCTGCAACGGATGGGTACCAGGAAGAGCTATCACGGAGGCCGATTCATCATATCTGCTTATTGTGTGGTGCCACTAGTAGAAACCACAATTCCCATGATGCAATTGGAATAGTAGTTGTGATTGGTCGAAACGTGGGCAGAATTTGGGGTCTTGCATTTTATGCAATGATGTTGGAGAACTACAACCAGACAGACAGCGAAGAGGACAGTTTCTGGGGACTGCTCCTACAGGGAGGAGGAAGCATAACTCAGCAAGGAGTAAGGTCATTATTTCCCCTTTACCTATCCCTCTAGACCAGAGGTCTCCAAACTTTCTAATCAAAGGGCCAGTTTATTGTCCTTCAGACTTTAGCGGGGCCGGACAGTGGGAATAGAAATTTTCCTGGCATCAGTGGGAGTAAACATCTCCATATTTGGTATTAGGGAGATACCCCATCGTTGGCAACATTGGAAGGAATAGTTCCCCATCATTGGGAGGAATAGTGCCGCATTCTTGGTGTCAGTGGGAGAAATTGTGCCTCATTGTTGATGTCAGTTGGCAGAATAGTGTATTGTACCAAATAGTGTCCCAAGTGCCGATAAAGGCAAGCAAAAGGCCGCACCTGGCCCCCATGCCGCAGTTTGGAGACCACCGCTTTAGACAAAATCAGCATTCAACCCTTGCAGTACAGGAGTATGGGGATGGACAGGATAATGTTTTAGTTAGCGTTGGGGTTTAGATCAGAATCTATTTGTTCCTTACATTCTTACAAAATTCCGATATAAAAAGAATTTACATCTGTACCTTTAGCAATGTGTCTGCGAAGACAGAAAAAAAAAAAAAAAAAAAAAAAAAAAAAAAAAAGCATGACAGCGTGTTTTCGAGCAAACTTTCCAGAACAGTCACATTTTACTCGACCTAACATAACAATGGAGACTTGGAAAAAAGCCAGATGTTCTGGCTGAACAGAGCAGATCACAGACAGAACCTTCCTGAATGCAATGGTTTTCTCTGTTGGAAAACAAAAGGATCTGTCCCTCTAAATGAAAAAACAAACAGAGCTGCGGTGGGTGAAATCTGTGCTTCTCCACTCCCTAGTATAGAGGCCGATATTTATCAACCAGAACCTTGGTGTGTGGGGCAGCTATCCTCATATGCTGCAATCCATCAATAGATTTATCACATACAATCTTTTAAAAATATAATGGTCTTTACAGTAAATTAAAATCAGAACTCCAGCCAAAAACAAGATAAAAATGAATAGCCCATAAACTTGCTTTAGTTGCAATATTCCACTTTAAAGTATACATAAAAAAAAAAGTAACCATAAAAATCAAAACTTCAAAATCCCCCCTCCAACAAATTATTTTTTTTTATGGCGTGGGGTTGTTTTTTAGGGGTTGGGCTTGGCCCCTTAGTTCCAGTGAAGGGAACTCTTAAGGCGTCGGCATACCAAGACATTTTGGACAATTTCATGCTCCCAACTCTGTGGGAACAGTTTGAGGATGGCCCCTTCCTGTTCCAACATGACTGCGCACCAGTGCACAAAGCAAGGTCCATAAAGACATGGATGGGGTGAGTTTGGGGAGGAGGAACTTGACTGGCCTGCACCTCAACCCGATAGAACTCCTTTGGGATGAATTTGAGCGCAGACTGAGAGCCAGGCCTTCCCTTTCAACATCAGTGCCTGACCTCACAAATGCGCTTCTGGAACATTCCCATAGACACACTCTTAAACCTTGTGGACAGCCTTCCCAGACCTGCAAAGGGTGGGCCAACTCAATATTAAACCCTACGGACTAATACTTTTGGTAATATAGTGCATGTTAACAGAAAAAGTTAGAGAAAAGAAAGACACTTGCAGCCTTTTCCACCTTAACCAAATTCATTCTACCATTCTTATGTACCCTGGGTGGACCTAGGACTGGGCCACCTCAAGCATTTAGATCAGTGGTTCTCAACTCCTGTCCTCGGGACCCGCTAACAGGCCAGGTTTGCAGGATAACTGAAATGCATCACAGGTGATATCATTTGCTGCTCAGTGATTGCAGTATTCTAGTCTGCATCTGCCCAAGGTAATACTTAAAACCTGGCCTGTTGGTGGGTCCTGAGGACCGGAGTTAAGAACCACTGATTTAGATCAAGGGTCCCAAACTGGCAGCCCTCCAGCTGTTGCGAAACTACAAGTCCCATCATGCCTCTGTCTGTGGGAGTCATGCTTGTAACTGTCAGCCTTGCAATGCCTCATGGGACTTTTAGTTCCCCAACAGCTGGAGGGCTGCAAGTTTAAAGACCCCTGATTTAGAGCTACCATCCCAACATCTATGGAGACCTACTGTATTGATTTCCCCTACATCATAGGTTGTGGTCCCTTGCAACCATATACATTTATGTCTTATTTCTCCATTTCTTTACACGCATTGAGCATCTTTGTCTGCTCACCTTATACTACACCATAAGGGCTCCCATGTTCCCTCTTTTTTGTGGATGTTCTTCTGTGTTCCATTGTTTGTCACTAAAAACACCACCAACCAAGACACATTTTCCTGTTTATCCAGCTGCCATAAGAACAGGAAGTCGCCCCCCC
>BLSH010154595.1:834762-852306 GCA_018402905.1 Glandirana rugosa
GGGGGTGTTGTTTGAAGAGCGACGACGAGGGGGGGTTTCTTTTCCGGCCCCCCCGACCTTTACCGCCGGACTCACTCCCTCCCTCTCACGTCACAGGGCAGGCGAGTGTGGAACACACGGCGAGGAGCGGGTCATGGTCCTCCCAGCTCCGGTCACAGCCGCCCGGGACCATCCAGCTCGGTGAGGAGGAGGAGGCGGCGCGGAGCCACAGGAACAACAAAAGAAGAAGAAGAAGAAGTAGTGAGGAGGACTGCAATGTAACTTTGTGGTCGGGAGGAGGAGGAGGAGGGGAGCCCAGCCCGGCTGGCGTGTCAGGGATTTCCTGGAGGCGGGGAGGAGCGGCACACAAGGTGTGAGCGGACGGGACACTGCACTCTCCCTCCCTCACTCAGGCCGCCATTTCCAGCCCCCCCGGCCTTTTCTTTGGGGGGGAGCAGCAGCGAGAAGTTTGTTGTGGGGGGGGAGTCACGTGAGGCCGGGGTGACGTCACGGGCTGGAAGCGGGAGAAGAGAAGGGAATGTTGTGGAGACTGTCAGTGAGGGAGAAAGTTTTACCTCACACCACAGGCCGGGCCCTTGTGAGGACCCAGGCTCGTTACCCATGGCAACCATTGGCGGCTGGAGGGTTGCCAGGGGTGACCAGACATGGTCTGCTTCTCCCAATGTAGACATTATATGGAGAGATAATGCCAAATAGCTCACTAAACAAGAAAAATGGGAGCTTCCCCGTCTGTACTGTTAGAGTAGAGCTAAAGGCAAAACTTTGTTTTTGGATAGAGTAAGCGAAGGATATAATAACCCCTATCAGTCTGTTAGGCCATTGGGGAGATTTCCCTTCACTTCCTGTCCCATAACCAAGACAGGAAGTGAGAGGAACAAGGGAATCCCTGGTCAGTGTCCCCATTGAAAGATTCCTCCTCATTTCCTGTTCTAGGAACAACCCCTATTAAGCTGGTGATTGGTCGCTCGGACCGCCTAGCAACCAATCACCAGCCTGTTAATGGGAAAAGTAAACTTTGTCAGCTCCTGTGTAGTGTTGTGCGCCGCACCCTAAATCAGTGAAAGTGTCATTCATTGCTTTTCATCTTTTTAATGCTGTATTTACCCACTCGGGCGCTATTCGCACCTCCTGCCACTTGTCCTGCGACTTGGGACTGCAAAGTCGTTCCCCCATTATTTCCAATGAGTACCGTTCATATCTCTACAACTTCAAAGGAGTCCCTGCATTACTTTGATGCAACTTGAGGTCCATAGACTTCAATGTTAAACCCTCAAAGTCTCATGCAAATCGCACCTGAATAATATACAGGGTGGGCCATTTATATGGATACACCTTAATAAAATGGGAATGGTTGGTGATATTAACTTCCTGTTTGTGGCACATTAGTATATGTGAGGGGGGAAACTTTTCAAGATGGGTGGTGACCATGGCGGCCATTTTGAAGTCGGCCATTTTGAATCCAACTTCTGTTTTTTTCAATAGGAAGAGGGTCATGTGACACATCAAACTTATTGGGAATTTCACAAGAAAAACAATGGTGTGCTTGGTTTTAACGTAACTTTATTCTTTCATGAGTTATTTACAAGTTTCTGACCACTTATAAAATGTGTTCAATGTGCTGCCCATTGTGTTGGGTTGTCAATGCAACCCTCTTCTCCCACTCTTCACACACTGATAGCAACACCACAGGAGAAATGCTAGCACAGGCTTCCAGTATACATAGTTTCAGGTGCTGCACATCTCGTATCTTCACAGCATAGACAATTGCCTTCAGATGACCCCAAAGATAAAAGTCTAAGGGGGTCAGATCGGGAGACCTTGGGGGCCATTCAACTGGATTGGTCATCGTGGGCCAGTTGAATGGCCCCCAAGGTTTCCCGATCTGACCCCCTTAGACTTTTATCTTTGGGGTCAGACTTTCATTAGCGGCGGCTAATCCAGCGACTTCCACACAGCAAATCTCGCTATGTCCTCCCCAGATGAACGGGGACATCACCCCAACACGGTGGCCTACTCTAGAAAGAGGAAGGATGAGCGGGCACCGAGGAAACTGACGACGTACTTTCCACAGAGGGCCAGGAACGAAAAGCAAGATGGCGCCGGCCCACGAACGCTCGCACTACACAGACCTGCTAGACGATCCTTTTGACGCGGAAGGTGCGGTGAGTGGCTTACAATCTCCCTCTAGAGAAGACATCCACAGCCCAACCTGCTGTAGCCCGGCCAAAACCAGGCAAAAACTCGACCACATCGCCCAAACACAGGGGGTAGGCCGCACAGCTCCCCTCACACTACCATCGGTGGCTGCATCACCTATGGCTGCCATCCCTACCACAAACCAGCCTGTGCTGGATACTCAACTTAAAGATATGCTACTGTCAGTTCATACTGCGATCCAAACCGACATTTTATCGCTGGCCAAACAAATTACAAATGAAATTCATACAATGGGGAACCGCATAGACACCATTGAAGAGGCAATGGGAGATATAACAACAACCATTAACGATCTAGTTGAGGCACACGAGAACAACATAAAAGAGCGAGAATGGATGAAATCAAAGATGGCCGACCTGGAAGACCGCTCGAGGAGGAACAACCTCAAATTGAGGGGGATTCCAGAGACGGTCATGCCGAACGACCTGAAGAAATATGCCACTGAACTATTCTCTGCCATACTACCTGAAACGCCACCTATTGAACTCACAATAGATCGTATTCACAGGGTACCTAAACCCTCATTCCTCCCACAGTCAGTTCCCCGAGACGTGCTCTTACGAGTACACTTCTACCATACCAAAGAGCAGATCCTACTCAAATCCAGAACAATGGGGACCCCACCAAGCCCATACTCCGCAATACAAATCTACGCGGACCTATCCAAACACACCCTAGACACAAGAAGGCAGCTATCAACCATTACAAAGGCCCTCCGTAACCACAAAGTGACATACAAATGGAAGCAGCCTGCTACATTACTCATAGAAAAAAACGGAGAATCCTTTACAGTACCCTCTCTAGAAAAGGGACTCCACCTATTGCAAGCCTGGGGCATCATACCAGAACCCATACCTCAGCGGGACACAAAACATCTGCCTAGTAAACTAACACCGCAATGGCAAGTCGTTCGTAACTAAAAGTCCACCAAACATCAATGCACCACCAACGTCAGAGAATTGCACTTCATTATCGAAACACCGCTGCGCTCTGCAGCCACTCCTGTGGTTTGGAACTGTTCTCCCCAATGAGAGCTAACCTACGGGAATACCTATCTATAGTTGCTGCAGTTGCAGTACCAGTTCACTTAAAAATTTTCTGTTCCTTCTGCTCTTCGTTTTCTCCCCCTCCTCTCTCTTCCCCACCCAGCTCCGCTATTGGACCGGACTGGACAAGAGACAATCCAGAGCATCATCTCAAAGAGACCACCAGGGATCCTCGAAAGCAACCCCGAAACTGGGAATACAACATCATTAGAACACCCAACCCTCGTCTAACCGAATGGAGTCGACGACTTGTGAGTACCTACACATATTCAAAAACTCATAATGGCCATTAAAATATTATCTGTCAACGCTCACGGCCTGAATCACCCGGCCAAGAGAGCCGCACTCTGGCAAACAGCCAAAGCCAAACGCTGCCAAATTCTATGCGCCCAGGAGACCCACTTCAAAATAGACGCTACCCCCAAATGCTCACACCGAGACTTTCCCCACATATTCATGGCATCAGGTCATCATAAAAAGCGTGGTGTCCTCATCGCGATACATGCCTCAGTAAACTTTAAACTAATTGAACAGGTGACAGACATCAACGGAAGGTACCTTATACTAATTTGTAACATTGACAATACCCTGGTGACTCTAGTGTCAACCTATGCGCCCAATATGCGCCAGATCCACATCCTCAATAAGACTCTGAAGAAAATCCGAGCAATACAAAAAGGCAACTTGATTTGGTGTGGAGACTTCAACATGATACAAGACCAACAAATAGACTCTACCAATCCCAAATCAAGACCAGGCCCAAATTTTGCCAAATTTCTCAACGACAACGACCTCTACGACGTCTGGAGATGTCATCATCCGGGACTGAGAGAATACACTTTTCACTCACATGTCCACAATACTTACTCACGTATAGATTGTTTTGTGACAGATAAGTGGATGCTTGGGAGGGTCTCCGAGTCGAGTATCGAGCCGATTACATGGTCTGACCATGCCCCTATATCTATTACCATCCCTACCCTCAACTCTCCAACCCCACAGAAACTATGGAGAGCCAATGCTCAAATCTTAAAATCCCCCATCTATGCTACTTCCTTACAAAACCAAATGGAAGAATTCTTCCACATTAATCAAGGCTCGGTACCCCGCTCGGAGACTCTCTGGAATGCTCATAAATCTTTTAGCAGGGGTATCCTCATACAAATGGGGGCACAGGCAAAGAAGAGGAGGTCTCAGCAGATAGATAACCTAACAAGGGAAATCAAAGAGTTGGATAACCAAAACCAACTCTCCCCCTCACCCACCATGAGAAACAAAATCATAAAGCTTCGGCAAGAACTTAGAGAAGTGTTACTAACTACATATGAAAAACAACTACACATGACCAGAGCCCTCTACTACTCAACCAGCAATAAAGCTGGCAAAGCTATGGCCCGTCGTATAAAAGGACGACATGATAAAGCTAAGATACCCCATTTATTTCACCCCACCTCCAACAAAAAATGTATAGACCCCCAAGAGATAGCCAACGTGTTCAGCAGCTATTATGGCTCCCTATATAATATAAGAGAAGACCCTGCAACAGCCCATCCATCACCTGCAACTATTAACCAGTTCCTCCAAGGGATAAAACTCCCTTCACTGACACAAGCACAACTAGAGGAACTGAACGCCCCTTACACACCCAAAGAAGTGTCTTCAATTATTGACTCCCTTCCAATAGGCAAATCACCGGGCCCGGATGGGCTTACTGGGGAGTACTACAAACTCCTCAAATCTACCTTATCCACTTACTTATCCCAAGTGTTCAATGAGGCTGCCTCCTCCTCTTCTTTCCCCCCAGAATTGCTGAAAGCTCTAGTAGTAACCATCCCCAAACCTGGGAAAGATCCTGATTCCCCCCAGAATTTCCGTCCGATCTCCTTATTAAATGTGGACATAAAAATTTATGCCAAAGCCATAGCGACCAGATTGATGAAGTACATGCCAATGTTAATACACAGAGATCAAGCGGGATTTACTAGAGACAGACAAGCAGCAGATGCTACCAGACGCTTAATTAACATTATCCATGCATCAGAACGCAGGGGAACGCCTTCTCTGCTTCTATCTCTAGATGCAGAGAAGGCGTTCGACAGGGTACATTGGGGATATCTCCGAGCCACACTAGAAAAATTTGGCTTTGAGGGTCCTATCCTGAATGCTATTCTTGCCCTATATAAGTGCCCATCAGCCCAGGTCTATACCAATGAAATGCTATCCCAACCATTCCAAATTACAAATGGTACGAGACAGGGTTGCCCCCTCTCTCCCCTTATCTTTAACCTAATAATAGAACCCCTCGCCGAACGAATACGCTCTCACCCAGAAATTACAGGAATAAAAATAGGAGATACAGATCATCGTATTAGCCTGTTTGCGGACGATGTGATTCTCATACTCACAAATCCCTTGACCTCCCTTCCAGTGGTGCAATCTATACTAACAGAATATGGCATGATCTCCTACTATAAGGTTAATGAAACCAAATCGGTAATATTGAATCTAACTGTAGATAAAGCAACCAAATTGAAATTGAACAAACTTTTCCCGTATCAATGGCGCGACCAAGGAATACCATACCTCGGTATAACCCTAACCGACAACACTAAAAAACTATTCCAATACAACTTTCCCCCTTTCAAAGCTCAATTCCTCTCAGACTTACACAAATGGGACAAATTTGAACTCTCCTGGGCGGGGCGCCTAGCAGCCTTCAAAATGATGACGCTACCTAAACTGCTATATTTATTTAGAACATTACCTATCCCAGTACCCTACTCCTACATTAATACGTTACAAACAGCTTTAACCAAATATTTATGGAAGCATAAGAGACCAAGATGCGCACTAGCTAACCTGACCAAACACAGAACAGCAGGAGGAGTCTCTGTCCCAGACCTAAAAGATTACTATGAAGCAAACATACTGGCCCAAACTAGGGAATGGTTTCTCCCAACCCCTTCCAAACTCTGGAGTGAAATAGAACAGGTAGAAGCCAAACAAACAGATATGAAACTCTGGCTACTGAGCGGCCAACCACTAACCCGCCCCCTTACATCTCACTCACCCACGATTATAGCAACCCACAAAACGTGGACCAAACTGATCAAATCCAAATGGACAGAGACTCCCACCGTCCCACTGAACCCACCCTTAGATATAGTTAAACTACTAATCCCCAAAATTAGACTCTCAACCTGGATAAAGGGAAACGATCCCAAAATCAGCATCCTATACACATCAAATTCTCCTAAGCCATTTCAACAATTACAATCGGAACTAAACCTACAGCCCCAGGATTACTTCACATTTCTGCAATTAACACATTGCATGAAACATAATCAACAACTTCGAGCTCAAGTCCCCCTAAAAATATGGTCATTCCTTAACTACTCCCCCAATTCGAGCAAAGGCCTATCAGCAATATACCCAGTGCTGAAAGAGAAAAATATCCCATCCAAATCACGGGCAATGCTTAAGTGGGAAGAGGAACTAGGAACCTCCTACACAACTAAACAATGGATGCTAGCGTCCAAAGAGGTATACAAAGCCACCTCATGTGTGACCCTATGGGAACTTTCACACAAAATAACCCAGCGCTGGTACATAACCCCCGCTCTCATCTCCAAATTTGGGGATGACCTTCCCCTCACATGCTGGAGAGGTTGTGGACAAAGGGGAACCCTTAAACACATTCTCTGGGAGTGCCCAGAAATTCGGAAATTTTGGGGAAAAATTTTCAATCTACTAGCGACTATCACTAAAACCAGCATCACTGCAAGTCCTGAACTCGCAATCCTAAACCTCCATTCCGAACAACTTCCGTCTCCAACTAAAAAGGTAGCAATCCACATCCTCATGGCAGCCAGACTATCCATAACCAGACTGTGGAAAAAACCCACAATCCCAACTCTTGCTGAAGTTGTCAACCTTACCCAAACGCACCACGCCTATGAACTTATACTATCTACCCACAAGGACCAGCGAATAAGGGAGGCCAACAAATGGGCCTCCTGGACTCAATGGTATAACTCCTACCTCTGACATCCATAACCCACAACATACCTCACAGACCATGACATTATATCTAGGCTCTGGAACTTGTCCCTCTCTACCTCGCTCATTCCTCCCCCCCCCCCTACTACCCTACCTACTCTTTCTTTTTCCTTCTCTATACTACTTAAAATATGCAAAGTTGAAATACTCTAACTATATACTAGGGTCACAGACCCCAGAGTTCACTAATTGATTCATACAACCTCTATTGGTCGCAGCCGACAGGAAGAGGAGTGGGGATACCCTCGCACCAGAGCGCAGTTTGAACCCAATAGGGGCGCCTGAGGCAGGTCCCCACTGCTACCCTCCAAACCGGCACTAGAGTTATACAGGATGATATCCTGTTGGTTGTAATGCAAGAGATGCTTACTTTCCTATATGAGTTACCAAATGTATCAATGTGATGTACTATACCCTAGTACTATTTTGCATTCTGTACTCTTATCGTATATTTTATTACTCTGTAATTCATAAATTACAATAAAAATATTTAAAAAAAAAAAAAAAAAAAAACCAAGCACACCATTGTTTTTCTTGTGAAATTCCCAATAAGTTTGATGTGTCACATGACCCTCTTCCTATTGAAAAAACAAAAGTTGGATTCAAAATGGCCGACTTCAAAATGGTCACCACCCATCTTGAAAAGTTTCCCCCCTCACATATACTAATGTACCACAAACAGGAAGTTAATATCACCAACCATTCCCATTTTATTAAGGTGTATCCATATAAATGGCCCACCCTGTAGATGCGATTTCTGTACGACTTTGTAATATGTTTTCACTGTGGCAAAGTTGCAACAAAGTCGGACCAAAAGTCATACTAATCCGAAATCGCGGTAAAATAGCGTCACACAAGTGTGAAAGGGGCCTTTATTACCCTGTATTGTAAAAGCATAATGGGCTAGTATGCATCGCACATGCAATCGACACCCGCGCTTTAGCTGCTCCAGGAAGTGTCCATCTTCACCCCTCTTCCTTCTGCGGACTCCGGCGCTGTGACTGTCCGGAGTCGCGTGATGCAACTCCCACGCATGCGCGGCACCATCACAGCGAAGAAACAGCACGGAGGCCGTTTTCTTCACTGCGCATGTGCCGATGACGTGGGCACATCACAGTACACTGCATATCTCCTGAACCCTGCAGGTTTGGGAGATATGCAGGGCACCTACAGGGAAGCCTTATTATAGGCTTACCTGTAGGTTAAAGTGGTTGTAAAGCATGTACAATCACTTTAACCACTTCAGCCCCGGGAGGATTTCCTTCTTTAGGACCAGAGCACTTTTTGCGATTCGGCACTGCGTCGCTTTAACTGACAATTGGGTGGTCGTGCGACGTTGTACCCAAATAAAATTTGCGTCCTTTTTTTCCCCACAAATAGAGCCTCTTTTTTTGATACTTGTTGTTTACAAGTTAAAATCTGTTTTTTTTTTTGCTAGAAAATTACTTACAATCCCCAAACATTATATATATTTTTTCTAACACCCTAGAGAATAAAATGGAGGTCGTTGCAATACTTTATATTCTGACTCCTAACTGTTGTAATGGCGACTTATCCCTTGTTGAGACCTCTATGCCTGGCCTGTATAAGCAGATATGATCACCGCAGACAGTTCTTATCAGATAGTGACTCACCAATTACCGATTCCTTCCATGAGCGTTTATTCATTGGAATAGCAGGTACAGCATACAACAAATGTGACAGATGGTCGAAAGATGGTAACTGCAGGTCAAAACATAGTAATGTGTCCTAGGATGCGAGTAGATTGAGTGAGGCCTTCTAGCATGTAGCCATATTCTTTACCTCATGAGAGAGAGGACACAGGAAGAGGAACTAGAATAGCAGAGTGCACCAGGAACCGGAAGTTACAGAGTAGAGTGAACTAGGAAGAGGAAATTAGCTCACAGAGGATGGGAGGTACACACTTAGAAAATACAATAGAAAGGTGTAATATCCAAAAGAACCACAAGATGGCATTGTAATAACCAACTATAAAAACATTACTATAGCTGCATATTTATGTTACATGCAAATCATGTAACAGAACACTTTATGTCACACCGAATTTGCGCAGCGGTCTTACAAGCGCCCTTTTTTAAAAAAAAAAAAATTCACTTTTTTGAGTTAAAAAATAAGACAGCAGTAAAGTTAGCCCAATTTTTTTCCATATTGTGAAATATGATGTTACACCGATTAAATTGATACCCAACATGTCATGCTTCAAAATTGCGCCCGCTCGTGGAATGGCGACAAACTTTGGCACTTAAAATCTCCATCGGCGATGGTTAAAATGTTCTACAGGTTACCAGTTTAGAGTTACAGAGGAGGTCTAGTGCTAGAATTATTGCTCTAGCTCTAATGATCGCGGCGATACCTCACATGTGTGGTTTTATCACCGTTTTCCTATGTGTACGTGACGTCTGTGTTCGCTTCTGCGAGCAAGCTCAGCGGGACGGGGCACTTTAGAAAAAAAACATTTTTCTTATTTATTTTATTTTTTATTTTTACACTGTGCATTAAAAAAAAAAATTTGATCACTTTTAGGGCCAGTTCACACCATAGAAATGCAGTCCGGATGCGTTCCGGATGCTTTTCTGCATGCGCGTTTTTGACGCGTTTCCAGTCCGTTCCAAGTGCGTTTTTGATGTGTTTTTGATGCAGTCCAGTGCAGTTTTTTCCCCCTTTTTTTATTAGGACATGTGCATTCCAGTGCGTTTTTGGTGCATGTAGGTGCATTCCAGAGCGTTTTTGGTGCATGTAGGTGCGTTCCGGTGCATTTTTGATGCGTTTTACCGCTTTCCAGTACAGTTCAGTGCATGAAGGGTCGCTGGTTCGAATCCCGATCACGACACTACCTGCCTGGAGTTTGCATGTTCTCCCTGTGCCTGCGTGGGTTTCCTCCGAGTACTCCGGTTTCCTCCCACACTCCAAAGACATGCTGTGAGGTTAATTATATACTGTCTAAATTAGCCCTAGTATGTGTATGAATGTGAGTTAGGGACCTTAGATTGTAAGCTCCTTGAGGGTAGGGACTGATGTGAATGTACAATGTATATGTAAAGCACTGCGTAAATTGACGGCGCTATATAAGTACCTGAAATAAATAAAATAAATAAAAATAAATGAAAAATGCAGCATGTTCTACTTTTTTTTCTGGAGCTGGAACTGACTGCACTGGTGTGAACTATGCCATTGGAAACCATATAACCTACTTTCCATGCGTTTTTGATGCAGAATAAAAACGTACTGGACTGCATGTGGTGTGAACTGGCCCTTAGGGTCCTTTCACACGAGCGGACGGGCTCCGTTGCTCAGCGGGGATCCATCCGTTGATCCCCGCTGAGCCGGCGGATGACAGGACCGTCTCTGCACTCTGTTCAGAAAAGGACCTGTCAGAGCTCCGCTCTCCTCTATGGGGGATAGGATGAACACGGACCGCCTGTCCGATCCGATCCCCCAGACAGAAGAAAAATAGGGTTTCCATCCTTCTGTATTTAGCGGAGCGGATTGGATGTCAGCGGACATGTCACCACTGACATCCGTCACTCCATAGAGGATAATGGAGCACCCGTTCCGGTCCACCTGAAAAACTGACAGGCGGGCCTGAACGGTCCGCTCGTGTGAAAGGACCCTTATTCCCATTATAAGGAATGTAAACATTCCTTGTAATAGAAAAAAAGCATGCCAGGACCTCTTAAATATGAGATCTGGGGTCATAAAGAATAAATTAATAAATGTCATTTGAAAAAAAAAAATTTTTTTTCTCCTTTAAGAGCTATGGGCGGAAGTGACTTGTGACGTCGCTTCCTACCTTCAATGCTATGGAGCCGAGTGGGTGGCATCTTCCGCTCACTCGGCATCCAGGCTCAGAGGAGAGCAGACCCAATTGTCTCTGCTGCTACCGGCGGGTCCGGTAAGTGGCGGAGATGGCGGAAAAGTGGCAGGTGGGGGGGCACCTCTCTCACCCCCGATAAAAGTGATCTTGTGGCGAATCCGCTGCAGAGACCAAGCTGGCCACCCGCCGTTTAAAAAAATACAGAGGTTATGGTAGCTATCTGCTACCATAGCAAAGGTATTCAACGGCAAAGTACCGCCGTATAATGACGGCGGGCGGTCCAGAAGTGGTTAAAGAATATGTAAAGGTTCATTTTTTAAAACTCCTCTTCTCGAGTGCCCCCACAGAGAGCCGCTTTCCATAGGGGCACCCATGCGGGTGCGCTCCTGAGTCTTGCTGCTGCATCCATTAACACAGACAGCAGGACTCGGCCCTGTGACGTCCGCGGGTATCAGATCGCTGCGCTCCTCACTGACCGGCGACCGAGGACCCCCCTGATCTAATACCGCACTTGTCACAAACGTAACAATGCCACTCTCAGCTACTTTCAGCACAAAGATTTCCCAGTTTGCGGGACCGCTGTCTAAGTGTCAGCCGCCTGAGAGCGAATGTTACCGGGCTAATTCAACCAATTAACCCTTTCACTGCCACCACTTCTGGATACCGGCCAGAAGACCCGTATGTTAGCAATACCAGTATTTTAGAACAACGCCTGTAACACACACTGTCACCGCAGACAGATATATTCGGATGCATTATTTTAAAACAGTAGCGCTCTTCAAAGGAACAGATTCGTAATAGTTTCATTAAGAGCTTTAGGGACAAAATTAACACTTTTCAAAATAAAGTTTAATAATGAAAAGGTCAAGATTTAGGTGCAGTAAAATATTTACAGAAAAATAAAAGTACAAAGTGAGACAAAATTACAGCGAAAGAGAGCAGAATGAAAATACCTGCATTTGAAATGTCCGTGCCTAATCAGTGTTTCGAAGATTATTTCCTGGTTCTCTGATGTTGTTTCATTGATGGTAAGATGAGAACTCCCCATTTATCTTGGCAGTCCTTTTCTCTCTGAATCACCAGGGGTGGAGCCATACCCCTCTGGCCATTCGTATGAGAGGGCGTGTTCTTAGACAATATCCAGGGCGGGCCGTTACGAGACATGCTGCATAATCATGCATGGATTATGAAAATCATAACTTGTGATTGGACCGCCCGGCACATGTTCCAGTAAGAAATTTCATTTCAGCTTGCATAAAGCTTTCAAATTACTCCAAACATGAGAGTTCTGAGGCCTTCTAGGACCCTGGGGAGGGAATAGACTAGTTCTATCCCTCCTTGGGTAACAAGGGGTGAATGTTTATACTTGAATTATCCAGGCCGAAATTCTACATTCAAATATGTATGTTTTATCACTACGGCATATTCCTACTGGAAATTATGGGTTGATGTAGCTTTTATGTAAGTTTTAAGGCAGAGAGAGAGAGTCATCCCTAGGTTAGACCTGCCAGGGTAATTTATGGGCAAACATCAATTTGTTGTATGTTTGTTCAAGATAAGCGAACAGGCTTCTTCCTGACCAGCCATGGACCATAATCAGAGGCCCCCTTGAAGTTGATCTGGCCAGAGAGAGAGAGGGGGTGTAAAGGAAAAGCTTTGTCCTACTTCAGACTGCCATGTTAGAAGGAGAGAAAAAAAAACGTAGCCATTTAAGTAGCTCCCCTTCCAAGATGGAGTCAGTGTCGCTTCCTGTATGTCTCACGCGTGATATAATCACAGGCCCTGCTCTCCGTGTCATTGGATTTGATTGACAGCTGCGGGAGCCAATGGCTGCACTGCTATCAATCTATCCAGTCAGGACCCGAGACACCGTCTGGAGCTGCTGTGCTCATTCCCGTAGATTGTTTTCAATCGATTTTTATTGAGGTTTAACAACATGTGAAGATCGTCAAGAGTACATCAACAGTGACATTTAGGGAAATACATGTATAATTATGGAAAAGCTAGCATATATGTGGGAGACCAGGGTCTTATAACTTTACATTACAACAGGGGGAGAGTCAACCACAGCCTAATTAATTCCGTTGGTTCAGCAGAGGGGGTTCTTCAAAGGAGGGGACAAACGTGTAGATTGTTTGGGGAGATTTCTTAGAGAGAAGTCTTATCAAGCAAACTTGAGAAGCTAGACTCTAAAACCTTGGAAGGTGAATGGGGTGGGGGGGGTCATCTCCTATAGGAGGTACTTTGCAGGAGCTACCAGCTTTAACTGATCGTCTGAAAAGGGAATCCCTGAGTCTTCTGCACTATAAATATAGAGATGAAGAAGGCTAGGGAAGAGAGGAAGGGAAGGTAGGAAAAGTAGGATGAAGGAAGGAGCAGAGAAGACAAGGGGCATCAATCGGGGGGTTGGGCCGTGGGGGATTCTGTCTGGGATGCCTGGAATAAGGGAGATTCCCATGTGGTGTGCCCAAGGTTCCCAGATGGCCTCAAATTTGGGTACAGAGTCCGAGAGAATGCTAGCTAATTTCTCTTGTGACATGATCCAAGAGATTTTCCGCTGGGTAGCAGCGAAAGATACTTTAGGTTGTTTCCAGGCTTTCGCTATTGTTAGTATAGCACCTAGTCCTAGTAGGATAAAATGGATTAGCTTTCGGCTAAGTGTAGGGGTCTTGGGAAGGTCAGCATTTAGAAGTGCGATTGCTGGAGATCTAGGAATCTGGCAATTTGTTACTTTGAAAATCAGATTTAAGATCCTATTCCAGAATGTCCTAATACTAGGGCATTCCCACAAGATATGGGGCATAGTGCCAAGCAAGCGGCAGTCTCTAAAACATAAGGGATTCGCCGAGGGAAAGAAGACCGCCAGTCTGGAGGGTGTTAGATACCACCTGGTTAGAACTTTGAGGCTCGCTTCAGCTAGGGTAATGTTTGAAATACCTTTATAGGCTCTGAGGTAAGAAGTCTGCCACTTTTTTAGATCCCAATCCAACTGCAGGTCCTTTTCCCAAACTATCATGTAGCTTGATTTGGAGGTAGGGAGGGATAGTGACTGGTAGATGATGGAAATACCACCCTTTTGGTCCATGGCTTGGCCGCACCATTGTTCCTATGGAGTGATGTTGGGAGGATTTGGTTTGTTTTTTCAAAGGTTGTGGAGAAAGTGATGAATTTGTCTAAATATGAAATGTTCAGAATCCGGCAGTTCATGTTTGCTAACAAGTAGCTCATTGAAATTGGGCCCGAGGAGTTGAAGTAGTGTCCAATTCGGTACAGCCCCTTATCCAGCCACCACTTGAAAGAGGTGATATGGAGACCTGGGGGAAAGGCAGGATTATGAAATATGTGCGTCAGGGGTCTGAACTCAGAGACCAAGGAGGTGAATGTTCTTAGTTTGTCCCAGAGGGCTTAGGCTTGTGAAAGAATCGTGGATAAGATGGGTGGGCGGTCTTTTGGGGCGACCCAAAGTAAAAAGTATAAGGTGTATGAAGGCACTGACTGTCTCTCTATGTGTACTCAGTCTGGTTTTTCGAATTTTGAGTATACTGTGGAAAGTTGAGCTAGTCTGGCTGCTTGGTAGTGCCATTGATGTTGTGGCAATCCTAGGCCTTCTTTTGTTTTGTGTTGATATAGCGTTTTTTTGGGTAATTCTTTGCCCAGAACCCTGCCATACAAATTTGATTATCTTATTCTGAAATGCTCTCAGATAATCTTTTCATATTGAGATGGGAAGGGACCTGAATAGATATAATAGTCTAGGGAGGAGGGTCATTTTGACTGAGCTTATCCTGCCGAGCCAGGAGAGCTCATTCCTGGCCCATGACCTAATGTCCACTTCTAGTTTGTTATACATGGGGGGAAAGTTAAGAGAGTAGAGGTGTTCCGTTCTGGCTGCGAAATTGCTCCCAAAGTATCTAATAGACCAGGGGTCTTCAACCCTGGGGCCGAGGCCCACTGCCGGGCCGTGGGCTCTCTGCAGTCGGGTCGTGGCAGGCTGCCTGCATGAGAGAACCATGCGGGCATGAGACGCGGACAGGCTGCAGAGCAGAAATGACACATTTCTCTGCATCACCGCTCCTCCAACTTCCGCCCTCACAGCACGGGACTTCAGTGTAGGAGGTGTGAGCAAGGAAGCAGAGAAATTACATCATCTCTCACTGCCTGCACTGTGTGTGACTCTTCAGTGTTTGGAAGTGCGGCGGGGAGCAGAGAGATAACATTTCTCATGCCCGCACCCTATTACCACTCTCCTCCCCTCAACACTGACGACATTGACATCCTCATCTGGTGGCACTGGCAGGCAATGGCAAGTGGCATCCTCATCTAGTGGCAGGCAGCGTGGCAAGTGACATCCCCATCTGGTGACAGGCAGCGTGGCAAGTGACATCCTCATCTGGTGGCAGGCAATGGCAAGTGACATCCTCATCTGGTGGCAGGCAGAATGGAAAGGGACATCCCAATCTGGTGGCAGGCAGAATGGCAAGTGACAATTCACATCTGGTGGCAGGTAATTGCAAGTGGCATCCTCATTTGCTGGCAGGCAGAATGGCAAGTGACAATCCTCACCTGGTGGCAAAATTGCAGCGAAAAATCACTTACCCCCACCCCCCATCCCCCCCATGCATTCCCCCTCGGGTCTCAGCACAATTTTCTTCCACGCAGCCGGTCCCCAGTGCCAAAAAGGTCAGGGACCACTGTAATAAATGATTCACTCCATTCAAACTTGAAGGAGCTTTTTAGCTGGAGGACTGTCTCTAGTTGTAGCGATACGTTGAGGGCTTGGGATTTAGAATAGTTAACCTTTAGGACGGAGGTGGCTGCGAAGTCAGTCAGTAGTTTACAAAGATTAAGAAGGGTGGTAATTGGTGATGTAATGAAAAGTAGAATGTGGTTGGCAAACAAGCCGCATTTGTGGGATTGGAGACCACAGGCGAATGGCTACAGCCAGGGAAGCAATGGCAATAGCAAAAATTAAGGGTGATAAGGGACATCCCTGTCTTGTGCCCTTGGCTATGTTAATTGTTCTTGAGTAGTGACCTCGGAGGCGTATCATGGCCTTCGGAGTAGAGTATAGGGCAGGGGTGGGGAACCTGCGGCTCTCCAGCTGTTGTAGAACTACATTTCCCATCATGCTTCTGGGAGTAATTGTATCCATCAGCCTTGCAATGCCTCATGGGAAATGTAGTTCTACAACAGCTGGAGAGCCGCAGGTTCCCTACCCCTGGTATAGGGCTTGGAGAATACCCCTGAAGCGCAGGCCGAAGCCCCAGCGCTCCTAGAGAGAGAAGATGCAGGGCCAGGAGACAGTGTCAAAGGCTTTTTGTCAGCTGAAGCAATGATCCACCCTTAACTGGACTCTCCTTCAATCTCTATGTATCTTTGCTATGGTATGTGTCAGCTGAAGCAATGATCCACCCTTAACTGGACTCTCCTTTAATCTCTATGTATCTTTGCTATGGTATGTGTCAGCTGAAGCAATGATCCACCCTTAACTGGACTCTCCTTTAATCTCTATGTATCTTTGCTATGGTATGTGGCAACTTCCAGCTGTTGCCCTATGTGCATTATAATAATGTTTTTGTTTCTCTGTAGTGTCTTACCCAAGTTTTATGTGCTGTTATCTTTATGGCCCATCTCTGGTTTGTCTTAAGTGAAAGGTCCACTTGATTGTTAGCCATCCTTATAATCACTCATGATTAATTAACAAATTTCCACCCCCACCCTTTTATCAGTATAAATTTGAGTACACTTATGGGGTCAGCGCATAGCTGGGGGTAGCACATTGCAGGGGCTGCTTTCTCGAAGTGATGCTTTCTACAAGTGATCAGCACTTCAATCTCTGCACTTCAGCGATTGCACAAAGCGAATATACATAGCAAACTAAACTGCAAACACCCAACAGCCTTCAGGTGACCCTGTCTCTCTATTAAGCTCTCCTTCCACTCTATATCATGCAGTCTCTACCACTCCTTCTGGCACTCGTGTCCTCTCTCCTCAAACTCTCTTACCTTCACCCCTCTTCTCCACCACCAAGCTTTTATATATCGCCCCACCTTCTGTCCTCTCCCTATTACTGCTCCCACCAACTCTTTCTCATTCTACATCCATGTACTGAAAGAGCCACCAGGACTCTGAGACATGCCCCTCCATTTAAATCACACTCCCACATTACCTCGCTCACCCTCCTGCTTCTCCCAACCTCTGGTGATATATCCCCAAACCCTGGGCCTCCATCATCCATCTTTGCCCGGCGCTCCCATCTCCCGACACCCTCTGCCAGCAGCCGCAACCCACAGAACTTGGTCTCTATTCCTCTTATTCCTAATACCAGCCTCCCCTTCTCCTGTGGCCTCTGGAATGCCCGCTCTGTCTGCAACAAGCTCACTGCCG
>BLSH010154595.1:866063-894439 GCA_018402905.1 Glandirana rugosa
TAAACCACAGCCCTGTAAGGTCGGAACAAAGTGACCAACATCCCATAACCGACCCCTGGTAAATGGGACTAAATATATAAGTACGTAAGTTTTTGGTAACTAAAATGAGGTGATTTCTACTTTTTCTGCGGACTTGCAATAATGTCATAAATGACTATTGTCCATGAATATATCGCGGTAGTTCAATGTGTCTTGAAATGTATATTTTACTTTTATTTACTATGATCAGTCCCGGCCGGGATGGTACCCTGGTTCACCCTGGTACCAGGGTCCGCCGTCAAGTTCTCCTCGCCGTGAAACGGCGGGGCGAGGAAAGGGGAAATAGAATGATACCCCTTCCCCGCCCCCATAGTAAGATAAAGGGGAAAGGAGCGGGGCGGCAAAGTGCCGCTCCTCTTGAACTGCCGCCTGGGACCATGGTCCCACTTGGTCCCATGGTAGGGCCGGCCCTGACTAGTATCATTTATTTTCATTTTATATGTAAAGTTCTGTGTAACTTGATGGCGCTATATAAGTACCTGTTATCAGTAAATACTGTAATAACGTTCAGGCGTCTTTTTCATCTTTAGTGGAGTAAAATCAATGGTTTTTGAATGCATGAATATATAAATCAGGGTAAATGGTCCCCAGCCAATACCCTACAACCAGTGAAACAAGGCTGGAATGTCCCGACACCAAATATAATTATAGGATAACAACAGCAAGGTAAAATTACATCAAGGTTTTTTATTCTTAATACATTCAATTAAAAAAACATTTGATAAAACATGAATCATAAAACATTAGTTACACCACTCCACATCATACCCCATAGATAGGGGAGGGGGGAGACAAAATTCAGATGGTGTCAGGACATAGATATCATGGATCCTCTACATGTTTTGCGGATAACCGCTTCATCAGGAGGGATATCTACAAAGATTGGTAATACAATGTTAATCATTGACAGTATAAATGTATACAGAAACATTCTGATAATGGCGGCATACAACTGTTGTACAAAATATAATGGGGAGGGTTAGAAAAAGTGTGGCTCAGCTTACCCACGCGTCCAGTCGGACCAGGTGTAATCCCGGCACACCTAAAATGTTCCTCTTCGGCAGAAGTGGGGTGACACGTATGGAGACAAATTCAATGAACTCCTGCACTAGGAGAATAATTGAGGTTCAATTATAAAACTATATGTGTGAGTGGGTGGGCGGGGGGGGGGGGGGAGAAAACGGGGAAGGAGAGGGGGGGTGGGGTAGGGGAGACCAGAGGGGAAGGCAAAGGAGGGAGGGAGGGAGGAGGGGGCATAAGCGCCAGTACTGGTAAGGGCCAATATATTCATATAATTACTACCTTCAAAGAAGGGGGGTTTTGCGATTTTATGGCCCAAATATAGGAGGGCCGGACTAGTGATCAAGATCTAGATAGAGAGAAAAACATATGTGCCCCACATGGATGTCCACTCACCCCTCCGGTGACCACCTATCTCTAGTGGCTCCTCCAAGGACTAGTCCATCATGTATACTGTCATATATAGAGAGAAAAGCCTCATAGCGCAAATACCGTTTTGTAAAGTTTATTTAAATGTTAAAAGCAATAAAAGACAAACTCACATTTTTGGGTGCCCGTAAATCCTGGCACTGGACATAAAGGCAGCCAATTTACTTGTAGGGGAAATGAGCCCTCAAAGGTTGCTGTGATCCTGATCTATTTTCCTTGTGTTCGGCGGAAGTGCGTCACGATGACGCTATCAAACTTCGACGCGTTTCAGCCAATAAGTAACAGCCATCATCAGGAAGTTCAGATTCCGCATTATTGGTGAAGGGCATTTATACCCTCACCCTATGTTTGTTTGAGCCAATCAGGATCAGCTGCCGTTAGGTTGGGTGCTCACAATCTTAACATTAAAACGAATATATACCAAGGGAAAAAAATATATATATATGCATCTATCATATAAATCCCTCTAACAAATGGTAATTATACGCTAAAATTAGCACTTTTACAGATTAAGTTTTTATTTAACAATCTTTTACTGGAAAACGGACAGGAGATAGTCAAGGGGTAGTGAGTCCCCTAGTGGAGGATTAGTGAAATAACATGTGCTGTGCTTAGTAATGAATAATATAGTGGTGAATTTAGGAGAGAAAAATTGTGCACATATTAATAAAAATGTATATAAAATATATATAACAAAAAATTATTATATATATATAATTATAAAATATAAAAATATAAAAATGTGAAGAAACAAAAAAAAATATGTGAAAAAATTAATTGTACTATAGGTACCAAAAGGAGAAACCTTGTTCCTCCGTTGGTAAATTTTGCCCTTAATGAAAAAGAAGGGGCATTGTGCTTATCTTCCAAGTGTACGTGTCTGATGTGTTGCGTGTAACTCAAATATTCATGATCATGAAAAATATGACCCAAGGAACTGAAAGCTCCAATGTTCATTCAGATAGAATCCTGGGCTATAAAAAATGATGGGGGTCTCCCTAAAAGTTAGTGATGAAACAATTAAGGTCTAATTCCATGTTTAACCCCTGTGGGGCCAAAGTCTGGAGCTCAAATATCCAGCGGGTTTCATTTTGGGATATTTTTTGTATTATATTGGCCCCTCTCCAGTGCTTTTGCACTGAGTTGATGGCATAGAATGACATATCACCAGGGTTCCTATTGTGCACCAGCCTAAAATGGTTGGATACACTATGGTTTGGATAACCTTTGCGGATGTTGGCGATGTGTTCTCCTATGCGTTTGGACAAAGTTCTTGATGTACGGCCTACATATTGATAGCCACAGCTACATTCTACAACATAGGTGACATATTTTGTATTGCACATCAAGAAATTCTTGATTGCATACTGTTTATAAGTTTGATGAGATATAAAAGATGTTCACTTTCTAGGGCCTTTCCTACTCTGTTTACATGGCCTGCATTTGCCCTAATGATGGTATGAGTGAAGCAGAATTGGAGACCGAGTGGTTACGGCTCTTCAATGAATGTGAATAACAATTGTTGAAAGTAATCATAAATAGAAGGAAATGTAAATTAAGGGCAATGGAACAAAAGATTAAAGAACTAAAAGAACATCTTACCCTATATATGGAATCAAGTGAATATCTTACTAAACAATCCAAATTACAAGAGACAATACCAAAAATTGGGAGTGACACCAGAACAAAAAAAATAAAAAAGTATATTAGAGACAAAAAAAGATTATGCCTCCAAAAAATATATAAATGGCAGGATAACACTAATGTTACAACAGGGGGACCGGCAGAAGAGAATGGCTAAACTCGAATATGACAAGAAAGTTTCTCCAGGAATCAAGGGGTCTATAACCACACACCCCAGCGGCCAAATAAACCCTTCCAGCCCAATAGGGGCAACCCCCCATACTAACCCACCCCAGTTTATAACAGATATGAACCACTTAGAGACCTCCATCATATGTCACCCAGCCCCAACAGAGGCCCACCCATCCATACACGACCATGGGGAGGAAGGGGTAGAGGGCAAGGAAGAGGGAAAAGTCAATATAACAATAGGAAACCCCGCTGGGTGGAGAATGGAGGGAATGGAAGGAACCTTACAAACCATATCCACCCACTCCCAATCAACCCCCCCAATGAGAGGAACAAACCCACATGATATAAGAAACGGACAAGGGGATGCAGAGGAGGGAAACATAGCAAAAAGAAAAAGAAACAATTAGGAGAAGGTGTGTTTAATCTCAGTGATATAACTCTAACTAACCAAGAACTATCCATTTTAGAAAAAGGACTTAAATATGCACCGACTAAAAATTTAAATAAATTTGAGGCATTCATTGACCTACAAAAATTTGGGAGAAAGCTCAATCTGAAAACACAGTTTGCTAACCAACAGGCTCAAACCAGTAATCTACAGGAAACCAAATATATCCATAGTGGACTTTGGAATAAGTCTGTTTACAATCCTAAAACACCCTCACATAAATATATTGAAGTATTTAAAAAGATGGTTGAGGCAGATATTAGAAGAATTCCTGTTAGATATGAGCAAAAAGATAAAAAAATTTGGCAAGGCATCAAGGCCATAGAAGAAAAAAATAATATAGTAATCCGCCCAGCGGATAAAGGTGGGGGTATTGTGGTCCTCAATTACGACTTGGAAATGGAATGAATTCTCAGTGATGAGAGTACGTACAAAAAAATTAATACGGACCCCACGAAAACACTTAAGCAAAAGTTACAAGAGCTGCTCAACCGGGCAGAACAAGATCAAATACTAACAAAAAAGGAGAAAAGGTACCTGGTGCCAGATGCCCCTATTATGCCGATACTGTACCAGGTATCTAAAATCCATAAACATTTATCCAGACCACCGGGAAGACCCATTTTGAGTGGGATAAATTCCTTGTTCTCCAGGTTTGGAGAACACTTGGACATATACCTTCAACCTTTAGCAGCAAAAAGCCTCTCCTACCTCAAAGACAGTAAGGATGTAATTAACATCTTGCAACATATGAAAATAGATGAGGACAGTATATTGGTAACAGTAGATGTCGAATCACTGTATACCAATATAAAACAGAAAGATGCCATTGAGGCAGTAAGATGGGCTCTTAATCAACATACGGAGTTAAAAACCAAACAGAAACAGTTCCTCTTACAGGGGTTAAAACTAGCAATGGAAAACAATTTCTTTTGGTACCGGAACCAACATTACAACCAGATCAGGGGAGTATCTATGGGGGCCAAGTATGCCCCCAGTGTTGCAAACATCATTTTAAATAAGTGGGAAAGTGAGACCATTCACACAGGTGGGTGGCCTCACCTTAAACTATTCCGAAGGTAAATAGATGATATTTTAATTATATGGCAGGGATCAGAGGCAACTCTGGCGGTCTTCATTGATCATATCAATGACAACGTCTATGGTATCAAATTTACGGTTAATAGCCACAAACAACATATAAACTTCCTTGACCTGGATATATATAAAATAAATGATGGACTGGGTACCAAGACACACTTTAAAAGTACAGATAGGAATGGCTACGTTCCACATGATAGCTGTCATCATCCCAAGTGGAAGGCAGCCATTCCAAAGGGACAATTCATGCCTATTAAACAGAACTGTACTACGCATGACGATTATATGGCCCAAACAGATACCCTGATTAAAAGATTTTTGGATAAAGGTTACCTTAAGGAAAATTTGCTGGAAACAAGGGAGGCAGTTGACAAAATGGATAGAAAATATCTGCTAGAGGACCATAACAGAGCTGATAAGTCTATGGATTGCCTGTTTACCACTGGGTTTAATAGGCAATACAAATTAGTGGAAAAAAGTATAAGGAAGCATTGGTCTATCTTGATGAAAGCCCCTGTCTTGAAACAACTATTGCCAATAAAACCCAAATTTGTCTATCGCAGAGCACCTGGCCTTAGAACCAAGTTGGTAAAGAATATCCCGGATCCACCAAAAAAACAACCAGTCTCTATGTTCAATCTAAAGGGATTTTATAAGTGTGGCAAATGCAGGCCATGTAAACAGAGTAGGAAAGGCCCTAGAAAGCGAACATCTTTTTTATCTCATCAAACTTATAAACAGTATCCAATCAAGAATTTCTTGACGTGCAATACAAAATATGTCACCTATGTTATAGAATGTAGCTGTGGCTATCAATATGTAGGCCGTACATCAAGAACTTTGTCCAAACGCATAGGAGAACACATCGCCAACATCTGCAAAGGTTATCCAAACCATAGTGTATCCAACCATTTTAGGCTGGTGCACAATAGGAACCCTGGTGATATGTCATTCTATGCCATCGACTCAGTGCAAAAGCACTGGAGAGGGGCCAATATAATACAAAAAATATCCCAAAATGAAACCCGCTGGATATTTGAACTCCAGACTTTGGCCCCACAGGGGTTAAACATGGAATTAGACCTTAATTGTTTCATCACTAACTTTTAAGGAGACCCCCATCATTTTTTTGTGGCCCAGGATTCTCTCTGAATGAACATTGTAGCTTTCAGTTCCTTGGGTCATCTTTTTCATGATCACGAATATTTGAGTTACATGCAACACATCAGACACGTACACTTGGAAGATAAGCACAATTCCCCCTCTTTTTCATTAAGGGCAAAATTTACCAATGGAGGAACAAGGTTTCTCCTTTTGGTACCTATAGTACAATTTATTTTTTCACATTTTTTTTTTGTTTCTTCACATTTTTATATTTTATAATTATATATATAATATTTTTTTATGTATATATATTTTTATATATATTTTATATACATTTTTATTAATATTTGCACAATTTTTCTCTCCTAAATTCACCACTATATAATTCATTACTAAGCACAGCACATGTTATTTCACTAATCCTCCACTAGGGGACTCACTACCCCTTGACTATCTCCTGTCCGTTTTCTAGTAAAAGATTGTTAAATAAAAACTTAATCTGTAAAAGTGCTGATTTTAGCGTATAATTACCATTTGTTAGAGGGATTAATATGATAGATGCATATATATATCTTTTTTTCCCTTGATATATATTAGTTTGAATGTTATGATTGTCAGCACCCAACCTAACGGCAGCTGATCCTGATTGGCTTAAACAAACATAGGGTGAGGGTATAAATGCCCTTCACCAATATGGCGGAATCTGAACTTCCTGATGATGGCCGTTACCTATTGGCTGAAACGCGTCGAAGTGTGATAGCGTCATCGTGACGCACTTCCACTTGCGACGAACACTGGGAAAATAGATCAGGAGCCGCTACGACCGGCCAACACACAGCAACCTTTGAGGGCTGATTTCCCCTACAAGTAAATTGGCTGCCTTTATGTCCAGTGCCAGGACTTATGGGCACCCAAAAATGGGAGTTTGTCTTTTATTGCTTTTAATGTTTAAATAAATTTTACAAAGCGGTATTTGCGCTATGAGGCTTTTCTCTCTATATATGACAGTATACATGATGGACTAGTCCTTGGAGGTGCGGAACGCCGGCATACCCACAGGGACATTCCCCATAGGCTCTATCTGACCACACTAGAGATAGGTGGTCACTGGAGGAGGGGTGAGTGGACATCCATATGGGGCACACAGAGCACGGCTGGAGCACCAATGTCTTGTTGAGCACAAGCACTTTTGTCACTTTGTTGGTACACCAAATATGTTCGCCATGTGGTTCCTGCAAACACCGCTCCAGATGAAAGCAAACGGGCACTCACCGAGTAAGGACATGGCGTCCATCATCCCCGGGATTCTCCATACTGAAAACAAGCAGGGGCGTCCTGCTAATAAACCTACCGAGCGGCGCATGCGCGTGCCACCCAAGACACCGAGACGTCGCTCGGTCCAGCGTCCCGTAGGTAGATTGCGCACTACTCGCAGCTGAATCCAAAGGGCACAGAGCCCAAGATTTGGATTGTGCAAGAGCGGGTGTGCCATGTGGATACGGCCAACGCTGTGCTCCAGGGACGCTGCACTTCTGCCAAGAGGAACAAACATGCACCAGCACCCCCAGTGCACAAGTGGACACATGAGTAGGCCAGCCAACGATACCTGTGGTACAAGAGTTAATAATGGAAAATACAGCGTTACAATCCATACACAATTATTTAATAGTGTGCTATTCAGTATGTGGTACAATGAAATGACAATAACTGTTAACCTAGACCTATTACTGCTTGGGCAGGGGTGTCCCAATACGATCCCGGTTCAGAACAAGGTCAGGTAGCCATAAAGGGCCCATAGTCAGGCAGTCAAGAGAGGTCAAGTCAAGCCAGAAAAAAGACAAGAAAAACCATGGAAAAAAATTAGAATGTTTGGATGGTATGTAATATAGACAAAGGAGATGCCACTAGGCACAATGTCAGATCAAGGGTATCCCTCAGACACACGGACAACAAAATCAATAATAGTGACCCTCCATCAATGTATGGTGGCCAGAGCATGCCTAGAGAAAAGATTTGTATGAGTTGCCCAGGGGGGGCGACTGCGCCAAGATGCTCAATCCAAAGGGTCTCGGGCTGGAGGAGAATCCTGTCACGGTCCCCACCCCTGGGGTCAAAGGGCACCACCTCCAGCACAAAAAATTGTACTGCATGCGGGTTAAATCTGTGGTATAGACCAATGTGACGACCAATGTTAGTTAACTTCCCATTACTGGAGTAGTACACATGATCTCCTATACGTTGCTGGAACTCCCTAATCATTTTCACCACATAAAAGGCATGGCACTCACAAACCATCAAATAGATAATTCCTGTGGTGTTGCAGTTGGCTGAACAGCCAGGCGAAAAAGTTCCACCATTGGGTAATATACATGTCTGGACGTCAGCAACCCAGGGACATCTGGTGCCTGCCCACATGGTGAGGTGCCTCATCATCCCCTGGGAGTTTGGTCTGGTGTATGATAGTGGCTAGTGGTTAGATGATCTCGTAAGGACTTAGCTCCTCAGAATACCAGTTCCGGAGAGGATTTAATATATTTATTCAAGGTATGATGTCGCGAAAAAATGTGTCTAAATTGCCCATGATGAGCTAAAAAGGGTGTGACAATCTTAACTGTGTCCGAATGACGAGGCCGTGGGTTGGTATATAAAAGGGAGGATCTAGTTCGAGCAAATGCTTGATTAAACGCTTTCCTAAGGTTCGAGCGAGAGTATCCCCTCTGAAGTAGGTGATCTCGTAGGAGGTCTGCCCAAATACGAAAGTCTTTCTCCCTCTCACAGTTTCTCCAAAGACGGAGGTACTGTGCGTAGGGGATGCTGCGTACAAGGGGCTTGGGATGTGCACTGGAGGCATGGAGGAGTGTGTTCCCAGACGTGGGTTTGGGGTAAAGGTGGGTAATCAGAAGGTCAAGAAATTAAATTTGGGATTCGCTTATGTGAATTCAGCACATGGATGAACTCTATCAGGCGGTCATGGGGCCAGTCCACACCATAAACAGGTCATCGATGAATCAATACCAGAGCAAAATGAATGGAAAGAACCTCGCAAAGTTATCGTCTGAGAACACACTCCTTTCCCAACCTCCCAGATAGAGGTTAGCATAAGAAGGTGCGCATGAAGTCCCCATGGCCACCCCTTGGATTTGTAGGTAGCACTGCTCGTCAAATAAAAAGAAATTGCGGGTCAGAATGAACTGTAAAAGGTCCAAAATAAAGTTATTCAAGGGCCAGGTGGTGTGGTCCTGTTCCATCAGGAAGGATTCAGCCATCGAGACTCCCTGCTCATGGGGGATACTGGAGTACAAAGCCTCTATATCCACCACGAGGAGGGAGTCCCGAGGGATCTGAATCCCCTCAATGTGCTTAAGTAAGTCTGTTGTGTCGTGTATGTACGTTGGTAATCCCAACACGTGGGGCATCAGGAAACTATCGATGAATTTACTGGCATTGTCTGTTAGAGACCCAATGCCTGAGACAATTGGTCTGCCTGGGGGATTTGATAAGTTTTTATGGGTTTTAGGCAGAGTATAGAAGGTTGGAGTACGAGGATGTTTGATTAGAAGGTATTGCAATGTGTCTTGGTCTATCAAACCATTCCAGAAGGCCCGGGTACAAAATTCCCGGAACTCCTGGGTGAAATGTACAATAGTTGCTTGGGGAATCGGTTGGTACCACTTACAGTTGTTAAGGACATCTCTACACATAGAGCAATATTGATTGTGGGTCATTATGACAATGTTGCCACCCTTGTCCGAGGGTTTGATGACTATGTGACTATGGGTTTGTAATGTCTTAAGAGCATGTGACTGTTGGACTGTCAAGTTGGGCGTAAATTTGTCCCAACACTGGTGCTTGAGATCCCTAACCACCTGTTGAAGAAAGGCCCAGATGGTCGGGCATGTCATTAGATCTGGAAATTTGTTGGATTTGGTTTTGAATTGAGAAATGGACGGAGGAGGGGGGAGAGGGGAGAGGAGAGGAGCAGGCCTGGCCTTAATTGCAGCCACAGGGGCAGGGGCATATTGAGTCCCAGGGGGTGCATCTGGGGCCAGATCCGCCACCTCATCCCCTAATCCTCATCATACAGGAGCATGAGGTCCCTGAACGCTCGGCATTCCTCCATAGTGAAGTGCCTTGTGCGCTCGGTCAATTCACGCTCCAAGTTGATGTTTTGTTGTTCTCTATCAAAGATATAACGAAAAGTAAGATTCCGGGCAAATAGGTATAGATCCTTGATAGTCTTGGTTACCTGTAGGGAATCAAGTGGGCAGAAACCTAAACCCAGCTGAAGGACAGAAATTTCATCAGAAGAGAAAGTGAAGGGTGTCAGATTGACAATATCTAGCTGTCAATTCTGAGATCCCTGGGATGTGCTAGTGGAAGCTTGAGGTGATGGTAGGGGAGTGTTAGGTGGTTGTTGAAGCGTGGGTTGGGGCTTACGTACAAATGTGTCCAATTTGCTTTGTTCTTTATGTGGCCCCGTTGATACCAGGTCAGTGGAGTCAGAATCTGCCTTATGGGCTTTGGTTTTAAGTAAAGGGGATCCCAAAATTTTGGGAATGACATTATGTAATGATGGGGAGGTAGTGTTGTCAGTGGGGGACATGGTTGGTGCATATGCAGTATTATATTTAGTTGATTTTTTTTACCTTTTTTGGATGCAGCTGGGGATGACCCACTGCTAAACCTAGAGTGTTTCCGTGTAGAGTTTGGCTGCGGGGGACCGTGAGTCATGATCCTATCTGTCGACATAGAGGAATCTGATTCGGATGGGTCAGGGGGGTGCCCGCGGGGAGGACGTGGCTCCCCACGGGGGCCCCCTCGACCCATCCAACCACAGTCCATCTATAAGCATAGCCTTCAACGAAGGGCAGCTTATCTTTCATAAATTTGGTTTGTTTCTTTAGAATAATGTCTCTTTTAATGGTTTCAAGTAGTTCCCGTGTTTCCTTCCATTTAGTGGCGAAGGTGGAAATCTCAAAGAGATGTTGATTTTGCGCATTTAATTTGTCAATTTCACCATCCAATGCAGCTAGGTAAGATATATATTGGGAAGCCAAGATCCTCATTAGATCAATGCTGCACTGAGTCAGCACTTTTTCCCAAGAGGATTTGAGTGTAGGGGAAGGTTCTTTGATTGTTGGAAATACCTGAATTTGTTGGCCCATAGGGCATACTTCTTCAGTAATGTATTTTTTGAAATATTCAAGATGCCAATATAGGTGAGACTTGCGTTTAAGCAGGTTAAACATGCGATCCAAGAAGATCTTGACTTCCTCATCTGATTTTTTGTTAGTCATGAGACATTCGGCCATAAAGCCTGTCCACGATGCACCGAGGACATCCATCCCAAGCAGGATCTAGGATTAGTCAAACAAAAAAAGAGAAGTATAACACAACAAAAGAAAGAAAATGTTATATACCGGTCAGGAGAATTTTGAAAGGAACTGGCGATCCCCTACTGAGAACAACATAAGTTGTGAACAAGCAGGGTATCACCAGATGGATAATGGGTGTGTTATCCACCCTACAATAATAGATGAAGTACCTCAACTGACCAACTAGGAGTAGGTAAAGTTAAGGTATCTCGTCCATAGTAAGTCATGAATATATAAATCAGGGTAAATGGTCCCCAGCCAATACCCTACAACCAGTGAAACAAGGCTGGACTGTCTTCCCCTTTTCTTCCCCCCCCCCGCCCGCTTACTCAAGCATATAGTTTTATAATTGAACCTCAATTATTCTCCTAGTACAGGAGTTCATTGAATTTGTCTCCATACTTGTCACCCTACTTCTGCCGACAAGGAACATTTTAGGTGTGTCGGTGTTACACCTGGTCCGACTAGACGCGTGGGTAAGCTGAGCCACACTTTTGTAACCCTCCCCATTATATTTTGTACAACAGTTGTATGCTGCCATTATCAGAATGTTTCTGTATAGATTTATACTGTCAATGATTAACATTGTATTACCAATCTTTGTAGATATTCCTCCTGATGAAGCGGTTATCCGCGAAACATGTAGAGGATCCATGATATCTATGTCCTTACACCATTTGAATTTTGTCTCCCCCTCCCCTATCTATGGGGTATGATGTGGAGTGGTGTAACTAATGTTTTATGATTCTTGTTTGTCAAATATTTTTTTAATTGAATGTATTAAGAATAAAAAACCTTGATGTCATTTTACCTTGCTTTGTTATCCTATAATTATATTTGGTGTCGTGACATTCCAGCCTTGTTTCACTGGTTGTAGGGTATTGGCTGGGGACGATTTACCCTGATTTATATATTCATGACTTACTATGGACAAGACACCTTAACTTTGACTACTCCTAGTTGGTCTGTTGAGGTGCTTCATCTATCGGATTTGAATGCAGTGATGAGAAGATTTGAAGGAGCGGAATGGAAATGTTTTCTCAAATGGATGAATTCTTAACAGTGTATGTGAAATAACTAAGAGAAAATGGACTTTGAAGGCATGCTGGGTAAAAAATGCATAAACTTTATTTGTTACACCAAAGCACAAAAGTGCTTAAGACACATTACATGTATAAAACCTTAAAATCAATTACAGAAAGAACATGTAATCAAGGTAGCTAGTTGCCACCATAGGTGGCCACAAGTTCTGGTTATTGTGTGAATGAACCAGAACTGGGGGACCCCAACAATTGTAATAATACATCATCTGGGATATATAGTGGTAATGTGAAACCCTAATACGTGCAATAAGTAATACCAGAAGGTGGTACAGCATATATGAAAGGTGTGTAAGTAGGGTTCACGCCACTTGTGGGTCCCAGAGACAGGTATAAATGGCAATGGTCCCAAAAAGTGTCAAAATGGTCCAACGTGTCCGCTGCAATATCGCAGTACCGCTAAAAATCGCAGATCGCCGACATTACTAGTAAAAAATTATTGAAAAACGCAAAATAAACCTGGAATATGCAAACTGCAACCTGCATAGGTGTGAACCAGGCCTAAAGCAATATTAAACCCTTGGTTTAAGAAAAAAAAAAACAAGCATGTTATACGTACTTGCTCTGTGCATTGGTTTTGCACAGAGCAACCCGGATCCTCCTCTTCTCGGGTCCGATGCCGGTGCTCCTGGCCCCTCCCTTCTGCCTGGTGCCCCCACAGCAAGCAGCTTGCTGTGGGGGCACCCAAGCAGGCACGCTCCGGAGCCGCAGCTCTGCATGTCCATGCACACATGGAGCCATGGCTCGGCCCCTCCATCTCTTGATTGGCTAACTGGCTGTGATTGACAGCAGAGAGAGCCACACTAGGTGTGAGCTAAATTTAGAGTCAGGTAATGTGGTTTAGCAATCACTTGCATTTGTGGAAAACCAAAATCATTTTTTTTTTTTATGTCAACGTTATAAGAATAATTAGAGGGTGATCAAATTTAGGTGTGAATCCTTCCAGTTTAACCACTTCAGCGCTCAAAACTGTACATTCCTCCATGGATCAGATCATTTTTTACATTTCTGCTATGGACATTGCTATGGCAATAACTTTGACATTACTTAGATTTACAAAGTAATACATCTATTATTGTTTTTTAAGGACAAAGTAAGCGTTCTTTTCTTGACATTTATTACCGGAAGCTTTTGCACAGTGGCTAACTCGGCTGAATCACTGTACAGATCTGGAGGAAATACACAAAGCACACCAAAATTCAAGTAAGGATACACATGATTTTAAATATTAATGGTTATTTAAAGCTGAACTCCAGAAATTCAGCAACCTTGTAAAAAGTGCAGGCATACTATGAGATAAGTCTAGCAAGGTGCATGCCACCTTCTTTACTTATCGCTTTCATTTACATCTGATGGGCTTATTGTGTTCCAGGAAGATAGCTTCCAGGAGCTCTGATGCTAGACGCTCTGGTTTCAGCTCCTTCAAGTGTAGAATCGATGCAGCTGCTATGCCTACCGATCCCCTCCTCCTGCCCAATCACAGAAGCCTTTGTACTATGTGAACTCATTCATAAAATGCAAAGGCTTCTGTGAGTGTACAGCAGAGTGTCGGGGCAGGCATAGCTTTTGTTTTTGCTTCTCTCCTTTTACAGTTCTGGCGTCTCCTCCAGGAGCTCAATAAACCCGTCAAATATAAATTTAAATAATGGCATGCACCTTGTTGGACTCATAGTATGCCTTCACTTTTTACAAAGTTGCTGAATTGGGGAGTGGGGGTTGAGTAAAGACCCGGTGACCTACCTTGTAAAAAAAAAAAAAAAATGTAGAAAATTCTATGGTAAAGGCTTTCAAGAATATCAGACATGGTGCGCAGACTGCTGGCCTATAGAATCGCTAAGAGTTGGCATATGACTAAAAGGATATATTAATAAATAAATATATATATATATATATATATATATATATATATATATAAATGCAGTGTACTCATATCAGAGAGAAAATGGGGCTGGGTGTGCAGCAAACTCTGTAGTACATTTAGTCCAAAAAAGAGAGCCGCACAAACGGGTTTGGAGAGGCGAACGCACAGTGAAGATTTTCTTTGAATGTTTCACGAGGCACCAACTCTTCTTCCTTAGGTCCTGAGGAAGATGAGCTTGTGCCTATGTGAAACGTAAAATTCACCTCTCAAGGCCCGTGAGTGACGCTTTCTGTTTTGGGCTAGCTATACCAGGGTTTGTCAACCAGGGTTCCGTGGAACCCTAGGGTTCCTCCAGAGGTTGCTAGGGGTTCCTTGAGCAATGGTCAATTTCTATCTCTCAGATATATTTCCAATGATACCATTGATCTTTTTAGGTATCTGTAAGGGGGGAATTCTTCCCAATGATCACAAGTGTAAGGAGCATTCTTCCCATATATATATATATATATATATATATACATACACACAATGTATTGTCAAAATTATTGGGACGCCTGCCTTTACACGCACATAAACTTTAATGGCATCCCACTCTTAGTCCATGGGATTCAATACTGACTTGGCCCACCCATTGCAGTTATAACAGCTTCAACTCTTCTAGGAAGGCTGTCCACAAGGTATCGGAGTGTGTCTATGGGAATGTTTGACCATTCTTCCAGAAGCACATTTGTGAGGTCAGGCACTGATGTTGGATGAGAAGGTCTGGCTCGCAGTCTCTGCTCTAAGTAATCCCCGAGGTGTTCTATCGGGTTGAGGTCAGGACTCTGTGCAGGCCAGTCAAGTTCCTTCACCCCAAACTCACTTATCCATGTCTTTATGGACTTTTCTTTGGTGTGCAGTCATGTTGGAACAGGAAGGGGTCATCCCCAAACAAAGTTGGGAGCATGAAATTGTCCAAAATGTCTTGGTATGCTGACGCCTTTAGAGTTCCCTTCACTGGAACTAAGGGGCCAACCCCAACCCCTGAAAAACAACTGAACCCCATAATGGATGAATAAGCGAATCCTGTTGAAGGAGTTGAAGCTGTTATAGCTGCAAAGGGTGGGCCAACTCAATATTGTTCCCTATGGACTAAGACTAGGGTGCCATTAAATTGTATGTGTGTGTAAAGGCAGGTGTCGCAATACTTTTGACAATATAGTGTATATACAGTGGGTATATAAAAGATTTACCCCCCCCCCCCCTAAAATAATCACATTTTGTTGCTTTGCAGCTGGACATGAAGACAGACATTGTTTTTGTTTTATCCAGCTGTATTTACAAGTGCAACTTATAACATCCAAGTGAAAGATATAACACCAACATGTCAGAAAAAAATAAAGGGGGTGATTCTTTTCTATACCCACTGTATGTATATATTTATTTTCTCTTTATTTTTGGTGGCAGCTAGCACAACATTTTTAAAATGTGTTTTTAGTAACTGTACCTTACTGTTCCTAACCTGTTACTTTAAAGGCAGTTATCAGAATTTTAACACTGCTTTTAATAAAGAAACAATTTCTATATCCTCAAGGGTATCAAGTACATCATAAAACATGACTGCATTTCAGAAAACAAAAAGCACGTCTACATGTTAATAGGCTGCATGACTTATCCTGTTTTACCAAGTCTAATAAATAAAAGCCATTTAGCAAGATCACACTTTTATAAAATCATACAATTGCATCATAATTTCATTTAATTTTAGTAGTTAGAATCATCTAATTTAATATAAGTAAAAGAACTGTAAAAACGAGAGACAGAATTTATAGCTTCAAGTGGAGAATTTTTGTTTTTTCAACTTTTAGTTTTTCTTCAGCCCCGGAAGGATTTCCCATGTTAGGACCAGAGCACCTTTTGCGATTCGGCACTGCATCGCTTTAACTGACAATTGCGCGGTCGTGCGACGTTGTACCCAAACAAAATTTGCGTCCTTTTTTCCCACAAATAGAGCTTTCTTTTGGTGGTATTTGATCCCCTTTGTGTCATTTCTGATCACCGCTATAAACAAAAGAAGGGCGACAATTTTGCAAAAAAAACCTAATTTCTTACTTTTTGCTAAAATACAAATCCAAAAAAAAAAAATATAAAAAAACATTTTTTTTCATCGGTTTTGGCCAATTTATATTCTTCCTCATATTTTTGGTAAAAAAAAAAATTGCATTCGGCATTTATTGATTGGTTTGCGCAAAAGTTGCCGCGTTTACGGATGATAATTAATTTATGGGGTTTTTATTTATTTTTTATTTTTTTACTAGTAATGGCAGCAATCTGCGATTTTTAGTGGTACTGCAATATTGCAGTGGACATGTCGGACCATTTTGACACTTTTTTTGGGACCATTGGCATTTATACAGCGATCAATGCTATAAAAATGCACTGATTACTGTGTAAATGCCATTGGCAGTGTAGGGGTTAACCTGGAGGGGGCTCTCTAAAGGTTAACTGTGTTCCCTGGGTGTGTTCTAACTGTATGTGGGCTGGGCTGGCAGGGGGAAGAGAGTGATCATGGCTTCCATATACAGGAAGCCTGTGATCACAGCCCTTCCCCCTCTATGAGAACGGAGATCCGTGTTTACTTACACAGACCTCCGTTTTTTCACTGCAGGGGGGCCATCGCGGGTAGCCAGCGGCAATCGAGTCTGCCTAACCGCTCCGTGGCCCCACCGGAACACAGTGAGCGCGCGAGCGCGCTCCGGCGGCACTCACACGCTTACAGTGCGGGATATCGCAGCCGCCGTCATATGACGGCGGTTTACGATATCCAACCACTTTGTCGCCATCAGGCGCTGGTCGGCGGTCAGCAAGTGGTTCAATTATAAGGATGCCCATAGGCACTGGAGAGTGCTCAGTTGTTGTGGCTGATTTGACAGCCTTTAGTGAAATCCCAAAATCCTATGAAGAGTCAGCTCAAGTGTAAAGGACACCAAAGTACTATATCCAGCACTGTGTCTTGGCCTAGGCTGATGCTTTACAAGCCCCCTTCTGCCTTCCACGGCTTGCTTGGGCTCTCCCGTCCCAACGGGAGACCTAAGCGACCAGCCAGTGTGTCTGCTGGCTGGTTGGAAAGCCAAACAAAATCCAGGATCTGCTTTGATCGGCTCTCTGCTATGGTAACCTAGAAGGATTTCAATGACCCCATTTTTAAAAAATCCAAAATCATTAGAAAACACAGATCTTGGTGTTTTCAATTCATTTATGGGCAGAAGAGGGATTTGGGGTCTTATAGACTCCAGATCTCTATATAAAGAGTACCTGTCACATCCCTATTACTGTCACTAGGATGTTTATATACTTTGTGACAGCAATTAATCGCTTGCCTACATGGAGCTTTCTCCCCCTTCCTGCCCAGGCCAATTTTGAGCTTTCAGTGCTGTCACACTTTGAATGACAATTGCGCGGTCATGCAAAACTGTACCCAAATGAAATTTTTATCATTTTTTTCATATAACTAGAGCATTCTTTTTGTGGTATGTAATCAATGCTGGGTTTTTTATTTTTTTTACTAAAAAAAAACTAAAAAAGACAGAACATTTTGAAAATAAAAGTTTTTCTTAGTTTATGTCAGTAAATTTTGTAAATAAGTAAATTTTCTCCTTCACATCTGATGTGCACTGATGAGGCGGCACTGATAGGCTGCACTGATTGATACTGAAGAGGTGGCACTGATGGGCACTGACAGGCTGCACTGATTGGCACTGATGAGGTGATACTTATGGGCACTGATTAGGTGGCACTGATGAGAAGGCACTAATATGCCATACTACTGCTTTATAAATGTCCCCCTAAGTTGGATCTAAATTCCTCGACAAGACAGGAGCACAGGCAGTGTTATGGCAGTATAGGAGGATGGTATGTATGGTAATTTTTAGAGGGTCACTCCAACCAAAACCTTCAGTAAAAGATGGAGGAGCGTTATGCTACCTAACAGTTCCTCATATGGTGTAATGAAGATGTCTGGAAGTGAGATCTCAGATCTTCACATTTACTCCCGCCATTACAAGGGGGGTTGACTCTCCTGAATGAGTGATTCAGGTCATTGGATGGTGCATGCAACAGGAGGTGATACTACGGAAGAAATAAAAGGCCAGCGGGAGACTAAGCCCAACAGATTCCACTTACAACTTAAATATCACTTTTGGGTGTACCTACCCTTTAAATGTACAGGTGGCACAAAGGATATGGCAGTGGTAGTGTGTGTAACTGTGTAACTACCCCCCCCCCCCCAACCGACATATGGCATACATCAGTGGATTAAAGGGTATGTAAACCCTAATAATGAACTTCCCCTTATTGGTCCCATTATAAAAATGATCTGCCAGAAATCTAGTAAGCTTGTAGGTTCCTGTGCTCTATGCCTTTGCTGCACTGAAACCTCAAGCAGTATTATCAGCCCTGCTGAGTTCTCCTCTACAGAACACCTTCCCCTTAGCTTATGAAGATTGGGAGGGGTGTCCTATAGTCCTAATACGCTTGGTGACTATGATGCTCTTCCATACATACATTATGGTGAACAAGCTTTGTCACCGTAGGGCAGGGATTATCTTACTGGTGTGGTCATCAGATAAAAACAAAGGAAAAAAAGAAAACTAATGCAGCCGCCACATCTAATAATTGTTAAACTGTAATATATTACATTTTTACTGCCGTCCTCTCCAGGTGCACACACTCCCCTTCCTTTCACTTTCCAGTCTCTGCATTAAAGCTTAAAATGAACCCTTTATTTAAATCAGGTAAATACTGTATATTCTAGGTGCATCATGACAAAAACACGTTTAATGTACTGCAGTTTGAAAAACAGCCACCGCTTGCCAGCTGCTGCAGATTGGGGCCCTTGCTCTCTGTGTAGAAGCAATAATCACGCTGCAGAGATCTGACACCTTGCTGAGTCTGACCTATAGCACTGCAATTAAAAAAAAACAAAGCAATGCTCCCTGATGATTGCATAGCTCTAGTTCTGACCCTTCAGGGTGCAAGAGAGATGCAGAGAGATGGCTGCTTCTCCATAGAGAGCAATGGACCTTTCCTGCAGCATGCTGGCAGGGCACAGGCTTTTCTATTCAGGCTGCGGCTAATTTTTAAATATAGCAACCTGTCTGGCTTTAGGGCCGGTTCACACCTAGGCGACTTGTCCAGACGATTTGTGTCGCCTCAAGTCGCTTGACATGAGAAATCCCATTGAAATGAATGGGAGCTATCTTAATATACACTACTCAAATCAGTCTGACTTCAAGGCGACTTCAGAAAAGGATCCTGTACTACTTCAACTCAACTTCTATACGAGTTGTGCCCATAGAATTCAATAGAAGTCACCTCCAAGTCCGATCCCCCATCTATATTGAAGGCAATTTTTAAAGGCAACCCCCCTCCCTCTCTTCTCTGGCCATAGGCAAAGTCGCCTGAAATGGAGGTCGCTTCAGGTCGCGTTGTAAGTCACCTTGAAGTCGCGTTCAAATCGCCTAGCAAGGTTGCCCCCAAAGTCAGATCGCCTAGGTGTGAAATGGCCCTTACACACTTTTTGTTTTTTTGCATCTGGTTTGTATTGAGCTGATTTCAAATAAAAGTTCAGTTTGACTTTAAAGTCAGGGGTTAAAGTGAACCTGTGGTGTGACTATAGAAGGCAGTTAAATCTGTCAGGAGCAAACAAAGTTAATAAATTGTGTAGTAGAGATAGAATTGCTAAACAGAAGCCAGACAAAAATAATATATGATGCTACGGCTGCCCATTTAACTGCATTGTATTCAGAACAGCCAAAAGAAAAATCAGACTGCAACACATGTGCGTTGGAAGTGCTTTGGGTCAGTGTGATGGGGTACTATTGACAATGGATGGCACTGCAACACACTAATGCATGTAACATGTGTTAACATTCATTGCAATAACGTACAAAAGTGTGATTCGGTGCTTAAGCATGGTAATTCATAGAATAATACAATATAAAGAATCCTCCAGAACACTTACCAGCTAGCCAGCAAAACGGAAAAAGTCTTAATTGTTTCAACAACTTGTGTTTGGTTTATGTTGAATACATTTGCAAATATATTATGAAGCCGCACTGCCACGTCAAGGCCCCTCTGTACAGTGTGATCCCTAATTCTACTCTAACATCATTTCCAAATTGTGACATAGCAAGAGATACATTTAGAGTCTAAACTAGTTTAAAAAATTAATTAAAAAACAGAGGTTTTTTTTGCATATATTTGCGATCATATGTGAAATCACCTTCCGTTCTAGCCAGTCCAATGCACACCTGCAAAAAAGACTATCGGCCTTCAACCTCCACTCACAGCCGGTCCAACTCACTTCTGCCAAAAGACAGTACTAGCCTCCATCCTCCCCTCACAGCCGGTTCAATGCATGCCTGCCAAAAGAAAAATACCAGCCTCCAACCTCCCTTCACAGCCAGTCCAACGTACACCTGTAAAATAGACTACTGGCCTTCAACCTCCCTTCACAGCTAATCCAATGTACTCCTATAAAATAGACTACCGGCCTCCAACCTCCCTTCATAGCCAGTTCTTTGCAAGCCTGCAACAAAAACTAAGAGGCTCCAACCTCCCCTCACAGCCAGTCCAACTCTGGCCTGCGAAAAAGACTACCCACCTCTAGCCTCCCCTCACAGCTGGTCCAATGCACACTTGCAGAAAAGACTACCACCTAACAATCTTCCCTCACAGCCGGTCAAATGCATGCCTGCAGAAAAGACTACTGACCTCCCCCCATAGCCGGTCCAACACACGTCTGCAGAAGAACCTACTGGCTTACAAACTCCCTTCATAGCCAGTCCAATGAATGCCTTCAGAAAACTACCGGCCTTCATCTTCCCCCCACAGCTGTTCCAACTCACACCTACAGAAAAGACTACCTGCCTCTAATCACCCCTCACAGCTGGTCTAACTCACACCTGAAAAAAGACTACCGGCCTCCAACCTCCCCTCATAGCCAGTCCAACGCATGCCTGAAAAAAAGACTACTGGCCTCCAGCTTCCCCTCACAGCCAGTCCAATGCATGCCTGCCTAAATAAAGTATCAGCCTCCAGCCTCCCCTCACAGCTGATCCACTGCACACCTGTAAAAGAGACTACCAGCCTCCAACCTCCCCTCACAGCCAGTCCAATGCAAGCCTGCAAAATAGACTACCGGCCTTCAACCTCTCCTCACAGCTCGTCTAAAACACACCTGCAAAAAAGACTACCGACCTCTAATCTTCCCCCACAGCCAGTACAATACATGCCTGCAAAAAAAGACTACTGGCATCCAACCTCTCCTCACATCTGGTCCAACATACGCCTGCAAAATAGACTACTGACCTCTAACCTCTCCTCATAGCCGGTTCAATGCACACCTGCAGCAAAGTTTACCAGCCTCCAACTTCCCCTCATAGCTGGTGCAATGCATGCCTGTAGAATATACTAATATCCTTCAACCTCCCCTCATAGCTGGTCCAACGCATGCCTGCAGCAGACTACCAACATTCAACCTCCCCCTATGGCTGGTCTAACACAGGCCTGCAGAAAAGACTACCAGCCTCCAACCTCCCCTCATAGCTGGTTCAAAGCACGCCTGCAGAAAAGACTACCAGCATCCAACCTTCCCTCTTAGCTGGTCCAAAACACACCTGCAAAAAAACACTGTGGCACTCCTGTTTGTGAAGAGAGCTGGTGATATTGCTCTCTTTGAGTCTGATGCTGATGAAAATCATTCCATAGAGCGATGACTTCCCCTACCACCAGTATCTGCTTATCCTTTCCTGTAACCTTGCCACCATCTTTACTGGAGGAAATGTTCCCATGGTTCCCTGGCATTTTGGGGGAGTCTCAACATCTGGGGCAGTCTCAATGTGTACATCACACTCTGCTGGAGTGTCACACTTTGCTGAAGTCTGAACATGAGCGTCACACTCTGCTGGAGTCTGAACATGGACATCACACTCTGCTGGAGTCTGAAAGTGAGTGTCACACTTTTCTGTAATCTGAATGTGGACATGACACTGCTAGCATTAGAATATGAGTATCACACTCTTCTGGAGTTTGAACGTGAGGGTCACACTCTGCTGGAATCTGAAAGTGGGCGTCACACTGGGCTGGAGTATGAACATGAGCATCCCAAACCCAAAATACACCACTGACTACATCATATACCCTCCAAGCAGATTCTTCACAAGATTGTATGTAGAACTCACATAGGCTGGTGACAATGGTAGGTTAGCTAATTACCCAAATTCGGATGGAAATGGAGCTGGATATGCTGGCTACTGTCCCAGACTGCAGTAAAGAGCTGGTGTGGAATCAAAACCTCTTCACACAAAATAAGTTACATTTAATTTCAGGGAGTTGCTTTTACACTTGTGTGACTTGTCATGTGCCTTTGGATTCCCATGGCAAGTCACAGCCCATTGTTTTCAATGGTCCCCATACAGATTGGTGTGACTTAAAGTCACAGCAACTTTGAAAAGGTGCCTGCACTACTTTGATATGACTTTTGATGTGACTTAGTGCCAGAGTGCGTAAAAAAGTTGTATTAAAGTCACGCTCCAAAGTTTCCCTGGCAATCGTGTGACATTGGAGTTGCGCAAGTGTGAATGGAGTCTAAAGGGAAATCCCAGCATGTACCTCATTTTTAGACAATGTTAAACTAGGCTGGATGGACAGGATACAGGCTGGCAGAGCTGGAACCTGTAGACTGGATGAGCCAGATGCAGGCTTGCAGAGTCGGATGCTGTGGCGGACTGGGTGAGCAGGATGCAGGGTCAGATAGGCCGGGTTGGCAACAATCAGGCAGACCAGGTGCAGAATCAGCAGGCAGGAGAGGAGTCTAAGACAAGCTGGGGTCAAGGGTATCAAGCAGACAAGCACAGGTAAATGGTAAGCCGGATCAGAGGTCACACGGAATCATGCAGAAGCTGCAGACTAAACAGAAATGAGTCTATGCAGAAGCCCTGTTTAAATAGACCACCTGGCAGCCAGCATGATGTGCCAACGTGCAAGTTCGCATGCATGCACGCCGTGAGCTTCTGATTGTACTGGTGACCTGTCTTCCCTGACATTGAGCAAGCTGCCGGTCCAGGCTTCTGGGTGGATCCCGTACAAATTGCAACCCTGTGATCCATAGAAGTAAAACCAAAAATGCTTTGGCCATACTTCTCCTTTAGGAAGGTTTTAAAGAGATGGTTCAGAAGGTGTGGTGTACTCCAAACCATAAAAAGGCCAAATGTAGGTGAATACTGTACTGCAGTAATTAAATGGTGGATGGCAACACCATCAGGAATCTTCAGAGCAGGATATCACAAGCACCATCAAGAGCCATTTATTAGTCACAGGTAACTTCAAGCATCGTTTTGAAGCTTACAACAGCTCCTTTATCAGGCACCTCACTGTCTGCCTAATGAAGGAGCTGGTGTAAGCTCCAAAATGTTGCTTGTGTGCCTATAATTAATAAATGGCTCTTGATGGAGCTTGTAACGTGCTGTATACACCATGCTTCTGAAGATCTCCATTTGCTTTTTGACCTGATATGGGCACATGCACACAGGGCCTACAGTATGAGTGTTAATAGTATTTATTTGGCAGCAAGTTCCTGTGTAAAATTTTGCATACTGTATGCATGTAACGTTTGAGGTAACATACAGAGCAGCATATTAACAATGTGTAATCAGCAGAGACTGCCTGCTGTTTACACACTATTGATGTGTACATGTTGGCCATGAATGAGTCATTCATAGGGTAACGGCGCATGCACAAATGACCATAACAGTCATTCTTGAATGACTAAAGGCTGATCTTTCTGTGCATGCGCTGTCGCTGCTTTGTTGATATTTACATGTTGGCCCTGAGCTGTTGTGACCAGTATGTTGGTGGGTAGCGGCTGCCTTGCATGTGGCTATAGCGAGTAGCCGAGCAGACCCCCAACGTAAAGTGAACTTTAGGGCAATACAATACCTTTGCCCATAGCGCTCCCTGATGTGTGGGTGATGGATGGGGACCGACTCCCCTTTCCATCCTCCTGGCTGCACGGCTTCACCCCCTTACTTTCAGAGGTTCTAGTCGCTGACCCACCTTTTCCAGGCCTCACAACTAGGGGACACCGGTAGCTCTCTCTCTCACTCTCCTCCGAGTAGAATGACAAGCAAATTAAGGCACCATGAGGCTGGATGTGGTTAACGTTCTTTTACCAAGAAACCTCAATCAATTCAAGGTGTTCCTTCCTGTGTTACAAACCCCAACAACGTTATATAGGCAAAATGTGAGCAATAGTTGATATTAGGCCCTGCTGCAGGCTGCTCTCATCTTCTGCAATGGGCAATCCCTTCCGGTAGCTCTCCTAATCTTCTTGGCTTTTGCTAGGAGGGGCGGGACCAAAGGGTGGGCCAACTCTCGAGATCTTCATCTGGACCTGAACTGACACTCTTGAGCTGTCCTTCTCTCTCGGGGTTATGGTGGGGAACCCCAGGGCATCCTGCTCCCCCTCCCCCGAAGTGGATGTTGCCACTTCTCCTTTCTCTCTAGTCTGATCCGTCTCCCTCTCTGGTCTTGCCTAAACTCCCAACCTTTTCCCAGGGGAAGGAGGCACAGTCAGGGAGACCTGCTCCACCACCTGCCTACAAATAGTACATTTGCTCTGCTTTTATAAATGTTTACACCGGCCTGTCCTCAAATGCAGGATTTTTTCATTTTTTTGTTTACACAGCTTTGCGCTGCAGACCAATATGTGCTAGTGTGCATGGGTTCATAGAATACAATACTGCTGCATTCAGATCTGTATGAATTACAGGTCTGAACACTGCATATTCCTATGTGCATAGTACACCCATGTACATTATCCCTAAAGGGTGTCTGACATAACAGGTAGAGATGAGAATTCTCTGCCACAGAAACACAAACTGCGTTTAAGGCTTGGTAGAAAAAAACAGCGATACCACATTTAAAACCTGAGAAAAATTATTATTTTAACAATACATTTTTATTTGTTTATAATGTACAGTAGATCATTACAAATATTTGGTTACATAAGTTATAACTATAAAAGATTGGTCGCAGTGGTAAGATTAACACATATAGTAAGAACTGTTTGCAACAAAAGGAAAGAAAGGAACAGCCACACTTTATCCAAACTTAAACATCAGATTTTGGATACAGTTGGACTTTAAGGAAAAAAAAGAGTACACAGAGATGGATTAATTTGTGTAGAATTCTGCAGCCAGTTATTTAATTCTAGGATCTGGGAGGCTCTTTATAGGCTTATTCAGGCAGGAAGTGAACTGCATCTTGGAGATTAATTTCTGTGCAGACAGACATGCTTTGCTGCATGAATGACAGGGTCAAGTCATTTCTAAAGATGCTTTCATTTATCTGTATATGCGATCACACTTTCTGTATGGCAGCTTCATCCATCCTAATTGCCGATTGGAGCCCCTAATTTCACACCAAAGCATATCTAGCTGCCATAGACAGTCTGCAAGATGCATTTTGTAGTTATTTTGAAGGAGCACTATAAGATATTGCAGGATCCTGTGCTTGTCTGTGCAAGTTCCTAAGGAGCCAGGTGGTCTCAATGACATAAAAAAAGCATGATGTAAATTTAAATTAAATTAAGAGTCTGATTCTTGGGATTAGTCCGGCATTACGGTATCTGCTGCCATTACTGACTTTCCCTGCACTACATTAAAGCCTTGTTTGCCCGACAGAGCCTTTGATAAGAAGCTCTGTGCAAGTTTGTGCAAGTCAGTTAGGCTGGCCATAGATGGTTTGAATCTCCTGCTGAAACAGCCGAGATTCAAACTGTGTATGGGCAGGCTGAATGTGCCAAGCTGATTGATCAACTTGGGTTCAACCAGCTTTCCAGATGCACTTGCGATTATCGCTAGCAGCTGCTATCAATAATCACCCCCCCCCATTTTTTTCTCTTCCCACTCTTCTCCTCTTTAGGGTCCTTTCACACACACGGACCGTTCATCAGTTCATCAGTTCATCAATTTTTCATCTGTTTTTTCATCCATTTTTTTAATCCGTTTTTTCATCTGTGGTCATCAGTTTTTCATCAGTTTTTTTTTACATCCACTACCAATGCAAAAACGGATGAAAAACTGACCGTTCGTCAGTTTACATCCGTTTTTCGTCTGATTCGTTTTTAGACGGATGAAAAATAAGACTTTCATCCGTTCAAAAAAACGGATGCTGACGGAAGTGGATGAAAACTGATGCAAATGAATGATCATCAGTTGTCATCCGTTTTTCCATAGAGTTGCATTGATGTCCGTTTTTCATCCGTCAACGGTCCGTATTTGTGTGAAAGGGGCCTTAGTCTATTTCCTTCTTTTTCTCTCTCTCTGTTGCTGACACCGGCTTACGGAAGCCCTCTGTCTTCTTCTTTTGACGGAGGCCCCGGGTCTCCAGACCTAGACCCTCCCCCCCACTCTTTATTTGCTGACTTGTGGCTAACGCCGCTAGGTCTAAAACCCATTTTGATGGAATCAATGATCCTTTGATGCAAACAAGTGTACCTGCAACACGACCCTTCTTGTTGGCCCTTGGGCCTGGGAGACATTTGTGGACCTTCGGTTTGTTTCCCTAGGTTGCTCAGTGGATATTAAGTACTAACAAAAGTTACCCATTCATGTTCTTTCAGCCCATGCCTTTTCACTATGTTTGATATGCTATACCCCTGCTTGGGTGAATGGTTGTCATGGTCATTACAATAAAAATTATTGTACCAGAAAGAGGAACTTCACTCTCCCAATCAATATTGATTATTTTTAAATCCTCATGCTGCTGGCATTAGTAAATATATAGGAAAGTATATTGTGTTTACTTGTGTTTCAAATTTTTTTTTACATTTCTTCAGTTACTTCCTGATTTCTTGACTAGGCAAATTACGACATAAATTTAGGAGTCTTTAGGAGAGTAGGAGGAGTTTTCTGAGCTAAGCACACCGTCCTGCCTGCATGCTTGATCTGGGAGCAGATGGATTCCAGGAAGCAAATGCTACATACATCATCTGCTTTTATTTAAGATGGCCACAGCCAGAAATGCTGGGGGGTTGTTCTTCAAAGTGATTTCTCAACAAAATAAAGCATGGAGACATGGATGGATGGAGGAGCTTGCTTAGAATATTAAAAATGAATTAAATAGTGTTTTTGGTTTGTGGTGCTCAGATGCAGTGCAGATCCGCTTTAACCGCCTCAGGACCGCCCACCGTCAAATGACGGCGGAGCGGTCCTGCTCTCACAGCGGGTGGACGTCATATGACGTCCTCCCTTTAAGCTGGGATTGCGCGCGATCGGGCGCGCGCATCCCGGCTCTGTCGGTGTCGGCGTGTTCCCAGGACACGCCGCTTCACCGACAGGGGTGAACAGCCATTGGTTATGGCTGTTCACCACGTGATCGGCCGTGACGAAGTCACAGCTGATCACGAATGGCACGCCCGCCATTCGCACGGCGCATGCGCGCGATCGGGAGCGCGCTGCGCGTGCGTGTCGGCGGCGGCGTGTTCCTGGGGAACACTGCCTGTCACCGACACAGGTATCAGCCGCCGGCCGGCAGCTGATACCTTGTGATCGGCTGTGATCTACTTCACAGCCGATCACATCCAATGTAAACAGAGCGGTAACTCACTGTTACCAGCTCTTCTCTCCTCACACAGTATCCAGTGTGAGGAGAGAAGAGCTGGGATCAGTGAGTTACTGATCTGTATAGTAAAATCACACTGACACTGACCCCCCTGCCCCCCCCAAATCACCAGTCACCCCAACAGTCACCACATATGCCCCCATAAAGGGTACCTGTCATCATAAAGTGTACCTGTCATCAGACTGCCATCATAAAGAGCACCTGTCACCCATCACCCGTCAGTGACCGTGGCATGTCACCCGTCACTGACCACCGCCAGTCACCCGTCACCCATCACTGACCACCGCCAGTCACCCATCACCCATCACTGACCACCACCCGTCACCCATCAGTGACCACCGCCAGTCACCCGTCACCCCTCAGTGACCACCGCCACTCACCTGTCACCCATCAGTGGCCACCGCCAGTCACCCGTCACC
>BLSH010154595.1:921109-934174 GCA_018402905.1 Glandirana rugosa
TATAACACAGTCCCCATATGTCGAGCTGTATACTGTGCCCTGTGATGCTGAGCTGTATACTGTGTCCTGTGATGCTGAGCTGTATACCCCTGACACAATATGTGGATTACAGGGGACGGAGTGGGTGGATTCTGTAAGGGGTGGGGCTTATTAAAAGTAGGGGGGGTCAATGGGAAGGGCGGGGCCTGGCGCCCCCCCCATCCAAAAACTTCACCAGCCGCCACTGGTTGCTGGTTTGAATTCTGACCATGACACTACCTGCCTGGAGTGTGCATGTTCTCCCTGTGTCTGCATGGATTTCCTCCGGGTACTCCTGTTTCCTCCCACACTCCAAAGACACGCTGGTAGGTTAATTGGATCCTGTCTAAATTGGCCCTAGTATGTGTATGTATGAATGTGTTAGGGACCTTAAATTGTAAGCTCCTTGAGGGTAGGGACTGATATGAATGTATAATGTATATGTAAAAGCACTGCGTGAATTGACGGCGCTATATAAGTACTTGAAATAAATAAATATCTCTATATGAGTAGCGTTCTGCACAGTAGTAAGGACCGCTTGTGTTATCAGCGGAAAACACCTGAAAAATGATATGTGTGATGATCATAGTAAAAATGACATGTCATGTTAGGACTTTGGGGAAGGCATTGCAGGAAATGGGATTGCAGTTCCTTTATAGCAGGGGGTGAACCTTTTGACCTTCCTGGGCCACATTGGAAAAAGAATTGTCTTCGGCCACACATAAAATACATCAACACTAAGGATAGCTGATGAGCAGAAAAAGTTGGACAGATCACAAGTTAACTGATATACTGTAGATAATGTACCTATCTGAGTAATACAACTTCATTTTTTTTGTAATATTTTTTGTTATAAAAGTAAAAGAGAGCAACATAAAACGAGTGCGATATTTGACACTGTTTTTCATAAACGAACGCATCAATATCTGGTTCGATGGATGTAGTAGCAATTCTCAATGAATTCTCAAGGTGCTCATCAGATATTTGGGTTGTCACAAGTGGGCTATTTTTCTTTGAAAATTTAAAACGTATAAAAGTTCAGTAAGGAGACAGTGTCACATTTTTCTTCAGCCGCATGTGTGTGCTAAGTGTAAATTTGCTTTTACAAAAAAAAAATTTTTAGTCCACCATGCTGATTTCAAATAACCCACTTTTGTAATCTATATGTTGTTAACCACTTCAGCCCCTGAAGAATTTCCCACTTTAGTGCCAGAGCACTTTTTGCGATTCGGCGCTGCGTCGCTTTAACTGACAATTGCGCGGTCGTGCGACGTTGTACCCAAACAAAATTTGCGTCCTTTTTTTCCCACAAATAGAGCTTTCTTTTGGTGGTATTTGATCGCCTCTGCGTCATTTCTGATCGCCGCTATAAACAAAAGAAGAGCGACCATTTTGCAAAAAAAAACAAATTTCTTACTTTTTGCTAAAATTCAAATCCAAAAAAAAATATAAAAAAACATTTTTTTCACAGTTTTTGGCCGATTTATATAATTCCTCATATTTGCGATAAAAAAAATTGCAATCGGCGTTTATTGATTGGTTTGCGCAAAAGTGACCGCGTTTACAGATGGTGAGAATTCATTTCTGGGGTTTTTATTTTTTTTTAATTTTTTACTAGTTATGGCGGCGATCTGCGATTTTTAGCGGTAATGCGATATTGGGGGGGACATGTCGGAACATTTTGACACTTTTTTGGGACCAATGACATTTATTCAGCGATCAGAAATTTAAATGTCCACTGATTACTGTATAAATGTCATTGGCAGTGAAGGGGTTAACCTGGGGGGGAGAGCTAGGGGTTAACTGTGTTCCCTGGGTGTGTTCTTACTGTGGGGGGGTTGGGCTAACATGGGCATGAGAGATCTAACTGATCCCAGTGACAGGGATCAGTAGATCTCTAATGCCCCACTGACAGGGCGGGGAACCGCCGTGTTTACATCGGCGGTTCCCCGTTCTTTCTCTGTAGCCGCTCATCGCGGCTCGCCGGTGGACATTGGGTCCGCCCGAGCCGCGGGCACACTCCCCAGGAGTGCGGCGGGTGCGCGCGCGCCCCCTGGTGGCCAAATGCGAATCGCCGCTTATTTACGGCGATTCGCGCAGGGCTCCGCCACTGCCGCCGTGAAAAGACGGCGCGCGGTGGGGAACCAGTTAAGTAAACACATATGTAAGCAGATATAGAATGTATTATGCTCCTTATCTTTTTTGAATATCTTTACATGCTTTTAGTGGGAGATCCTATGATGATCAGTAAAATTTTAAAGAAATAAAGGCCATGTTTTTGAAGAGTGTGAAAACTCTGACATACAGTACATATAGTTTTTAAATGACTCAGTGCAGAAGAGGAGCATTGCTTATTTAAAATTTGACCCACAGGCAAAAGTAACATTGTATCAATATAAACACACCTTGCCAGCATTTCTATGTCCATTTAATTTCAATAAATAATTTCCTTCATTTTATATCCTTCAGTCTTTCATCCTCTTGTTTTTTTTCGTTCTTTATGAAATCCACACAAAAAACAAATAAAACAATCATTAAATAGGCATAGGAGGAATTGCATATTTTTTTTTTTTACCATTCTTTAAGAAAAGGTTACATCACATACACCAAACAAAAAGATATAGTACAGGTCAATTTCACCAGGAAGAATGTGATGTTGATCATACGTTACAGGCATTAAAATCAACTGACACAAAATATATAAGCCGCCTTAGATATCACAAGGGAATCCAAATGTCCATAGAATTGTCGACTTACAAATAAGTAGTGAAATTTTTTTCGAACTGCTGAGACGTCACCCAAATTTTTATTCAAGTAACAGATAGGAGTATAGCAAGCACAGCCATTTCACAAAGCACTTTATTGGTTTGTGCAGAGGACTGACCATAGCATATTATTTACAGCACTTTTTTGGACTTTGGGAGGACATTTATGGTTAATTGTAAAATGTTTTGTTTACACTGTGGATTTTTTACAGCACTATTTACTGATATATTGGATATAGTGCTAGCACTTTATGCATTATAATCTTAATATTTTATGTTGTCGTTTAGCGATGCACCTCGTTTTATTTACACTAAAACCTTGGTTTGAGAGTAACTTGGTTTGAGAGCATTTTGCAAGGCAAGCAAAATTTTTAAACACATTTTGACTTGATATACAAGTAGTGTCACATCACAACTGAGTGTAAAAGAGAAGTGAGGCGCCCCTAAGTGTAGCAATATGGTTACATTTAATGAAGGTACAACATTTAGCAACTCACATGGTTGATGAGGATTCAAAGGAATCCGTCTACAAACGTGTCTGCTGAGGATGTTATTAGATGTGACGGCCCCATCATGGCTCGGAAGGTGACATCAGAGGGGGTGGGGCCACCAGATGATGTTGCAGATTCCCCCGCACCATGCCAATATAAGTCATTCTAGAGCACAGACCAGGTATTAGTATGGGAGAGAGCAGCGTGTCAATATCGGAACAAGAACAGAGAGAGAACACAACGGAAAAGACCCTGCAAAAGAGCCGAAGACAGAAGACGCCGGAGATGCCTTGATAAGATATTTAAAAAACATGTGTAGTGTTTTTTGGCCACACTTTTTGGTTTAGGTGAATGGGTAGGGGTACAATGTACCCCATACTCATTCACATGGGGGGGATCTGGGGGTCCCCTTGGTAAAGGGTGCTCCCACATTCCGATAAGTTCCCCTGCCCGCAGACCCCGACAACCACCTTCAAGGGTTGTCAGGAAAAGGCCCTTGTCCTCATCAAAATGGGGGCAAGGTGCTTTTAGGTGGGGGGCGCAGCGTGCTCCCTGCCTCAAAGCACCCATACTCCTCATGTTGAGGGCACGGGGCCTGGTATGGTGCAGGAGGGGATGGCCACTTGGTCATCCCCACCCCCTTTCCTGACCTGCCGGGCTGAGTGCTTGGATAAGGGTCTGGTGTGGATTTTGGGGGGAGCCCCATGCCATTTTTTTGGGCAGTAGAGTTTTCGCTTAAAATCCATACTAGTAAAGGTTATGGGTATCCTAAGATGGCTAGAAGGACCCTTAAAAAGGTAACTTTATGTGCCACATCCTAATAGATTACAGTTAAGAACTATTGTGTGAAATAGAGCGAGTATGGACTTTATCGGCACGTACACAGGTATTTTGTAAAAACAAAGAATTTTATTGAATCAGCTTAAAACCTGAGACACCATATAAAGGATGGTGCTCACCAAAGCAGTACATATAAAAATACCCTTAATTCCACCAAGCAGTACAAGAACCCTCGTGGGGAGTAAGTGGGGAGTAAGTCTATCCATATATCGATACACACAGTGCATTACTATTCCATAATCATAATTTAAGACAGTAATTGCCCACAATGAGGAATCCACTTGACTGTCTTGGTGCGGGTGAGATGTTCAGTAGCTCAACATGTTTCACGACTCAAGGTCGCTTCCTCAGGAGCTTAAATTTCTATTAAAAATACAGACATATATTAATACATATTGCAAGAAACAACAAAACTTTGGGAATATCAACAAATGCTCACTCACTTATGCCAACAGGAATCCATGCGTCTCCTCCCTGGCCACCAGTTTGGGAAGGCCCCTGACCACACCCCAGCCGCATTTGTTGGGTATGGGGACACATACGTATAACTGAACATAAGGTACACTCATTAAAGTCAGTGATATAATTTGGTATATATATATATATATATATATATATATATATATGGACATGCATATATGCACATACAAGCACTAATGTGCACTTACATGTAACTTTTTCATATGTCACCACATGCTCTTACTCCAATACGGATAAAGGCAGGTAGTTGCGCCTTCTCCCATGGAACCGCGTGTAGCTGCGTGGCAACCCCAATTAGAAGATATCTGGTTGCCTAGGAGTAATAATGTATAGTATATATAAGCTAATGCCGCCCCTTGGTAATCAAGAGTAGGAGTAAGAAAAGGAAAATCACCCCAATAGAGTTTAAGTATGTTGCATTACCTGAGGATAAGCCTTAGGGCGGAAGGGATGTCATCCGTCCCTCAAAGCCCCGGTCGACCACTATCCGTTTGTCTGGCGGGGCCCTAAATCAGTGCAGATACAGTTCAATGAAAAACTTGTTCAATAGACGGTACAGGCACTAGCCCATGAGCCTACCATTTAATTGCAGCCTACCTTAGTGGTTCACAGGGGAAACATCCATGGCTCTGGACCACCGGCACCTGTCTCGCCCCTTTTATGTGTCCCGGCTGAGGTCTGACGTCACTCAGCCCGGCCGGGTCTCTCCTGCACATGCGCACGCCCGACCGTGGATGAGACACCACATCGGGCTGGATGGCAGAGAGACGCACTGGCGACTAACGTTACCAATCGCCGACACGCCGTCCTGGCACGGGTACGCCAACCCCGCCCCTTCGAAGGGAGGGCCATGCCTGGGCCGCGGGCCCGCTCCCGACAGTGCGCGGCTTAAGGTTGGATAAGGGTCTGGTGTGGATTTTGGGGGGAGCCCCATGCCATTTTTTTGGGCAGTAGAGTTTTCGCTTAAAATCCATACTAGACCGAAGGGCTTGGTATGTTCTTGGAAGGGGACCCCATGCAGGATTTTTCATTTGGCGGGGGTTCCACTTCAAGATCCCCAGAGCACAAGGTGGCTGGTATTGTAGGCATCTGTCACGTACCTGACGGTGGAGTCTGTCTTGTGCAGGGAACAACCGCTCTTGCGCACCCGATTCAAGGACCCCTGGTAGTGGGGACAGAGGCCCAAGAGTGCGGGATGGCACGAGGGCTGGAGGGTCACCGATGATGTAGCGAAGCTCCAGGAGGCGTGCAGGTAGAAGGATGGTCGTTCAGGCTGGGTCGGCAACGGGCAGGCAAGAAGGTACAAAGGAGCAGGCAATCGGAAGGTCGTGGGTAGCCGGGGTCGGAGCAGGTAGCAGACAACAGGTCGGGACAAGCCGGGTCAAACAGGAGGCAGAACAACACAGGAACAGGTATCAGAGGCTGGGGCTCACAGGTCGGGAACGCTGTAGAACGAGCAGCACTTGTCTCCAGGGTCTCCAGGTTTAAATAGGCCCGTTTGGCGCCGTTTCCGGCGCGGGCGCGCACAGGCGCGCGTGAACGCGCACGGGAGCGCGCGCCACCGCGGAAACGTCAAAAAACAGCAAAACTTGTTCTTTTTCCTAACAGCATCTAAGTCGGTCCCGTTCACACCAAAACGTTTGGGGATGAATTTACACCAAATGATTTTAGAAGCATTACTACTTCATGTTGAGAATCGGATATATCTGAATCTACTAATATGAATACATTTAAAAAAATTGGTTAAACCACACAAAGAATTGCACATGTCTTATCAGAATGTTAAAGGGGGGCACAATTTATTTGGGAGCACCTTCATGGGGTTGCCTCCGCCTCTTTTCCCATATTTAGTTAACAAAATGGAAGGGTATGCTGGCCCTTTAAATATACCTGCTCACCTGTGTGCAGGTAGGGATGGGCCAATGGAATGCAGGGGAATGTGCGGGAAGCAGTGGGGCTCATTATATAAGGGGCCCACTGCCTCAGGTTCTTCCTTTCAGGAAGGACAGCGCTGGAAGAAGATACCCACCCCCCCCTCCCGTCGCGTGCACTTTATGTGGTACGTCACCTTTGCATCAAAGGGGGACTTTGTTATAAGTTGAGTTATAAATTTATTTGCTTGAGTCATTAAGACTAAGAAAATTTGTGATTGATAAATGGATTTGAATTTAATTTATAATATGGTTATGAAAATGATATTTATTGATTAAACCAATAAAAGTGCCGCGGCCAATTTATGCCAATATTAGAGTGTGGTGTTTTCATTATTCTTTTAATTAAAATTGTGTTTGGAGTTGGGAGAAGTGGTGCGGGGTGCAATCCCATGCATTTTATTGTAAAACACATTACACACATTTCTGAAGCTAAGGTTAGCTCAAGTGAGCCAAGTAATAGACACCACAAATGGCAACAATATTTTTTTAGATTTTAAAAAACAAAACTAAAAATAATTACCTCATTTAGGAACAGCCGACTTTACACTTTTTGAAGCACAGGATATTAATTTTGCATAGAAATGTGCTAGTTCATATTATATAGATTCCATCTGCCAAGGTACCTCCTCAGCTGGGGACATAAAGCTTCATCGCCTACAAAAACATGTGGGCGGGAAGGCTCAGTTGTTCCTGGCAGGGGAGAATTATTGGGCAAGTCAAGTGTATTCTCATGCAGCATTCTCCAAAATGAGGAATGAGAAAACACACTTGAATCGGAGCTGCTGCCATAACCTAGATTCAATGTAAATAAAATTATAAGGATAGAAATCAATACTGCGCATCCAAGGGTAGTCACATAAGCTGCCAACAACACAATAACAACAAAATTGTGAACATCAAATAGTAAATAAAAGTGCAGCGCTATAACATAAAAAAAATAAATATAAATTGTATAATGTCCCAAAAAAAGAGTTCATAATATTAATAAGACCTGGGTATAACCCAGAAAGTAGAAGAAGGGTGCCTTTGAAAGTTCACCATAAATAATTTCAGTGCAGAAAATGGTGTCCAAATAAATTAGTGCTTCATAGTGCTTCACCGTGATAAGTGTATCTGTCCGTAGAAAATAAAAATCCCAACATAGCATAATATAGGAAGTCCCAGTGGAAGTCTACTTAGACGAAACGGGTCGAGTGACTGTGAGCCCACACCTTCTCCATTGCGCCATCAAATGTTTGGAATTCCTTACTGCTTTTCAATTTATGGATTGTAAGTGCAACTCTTATTAATAAATTAACTTATCATAAGGTATTATGCTATTTTGGGATTTTTATTTTCTATGGACGGATCACTACTGGCTTTGTGTCAATGAGGAATGGTTTGGCGTTCAGGCTCTCTACTTATTCCAGTGATTGTTCTGATTGCTGTTTGACCACGGAGTTTGCTGATTTACTGCTGACAACATCGTGTATTGTCCAAGATTAATCCCATATGCGGGTTTAATTCTTACCTTTGGTAAGAGTATATATTATTTTATGATGGTGGATACACTTATCACGGTGAAGCACTATGAAGCACTAATTTATTTGGATACCATTTTTGCACTGAAATTATTTATGGTGAGCTTTCAAAGTCACCCTTCTTCTACTTTCTGGGTTATACCTAGGTCTTATTAAATAAAATTATAATTGGCGTCTGCCACTGCAATTAGGACCATAGAGAAAAATTTTGTAATTAAAATATTGGCTCCCACTAGAAAATGGCTTCAGGATTCGGATGTGTTTTTCATCTATGGCCCCCAGACATTTGGGGAAGTTGCAACGCTCTCAGAATAGATTGCCTATCTTTAACTAATCTTCTTTGTTTGGCTTCTTCATCACCAAATTCTTCAGTTCTTCCCATATGACTATGCAAGTTTCATGAATAATGCCACTAATAGTTGGTTTTCCTAATTGTATTCAAAGTGCAAACTTCCAAATGAATTTCCTGTACCTAGGTACCTAAAAGCAAACAGAAAGATCATTAATTTTCATTCTTTGGATTTACAGTGCACTACTTACAGACAAGGTGGCGCAGCATGAGGGATGCATACCGCAAACATCTACGGCACCTCAAAGACGTGAGGAGTGGCTCGGGGGCAACGGCTAAGGTACCCTACATGTTTGCCGGGGATTTGGAATTTCTCCAGCCCATTTTGGAAATGAGGGAGTACGTTTTCATCTATATCATCAATGTATCTGCAAACATAATAACTTTTAGTAGGCCTTGTTAATTGACATTGATTGTTTTTTATACAGCACACGAGACAGTTGGGAGGAACAAGATGTTCTGGAAGACCAAGTGCAGGCCCAAGTACAGACTGGTACTAAAGGCCTGAGGATCTTTCCCAAATTCAAATCTCAGCTAATCTGTGGGCACCAAACCCAGAAACTGAATCTGCAATGCCAGAGGCTATCCCTGGACCCTCCTCCGCTCCTGCAGACATTGGTTGGCCAGCCAAAGTGCCACAGAGGAGACCCCCTGCACCCCAACCTGACATAAGTGAGCGCCTACTACAATTGTTGATAACTATGTCTGAAAAAGTGGATGCTTTTTTTCTGCCCAGCTACTATACTGGGGCTCAGTTTTGTCCCTCGTATAAAAAATGTCAACCCTGAACACTACTTTGAAATGTATAGTACGGTTGAAGAAGTGCTCCACTCCTTCTCAAGGGTACGTGAGGAACCTACATTTCAAAGGCCATATGTGACACCATCAAGACCTCTCTTTCCCAACCCCAGGTCCGTCCATTACCCTCAAACACACAGACAACCTTACCCCTATATTCCCCCATCCTATCCTTCAAGCTTTGAACACCATCTATGAAGCCCCACTCAATTGCATTTCCTATCCCATACCATCCCCAATTCCTCCAGGCACCACCCCCAGAATCCAGGGATGTATGGCCCAATTCAACAAGACGAGGATATGTCTGATCCCAGCCCTGCCACTGATGACCCAGCTACCCGAAGCCACTCCTCCAATGAGGCCCCTTTTGAAAGATCATATCACAATCTGTGATTTTGGAGGGTTGTAAGGTGACCAAATACCTGCAATGTCCGACATTGAGGACAATATGTCAACCGCTTATGTTTAGCCTGTTCAAGAGGCATACTTGAGAGCCTTGTTTATTTGGTTGGATTTTAGTAAATGTTCATTTATGTTGGATACATGAGGAAATGTCTTTTTGAGTTTTGACTTTTATGACAGTTGAATAAATATGATTATCTAAATTTTTGAATATTTTCTATTTTTATAATTACACGTTTCAAGTGGCACTCAACGTTAATATTGCATGCACACAATCCCCCTGCCAAAGGACATCAGTGGTGGAAAGTACCTTAATGTGATAAGTAATCTTTCAACAGGCTGGATACTTGTTCTGTAGCATGTGTTCTGAAGCTCCAAGCGATGGTACATTAGTTCAAGCAATTCATCAAAACTGAATACAAAAAACATCTGGTATTAGATACATGTCTGAAAAACGTTTTAGGGTATAAAAAAATTGTTTCTAAAAGCAATGTTTAAGAACATTAGTATTTTGGGACAAGAGAAGGCGTGTGCCTGCATCCTTAACCAAAACCCAAAATGTTTGTAAAGGAGTGGGCTAGAAAAGCTGATGCTATGTTATTACCAGTTGTGTCATCAGTTGTCCGTGTATTTACCCACTGGCTGCTGAATGTAACATTAACAATAATGCTTGTGCAATTTGTTTAGTTCAGAATTTTGTATTTCCTGAATTTTGCAAAATTTGGCAATTCGTACCAATTCCGAATTTACAAAACAAAAAAAAATAAACCTAAAATTAAACAAACTAATTTTTCTGCCATGCACAAGTCTATTAACAATTGTCCCCCACACAACTTGGCCACAAAACGGAGTAGGGTCACTCCCAAAATCCATACCAGACCCTTATCCGAGCATGCAGCCTGGAGGTCAGGAAAAGGGGGGGCGAGCGAGCGCCCCCCTCCTGAACCACACCAGGCCACGTGCCCTCAACATGAGGAGGGTACTTTGGGCTTCCCCCCAAAGCACCTTGTCCCCATGTTTATGGGGACAAGGGCCTCATCCCCATGACCCTGGACAGTGGGTGTGTTGATGAGGCCCCTGTCCCCATCAACATGGGGACAAGGTGCTTTGGGGGGGACCCCACGCCAGGGCTGGCCCAAGACATTGTGCTGCCTGGGTCCAAGAATTAAATGCTGCCCCATCCACACCCCCAAAAAACAAAAAAAAAGGCCCCCACATCCACTATTTTAGATCATGATAATTACAACTAAAATTCTATTTATTGGGAAGTTAGATTTACATGCAACAGCACCTTGTCTATATGCAAACTTATATGACATACCATGATGTTCAATTCCAAGGGACGGGCAAGGGTAGTATAAGGGCAGGTGGAGCAGCCCGGGGGCCAGTTGTCATCATTACGCACCAAACTGCTGGCCAAAAAATCTTGGTGGTTAATTTTCAGGGTAAATAGAAGAGGAGAGGTGACCGTTGGTAAATTTGCTGCCCCTCTCAAAGTGCTGCCTGGGTCTAATAGACCCACTGAGACCCACGGTAGGGCCAGCCCTGCCGCACGCCATTTTTTTGCATATGTTTTGTGTAAAGACATGGATTGCTGGGCCAATAAATTACTCAACATCTTACCCTTTTGTTGACATGCGCGTATAGTTTAAAAATGTATCATCATGCCCACGGAGGTCTTCATAACAGAATCCTTAATTGGCCTCTCTCCTCCCTATTTGTGATTATGGGATGAACCCAGTATCTTCTTCTTCTCCTCCTTCTCCTCCTCTCTACTTCCAGCAAGATTGCTGCTGTTGCTGCAACAACTGATGGCATGATCAAAGGCAGAGCAGTACACATTTTTGTCATAAAAAAATACACACAATATAGACTGCTAGGCAACCTGGAAACATAGAAAAGTGACGGCAGAAAAAGACTGAGTAGTCCAGCGAGTCTGCCCCTTTTTATTTATTTATTTTTTTATATATATATTTTTTTTAATATTTTTTTTTTTACATTAACCTTTTTGTCTGACTATAGATTTATGTTTATCCCAAGCATGTTTGAAGCCATTTACTGTTGACTGTCTCACAACCTCTGTTGGTAGTTTATTCCAATCATCAACCACCCTTTCAGTAAAATAATACTTTTCAATCAGATTTGTCTGGCACGATCTGCCCTCAGTAAAGCCATGTTGCTTTGGGTCCAGCAAGCTGTGTATTTTTAGGTGATCAATGATCCTTCTTTTGAGAAGTGATTCCATTACCTTGACTACAATTGATGTTAAACTCACTGGCCTGTAATTGCCAGCTTCTACCTTGCTGCCCTTCTTGTGGATAGGTACAATATTAGCTATCCGCCAGTCTTGGGGAACTTCTCCTGTTAGAAGAGATTTATTTAAAAGATTTGTTAATGGTCCAACAAGTATATCGTGGAGTTCTCTTAGAACTCTGGGATGAATACCATCAGGGCCCATTGCTTTATTAAGCTTTAACCGAGCCAGTTCCTCAGCTACCTCTGTCTCCAGAAATCCTAGAAATGAACCATCATTACTAGAACCAATATGATTCCCTAACTTGTTATCATTAGTGCGGTCTGTTTCTGAGAAGACTGAACAAAAGTAATTGTTTAAATGGTTTGCTACATCCTGGTCTCCCTCAACATATGTGTTGTGCACAGTTTTCATTTTGATGATCCCATTGTATTTTTTCCTGCTATCACTAATGTACCTAAAAAAGGTTTTATCTCCTTCCTTAATAGACTTAGCAATTTCCTCCTCTTTCTGTGCTTTTGCAGCACCGATAATGTGTTTGGCCTCCTTTTGTCTATTTTTATACTCCTCTCTGTCAGCTGCACCTCCTGTTTCCTTGAATCTCCTATATGCCATTTTTTTCCCTTTACTATATTACTTACCTCTTTGGTGAACCATATTGGTTTTTTCTTCCGTTTATTCTTACTAACTTGCCTGACATCTAATCTAGTTGCCTCCAAGATGGTAGACTTTAATAGTGCCCACTAGTATATGTTTTTGTTTTCAAAATCTAAAATTTTCCTGTTTAAAACGACTTTACCCCTTTAAAGATTTTTTACTTGACTTTCCAACCTCGTTTTAATGTCCTCATTCATTAGTCACCCGTGATAATTTCAGATGGTAGAACCTCCGTTGATCTAATCTACAGTCCGTTCAATCATTCTTATTTGCCTTCTTTTTTGGTTATACCAAGTGGTTTCTCCATTCATTATATCATTTCCCTTTTTTTACCGTATATCCTCTAAGTTCCTTTGTCCTCCACGTCGACTGTCTCTCCTCATATTTTTATCTGTTTTCCTCCGGTTTGTGTAATAGCCACGACGTTTTCGTGTCTTTCTCCTCCTTTAACGATTCAGATAATTCCTTCCTCTATTTTGGAAAAAATCCATGTAATCACTATCGTCCTTTTTTATGTTACCCTAGTAGTTTTACTTTTGACACGTGTTGTGTATACA